>ML805656.1:86012-129414 GCA_009831015.1 Picea engelmannii
ATGGACATCCTCATGTATCTCTGGATCATATCTCTCCATGCTCATCAGTGATCTTGGGTACTCCTCATGCTCCTCCCTCAACCGATGCTCCACTGCTAAACCATCAACATCCTCTCGCAATGTGGCTAAGGGATATATCTAACTCTCTATTGAAATAGATGTAGTGGATCTCTGTCTAATTTCCTCAAGGAGCTCCTCTTATTTGGACTCTGATTCTTGAAGGGTTGTCTGTGTGCCTTCCGAGAATCTCTGTGTGCTCACCAACTCATGAGTGAGTCGGTCCACCTCAACCTCCTGCTCTCTCAGTGCCCTGTGATACATCTCGCCAACCTCCAATAGGTAATCCCTATCCCTCAACAATTGTTGGTAGTCGGCTCTCATCACAATCACTCTCTCCCTGAGTGTAAGGAAGTCATCAATGATAAGTCCCCCATCTGAACTATCATGTGCCATCGAGGCCTTCCAACAATAACCTGCCACCAATGCATGTGTATCATCAATGCATCTAGTGGCTGCCATGATCATGTCCTCATTGACTCTTAATTGTCCTACCAAGTGTCGTGACTCCTGGTCACAATGTCGTTGAGGTGCTACCTCATGCCTCTCACTGCTAGTGTCAACAATGGAATCCCCAACAACACACTCTTCAAAATATAAGGCACTGAACTGCCCACCATCCCATGTGCTACTAAGTCCTCCTGTATGCCACTACACGCCCTTACCAACTGCGACCCCTATATGAATCGCACCATATCATGTATGGGCAGTTGTATCCTCCTGTGCACTCACCCTACTAATATCATTTGCGCCTGGATCCCATACAAATGTGTCCAGACACGTGCTATGGTCATCCCGACCAATAAGGAGTGTATCCTCACCATTGTAGATCAATCCCGGGCGTAAGTGTCCCAACAAGTTGTCGGTCTCCACAGCGTGGTCCATCAATCGAATCTCCAAGAGTGGTGATTCACTCTCCTCATGCTGATAGGTATGTGTAAGGTCAACTATCTCCAAGCTATACCTCTCCTCCTGGGTCTGCAGATCCATATGTTCCTTATGTACAATCCCCACACAAGGCTCCTCTACCATATCAGGAATGCCATTGATATCCTCATGTGTCATGGCTAGCATAGGTGACTGAGAAGATGAAAAATGTGGCTCACTCATCATAGGAAGCTCATCATTCTCCATACATGACTTCCCAGAAGCCATGTCTACACCCACTGGTAGGTCATCCAACCTCCTAATCTCATCATGTCTAAGTGTCAACACATATGAATCCTCACAAGTGTCACCACTATGTTGAAGTGTTGAATACTCAACATTACCTGATGGGGAAGATGAAGGATATGCGCTATCATCCTGTCCATACAATTGTCCCTCAGATGAGCAAGAGTCACTAGCCTTATCGGACTGCTCCAAATAGGCATCTATGGTTACATTCACATGCATCTCCTCATCCTTGTTGTCATAGTGCACCTCAACAATGTGCACCTTCCCTTTACCCCTACATCTGTGATTTGGCTTCCAAGGCACTTTGCAACTGTAGCAACGCTCCCTGCATCTAATGGGTGTAGGCTCCATCTGTGCTCTTGTCAATCCACTCGTTGGTAATGATGTATCTACATCCTTATCTGATTTTCCCCTTAGGCTGGCAGGAAAACCAACTCTGATACCACTGTAATGTTCCTGACTTGGCTAGTCTAGGAAACACTATTAATGTGTGTGTAGGATTAATTGTTTACAACATATAAATGGTCATACAAATAATAAATGCGACAAAGGAATACAAAGTTTATATTATGATATCTTTGCGGAGTACAAAATGTCGAATGTGGTTGAATAAAATGAATCACTCAGCTAGATCAAAAGACAAAAGGATCTTAGCTGGAATACAATAAGCAAACTAAATGATAATAACCGGAATAGGTGAGCACTGTGGGATCAATGGATGCACTGGAACTATGGCAGCTCGTACGGTAACTACTGGAAGTCTGGAAAGTTCGCCCTGGCGGCTATACCTCTCAGAATGGCCTGGAAACTGTCCCAAATGATGCGCCCTAATCTAGTTCTTAGTCCTGGTAACTGTCGGACCCCTCTACTGATGGGTTTGGACCTCGGATAGATCCCCCTAGGGGAATGCGCCCCTCTCTCTCTATCAAAATGCGCCCTAGTGATTCCACCGTCAAAATCAATTGAGATGTGTCTCAAAATGACCGCCTTGGTCTACTGGGAAATGGGTCAGAAGGATTTCCATGAATATGTCTTGATGCTCGCTCGGGAACCCTGAATGTATCTACCAAAAGTGTCGCACTTCCAAGTCTGGAAAATGCGCCCCAGATGATTCCTCCATTGGAATCGGGTGAGGAACCAGGAAAAAGATGTGCCTTGCCTTCCTCTCAAATGGGTCGGAGGGAAATCTTGGAATTATCCCTAGATGGGACAAGTCGATCCCCTAAACCTCCTCAGGAGTTGTGCCCTCACACTGGATGAATGTGCCCTTGCTACTGAACCCTGCGTAACTGTTGCTAAAAAATGATGAAAGACCTGTGTGATCTTCTCGGTGACTAGGGTGTGTCTTTCCACACCGAAAACAACCGACTATTGTCTTCCTCCTGGAATCCACTGAACTATCTCTCCTGAGATGCGCCTCTCTCCTCAATGACAAGTCATAATCTGCATAATGATGAATTAGGTCAATGGCCCTTCTCTTATAGATTTTCTAAACCCTAATTCATTGCTAAAACCCTAATTTGTTGCTGACCTTTTCCCTCCAAGTGACTTTTACTTTATTTTATTATTCCTTGATTAAATCACTTAATTAATTAATTAATTAACCATTTTACCTCTAAAAAGCGATTTATCCATCCTTATGGCTTCTTCGACCACTGAAAGTCACTTCTCATCATCTTATCCTGTAGTGCTCTTCTTCTTAATTCCGATGAGCTATCACACTAAGAGGTTTCTCCAAGTAATATGCCCATTATGACCTTCTTAGTGAATTTAATTAAGATACGACCCATAATAACTCAAAATTACAGAAATCGTTGGAATGCCACGAAACCAAATCCAAGCTGTGCAGAATGGATCCTGATGACGAACAATGCAAGTCGGGCCCAGATAAACACCTCAATATCTCTCGAACTCTCTATCACCCCTATCTGGCTACTCGAGTAGGCATAACACTCTGAAAAGTTGTAATGTTATAATGTCACAAAATGGGGACATTACAATTAGCATAGGATATTTGTTTTTTGGGGATATAGATCAACATTGAAATCGCCTCTTTGTTTGTGGAGTATGACATAAAAAAAATAAATTATTAGTTAAAAATACGTCTTCCTTAGATGTAAGGAAAACAAGTTAATGATCAAAAATCCAAAGGCATCTAGTAAGAGTGGAAGTTTACTCTCTTGCAAACCAACAACGGGTTATTTCAGGTAACTAAGTTTTGTTTGCACACGATGATGTAGCTACAAACCAAGATCTTGAGATTGTATCAACATTGATTAGGCCAGCCCTAAGTATTGTAGGTTTTTTCTTGCATTAGAAAAAAATATAAAATAAAATAAATAAAGAAAAGTCAATGGGTTTTTCCTCCTTGGCATAAGGTTAAAGTGTAATAGAGTGTTGTTCTAGACACGATAGTGTTGACTGGGTTGATCTTGAAGGAAGGTGTTGTTCGATAGAGTTCAAAGCAATGGATAACATTGCAGGTGGAAGTACAATTAAGGATTGAAACCATTGTTATCCTTCTGCAGTAAGAGGTAAAATTGTTTTTTGTCAGTTGACTACAACTTGAAATAGTATGGTCCATTAGAAAATCATCATAGTGTCATGCCATCTAGTAGGAGTGGAAGTTTGCCTAGATAGGTCTCACTACCAAGTCATAATTCATAGTGAGCGGGTTTTATAGTATTTCCTAATGATGAAGATCCTTACACTGCCCTTGTGGCTAGATCGAAGGGAATTAAAGGAATTCTAACTTTTCCTTGAGAAGAAAAAAGTAAATGGGTTTAGTATAGTGGTGAGATATGGACCACATGAATCTTGTAGCAAAAGACCCTCTTTTGAGGAATAATTTTGATAAGAATTAGGTAAAAATTCCAGGTATGAGCAAAGTTCCACCATGATCCAAGTTTCGTGGTAGGGATTTTTCCTAATTATAAATTGACCAAGACCGTCAAAAATTCATTTAGAGTTCCAAATGGATAGGAACTTTAATTCCATGTACCTCTGTATTCCAGCGATTGGTGGGATGTTTGCTACAAGATTGGACAATTGTAATAGCAAGTTAGGGTATTTATTATAGTTCAATTCTCATGGGGATAGAAATAAGCAACTTGATCATGTTACTAGTGATTTTGATGAAAAATTGTCTGACTTAAGTAAAGTGTCCAATTAACCATCATGAGTTAAGTAAATATGGAAATGGTTCAAAGTAACATTGAAATTTGACAGTTAATTCGCTACTCATACAAAATTTAGGACCATCAAATATTTTCACTACCATTTAATTCACGTCATTGTCAATTTATAAAGCATATTAACAATGAATAATACTGGATAAAAACATCCAAGCATGAGAAAAATGGGTACTCAATGTGAAGGTCGTTAAAGGTTGAGATTGAGACACAAATGGAAAGAGTTGTTGAATGTTGAGGTTGAGTCATAGACACAACGACCCAAGAAGTTGAAAATTGCCTTTGCTTCAAGTTCACATTTGTTATGCTTTCCAATATTCTTACCTCTCCTTTCAACCCACCTAGTGTTTCACAAAAGAATTAAAATTTGGTGGTGAATATCAAAGATTTAAGCATTGAACTTTAAAGCAAGATATAGAGATAGAGATCCAAGATGCAATTGGGAAATCCTTCACACTATAAAATTTAAAAAGATACATGCTTTCTTTGTAAAGTTGGATTTGTCTAAAGCATATGATCAAACTAACTTGATGTATATCAAACTTTTAATAACATATCTATGGTTTTTTATTAAGTTTATCTACGACATAAAGTTTTGTTTTTCTTTAGTAAATTATGCAATTTTGATAGATGGGGCTATGATAAATTTCTTCCAACCATCCAAGGGTTGCCCCTATCTCCCTTTTTATTTCTCCTTGTAGCAAAAGGCCTAAGTAGATATATGAAGCTTGAAAAGGAGGTGGTAAATAATGTAACTTTATCACTCATTTACTTTTTATGGATGGCATTTTTATGTTTGGTAATGGATTAGTAAGAGAAGCTAAGCTTTTGGGGACAATGTTAAATATTTTTTGCTTAGCAACTAGTATGGAGGTGAAAGCCTCAAAATCCTTAATTGCTTGTCATCTGGTTCCTATGAATAGTAAGCAAATTATCTTCAAGTTCCTCCCCTATTAGCAAGTAGATTTTGAAGTTGTGTTCAAATATCTTGGTTATGATCTCAAGTGAAACAATTATGGCATTGAGCATTGGTTGTGGCTGACAAATAAAATACATCAGAGGATGTTGTTATGCAACCACATACGTATTTCCCTAGGGCATAGACTAGTATTAGACAAACGTGCAATGGAATCCATTCTAGTGTATTAATGGATGGCTTTGGCTTTAATTCCCAAGTCAATACTCCATGAGATTAGGAAGTTGTCAACCAATTTACTTTGAATAAGTTCAAGGGAGGAAGGCATTTGTTTTTTCAAATGGGAGAGAGTTGTTCGACCAAAATATGTTGGGGGATGAGGACTTAAGAATATTATATTCTCTTTCTTGAAGGAAATGGCTACTAAATCTATATGGATGTTGATCTCTAGAAGAGGCTTATGGCTGAGTACCATTGTGCAGAAATAATTCTCTGATAACAATTTTGGATTGCATTAGAAGCCCTGAGAAATGTTAAATGGGGGGTCCATATTCAGGAGAGCTATGATCTTCACCTACAATCTTATAGGGGATCATCTTACCTTGAGGATTTGGGACGACATGTATGTTAGAGTGGGTAGAGATCCTTGGATTGCCATTGGCTAGGATTTTTGGATATCGTTTGATTTTGTCAAAAACCTCCATGAGCTAAATTAGTTCACTATAGATCAAGGTACAATTACATTCAAGGGCACATTGGGGCTCAAGGTGGTTATTTTGTGAAGAGCTAGGTTTGGATAGAAGAAAACAACATAGAATCATGTTTACCAAGAACACAATGAATTTACATCACAATTATCAAAGGAAGCTTTATTACTACATGAAGGAACTTTGGTTACAGTGGAATCAAATGAAAAGGAATCTCTTCTAGAAGAGATCACCTCCATATATTGAAGGATTTTCAATTTCAAAGAGGCACACCAATGAAATGAAGTTGAATTATTGAAGTTGTCAATATAAACAACCACTTCCATTTCAAAAATGGCTTAAAATCTAGGTTTTGTTGGATGATTGTATTTGGGTTTTTTTAAGAATGTAAACTAGTTATAACATGTATAGTTTTTCTCTATTTTGAAAGCAACTAAGAGACCTAGTCTTTTTTAGTGTCACAATGACACAACTAAATGATATTTTGATTTCATCTAGAAATATCGAATATATTTTTTTTTTCTAGGAAAATAAAAGACACCAACAAGGGTGGGAGATATACAAAGATCAGTTATCTAGTGTTGTTATTCAACTTATAGCGAAGGGAGAACTTTCAAATGGGGTGAAAATATCAATTTAGGGGATTATATTGTCAATCTAAGTATCATGTGTCCTTAATTGCACACATTGATAGAGAGAATAAGTGGTGGTGGGTGCAAATATGGAAGATCATGGTCTAAAAGAAAACCAAGATTTTCATGTGGCCATATTTTGAGGATAAACTCCTCACCTGGAAGAAGTTGCATAAAATGGGTTGGCAAGGCCCTGGAAGGCCCACCCTTTGTTAAGAATGCGAGGATAATATAAGCCACATTCTGATACATTGTCATTTTACCAAACTCATTTGGTCTTCAGTTATATCTCTAAAGATGGGTTTAGGGGATTGGATCGAAGTTAATGTTGATGACACATTAAAGGATTAGTTTGAAAATCATAAGGAGTAAGACCTCTAAGTACTTCCTTACTTAGTGGTATGATCAATATGGTTTTTAAGGAATGATTACAATTTCAATGGCTGGAACAAAACTCCCCAACATTTTTTATTTATTTTTGATTCAAATAGGTATGGATCACCTAGACTCCTATCAAAATCCTAAAACCATCTAGGAAAGTGGATCATACCCTCATTGTCTCTCCTCAAAACCCATATGGTTTTCTCAATGGGACATCAATCAATAATCCTAGTAGGTGATGCATTGGAGGGGTTTTATAAATTCACTCCAAGCTCGAGATTTTCTTTCAGTTGGGTTTGGGGATCTACACAAATAACTTTGTTGAGGTCAAGCTTGTTATAACTCCCATGAGACTAGCACTAGATCATCGTTTGCATGAACTCATTGTTTTGGGGGACTTCAATCTTATTTGTGGGAGGCTCTCAAGGTCACTAGTTCAAATAACTCTACTTCTAACAACCCCTCTCGTCATTGTAAAGGACCTTACTGGCTCATTCAAGGCCATTTCAATCATATAGATAGGGAGAAGAATGCATTGGTAAATGGGGAAGAAAAACAAAAGGCGGTATTAGAAGAGGGTCTTCTTCCAATTACCAAATAAGTACTAAGTCTTTGTGCTCACTCACTATTATGGGCCTCTAGTATGTTTATTGCTCTACCATTGGTAGCTTTATGTGGGTTTTTTGAGCCTCTATTTTGTTTCTCTTTTGGACCTTTGGATTATTTTTTTATCAGTTCTATGCACATTGTGTCTCTACTTATTTAGATTGCATGACATTGGTAGAGTCTCAAATGTAATTTTTTATGATCAATAGTAAAAGTATTGACTTTTTTCTTTGGAACATACATACATATAATCAGTCCAATGAGTTAGCTCAACTAGTTATCTCCAATGTTGTTGGGCATTTGGCTAGTTTTGTGCTAGTAGGTGCCCGATTTGAATCTCGTTGGTTGAGGTGTGTTGACCCAAAATATGGACCAACTGATTTCCAAAAAAGTTTGCAGAGAATTGCAAGCCATTGAACAAATATTGCTACATCATTTTGCCTAACCATTTACTAAGTGTATAAGAGATAGGGATCCCACTAGGATATATCTGTTCAAGTGAAGGCTTATGCATGTTATGCTTCTCGAAACATAAATGGTTTGAGTTTTATACACATATGACTTGAATTTAGTGAAAGTATGGGTTCAATTTTAATCACAAAGCATATTCACCAAGGATCCTGGTCCCATGTGAAATATACTTGAGGCATTTTAAAAAGTATGGCTTATGTTAAAATATGTTACATTGAAGGAAGTTATTGTCCATATAACATGTCAATTCATTTTCGCATAGCATAAACAACATTACATGAAATATATTGGCATCAAAGGTTTAAATGTAGTTATATATATATATATATATATATATCATAATGTTCTTTGCAAGCCCCACAATCACATAGCATAAGCTTGCATTGGAGGTGATAACGTTTGAAAACATGTTGTATAGCTAGACATCGATGGTTGTTTGCATTAATGGCAATGTGATGTAGTTCACAAGTGCATTTAGTATGGATAGATTTTTGTATGGCAACCTTGAGATATGTTAGGGTTGATATTTTTCCATTGTCGTAAGCTTTGGAAGTTGATAGTGGAACTGGAAAACTGCCTTACTCTCAAGCAATATATTTGAGCTTAATTCTGGTAAATACCTATATATTGGCAAGCATTTCGAAAAGAGATTTAAAGAGTTGAGCTAGTGGAGGTTGATAACACACAAGCATAAAGATTTTTCTTTCTTATTGTTGTTCAATACCCAAGCCAAGGTATGTCGGTTCTATTCTCTAACTATGGACATGAATGATAGTATGTAATTGAATGTTTATTTCCAAGTTTGAAATGGCTCAAAAATATTCTTTCATTTTCCCTTCATCCCTATCCCATGTTATTATGTTATTTCTTTGGACATTTTGATAGAATTTAAAGAAAATCAAACAAGACTTCTCATCCATCATATTTTCCTATAGTTTGCTCCATTTTCCTCATATTATGGAAATACTCAGTGCATGTCAAAAGAATTTACTGATTCTGAATGATAATTGCTCTATCATATCCATGCTTAGTTCTTATTTATGGCATCAATATAAATTTGGTTATGTAAATGAACTAGACATATGTATTTTCCTTTTCCCCGTCACTCTCATACTCAAATGTCGATGAATAGCTCAATTTGTCAATATAACATTTTTGTGCATCATGTGTAACGTTGCCCTTATCTATCATGCCATGTTGGGTCAAAATTGTTGACAAGACTTTTTTTTTTGCATATATAACTACAACATATCAGTTATGATGAGTTCTAAATGGCTTATGCTCTGCCTTATCCCTGTTATAAGGAAATAACTCGGAATTGGTATTTGGGTATGCTTCATAATGTATTGCTTTTCTCTATATGCATGAAAATTTCCTTTCATTCTCACTCTTATACAAGAAAGTTTGTTTTATACCATGAAAAGGAAATTGACATATCGTAACAGAGAAGAGAATATATGGTATAAATATAACTCATTTTCTGCAAGTTTATATGTATCATACCATTTCATCTTTCAAAACCTCAATATTTTCATAACAAGAGCCATGGCTAAACTGTATGAATGAATATTTAATGAAGTATTATGCATGTATGTTTACATGCAGTTAATAGTGAGTTATAAGTTTGAGATATTTCATGGAATGGAAAATGACATTATTTATGCATGTTATTAGATGAGATTTTTCAACAGAGGATCTAGGGGATCTCGAAGAGGACAAGGAATAAGACCTAATGTTATTTGGAACAAGGGAAGGAATAAGATAATAAGATTTTTTGTTCATTTCAATGCCAACTCTAATTAATTCAATCAATTAACGCAAATTGGGCATCTTTTCTTGGGTGGACAACAAGCTCTACCTTAGCCCTTTAGACTTGTTAATTCTCCTTTGCAACCTCATCCAAGTATATATGACATTCCTTTGCATCCTCAATCGGGCCCTGTTAATGATGGGTGGGAAGAAAATATTAATAAACATGTCTCTGGAAATGCAAACTGGCCCAATAGTCATAAAAAACAACCTAAACTTGTTATTTCTCCTATTGATACTTCAGCTAAATCATTTGCTCAAAACCAACCTTGCATTGAGATTAAATCCTCTTCATTGAAGTTGTCAACAAAGGAAAAAGGAAAGAAACCCATGGATAAGTCCTCAAGATTCGAGTCTTCAAAGTCTGTTTCCATCCACTCCAAGGCAAGCACAAAGGAGTTACAAGGAGATAACAAGAGAGTGATTTCTCATGTGGATATGTTTCCAGAAATATCTTAGTATTGATACTTCATGTTTATGATCACTTTGATAATATGTGTGAAATTTTGACTTGGTATGGCAATTTAAATTTGACTTAAAAAAACATTATGCTTATGATATTTCTGAAGGATCGAACTTTATATCATTGATATATAGGGGGACAAGGTCACGATAGTAATATATTTTGATGTTTTCCATATATATTATGGTCATGAGGTGTGCATGATTTCATATTATTGTTTCAAAAAGATTAATGGAGTGACAAGTGGTGCAAAATTACTGTGAAGATGTAAGCCTTAAATAAGTTTAGTGGGACCCATGCCTATCTTACGTGAGTTATTAGTGTAATCCCAAAGTTACTTTATTATTTAAAGTTTCATTAATCTTATTTTCTCCTATATTTCCCTTAAATATTTATTATATACAAAAAACAGTTGAAATTAATTAATTGTTGGAAAAGAGTACAAAGGAGGACAGATCAATGAAGAAAAGGGGGAGCGAGTGTGAGAGGTATGTTGAAGCTTTGAGAGTCTTTTTGCAATTGATTATTTTTCATTCATACTTAGTTTTCTGAGGGCTAAATAGATTTATTGACAACATGGATTCCTTTAAAAGTGACAAGGAAAGGCAAAGTGAGGCCAATTTCGATCTTCTTTAAGGTTGTTTATTTTATGCATGGTCTTCTCTCTTTAGAAGTTTTGATTATGTTCAACGCTAACTAGTGTTATCTTATGCAGAATATAACTGTGGATATCACAATACTTGAAATGGTCCAAGTCAGATTGTGGAATCTCTTTTATTTCAATGCACTTGGTTGATTTTGTATGATTCTCTTTACATCTAAAGCTTCCAGAGAACTCTTTGGTCCAAGTTCTCGCGGGAACTTGAAGAAGCTATTTTTTCAAAATTGATATACAGTTATTAAATAAAGATCATTGCATTGCTTTCATGCTTGAGTTCATTCACTGTTTAAATGAATTATTTTCTTTTCTTTTACATTCATTTCTATTTTGTTTATAATTTATTATTGCAGCAAGTTTATTTTATTTTTTCCACTTATTCTTAAGTATTTTGCACTTATCTTGTTTAATTTAATTATGTAAGTGTTTTATTGTTATTCTTTCATTTTATTTTGTAAATACTTATACTTTATTGGATTTATATTTGAAGAAAAAAGAACATTTTAAATTAAAGGTTTTAATGTCAAGACTTCATGAACTAAAGTCCTTGTCATTTCCTTAAGGCTTAAAATTTAGGGTATCATTCTCGCTTACCTTGCTTAGCCTTACGAGGTTCGAAGTGTTTTGGATGGAACATTTCAGATTTACTCTCAACAAGGTGCACTAGTCTATGCTAACAAATTTACTCGAGATGTCATCCATGAATGTGGGAAAGCATTCCTTGGTTTTCCCTGCAAGGTTTTGTTTGTTTTGGAAAGGCTACAAGGCTAAATGAAGAAGCCCAACCCATAAAGTCTATATGTTGGGCAATTTGCTCCACATCAACCTTGGCAATTTCCTTTCAAAAACCACCTATAGAAAACCTTCAAATTAACATAAAATTTCAGCATTGGTTCAAAGGAAACAAGTCAAACAAATTCCTACTAATACATTCCTTAAAAACAAATTTAGAGTAGTCATCCCCTTCTTAGCACACATGTTAGGAAAAAACCGGTTTACTACACTATGTCTAAATTAAGGTATTAATAGGTGGCTAGTAAGGGCCCTTAGTTTATGAATAAAGTTGGTATTCATATGAAGTTGAGTTTTGAGTTTCAACTGAATTTTGGAATCGTTAGCAAAAGATTTGGGTAATATTATCAAGTCTTTCTCTTGAATATTAAAGCTTTGGGTCTTTTTTTACCATTGGTAATGCCTTGAGTAATTTTATTACCATGGGTCTAGAGGAAAAAGATATGTTAGACACAATATTTTCCTTGAAAATGTATTTTCACTAGTAAAGAACATCCTAATAAAATTGTCTCGAAAAGTAAGAATTGCAGTTTGACACGTCAATTGGATTACGAACATATTTTTTTCATTGCAAAGATAGTTTCAAGCATAATGGTGACTTCTTTCCTTAAGGAAAAGAATCATTGGGACAAAAAAAGGAAGAATAACAAACCTCCCGATGAAAGGACTTGATATTGAATTATGATTAGGTGGCACCCAAAAAGTTTCACTACTACAATACCCCCATTTTGTTACCTTGTGTATCATTACCTTTTTTGTTGATTTTGTGTCTTTATTTTGTTTTTGAGACACAAAATAAGACATTATAGGTTGGTGTCCCTTTTTGTGTCCTTATTGCATCCTTTTTATCCTCCATCTACACTAAGTTACATCACTTTTTGCATCCTTGTAGAATCCTCGTTGTATCCCAATTTACATCCTTGTAGCATCCTCTTTGTGTCCCTTTCTTTTTTCCCTGGGAATTCAACACGAGAAACCCCTGAGTACTTCCCCACGAGAAACGACCGACCCTACAAATAATGGACTTAACCACAAGGGGGCACAAGAGATTCGAACCCATGACCTCCTCTGCTAGGGATAGCTTCACATCTGGCTCAAAACCACTTGGGATAACCCTTGGGGCTAACTCTTTGTGTCCCTTTCTATATCCCCTTAGTGTCCTTTTTGCATCCCAAGAACATCCCACCAATGATTTGTTTAGAGACCGAATGGCATGCATTTTATTTTTATGGTGTTGCATGTCTACTCATGCACCTTTGTTGCATAGTAATGATGTCCTTTTTTTCCACTTTTTGCATCTTCTTTGGTGTCGTTATTCCATCTCTTTTTAGGTCTTGTTGCCTCTTATTATGCATTTTGATATTGTCAATTGTAATTTGGGTGATGTGTTTTTTTATAGTGTTGGTGTTACATCTTATTAGATAGTGGATGATAATTAAATGGAAGATCCATATTTTAACTTAACAACATTTCATAACAATTAATTCATTTTCATTTTACACTGAGCAATTTTCATCTTCATTTTGAATTTTCATTTGAAAACAACGTTTAAACAGTACAAATATATCACAATCGATGCCAATTATGCAAGATGAGGGAAAAATAATCTATAAATAAACAATTATTTATATGCAATATTTGTTTGTTCTCCTTGTAACAAGTGGTCTATCGTCACCCATGGAGATGTGAAATCTTAAATACAACAGTGAAATCAAATTATCATAATAATCATCGATCAGTCGATGAAAAAGATTATAATACAAAAATGAAATCGAGTTATCATCATCATCAATGATCGGTGGAGGATGAATATTTTGATCCATGGTCATCATCATCATCCTCCGATTGCTGAAGATATTCTTCTTCTTCTTCTATAGGTTATTGTAAGAACACAATAAAAGGATAGTTTAATTAATTCAATGAATTCCCATGCTTATAATTAACAATAAGCTAGTACACAATACTTATCAGAAGGATTGGATTCTCATGATTAAGGTAATCATGATTGGATTTTAATTTACCTGCATTGTCACAAGTTTCATTTCCTCCACCATCTTTGCATAGTTTTTTTTTTTTTAACAAAAACTAGCAAAATTTGTATTAACTGTGTGGAAGAATCCACTGATTTTACAAAAAAAGGGTTCATATATACCGTCGAGTTTTCCCTCTTAGAGAGAGGCTTTTACAAAAGTGGGGATTGAAATTGGAACAGAATTTGAAACATCCCCCTTGATTTTCAAATATTCTGAAAGTTGAATTCCCCGGATAGCTCCGGAAATAGATACCATTGATACAAATTATACGACAAAACATTAAGATTCTGAAACTTATTTACCCTTTTCTATTTTGATGTGTTGCATGTCCACCATGTTTTCTGGGTGCGGCTCGTTCAGATTAGGGATTTGGTTGACCGAGTTCGACTGTGCATGCCTTGAATTCTCTTGTTGCTCTCCCAGATTGCTTGGAGGTGACTGTGTGCCTTCCAGTTGTTCTAGTCTTCGCTGCATTGTCTCCATCTTCAAGCGGTTGTCCTCAATTTGGCTGCGCTGAGCATAGCTTTCATCCTGGAGATTTTCAATCATGAATCTATGATGGGAGAGCGTTTCCAGCTCAAAGGCTCTGTTGGCTCCCATTGCACCAAGTTGTACTCTGATTCTGCTACACCCCCACATTTCTCTTCCCAAGCTTCCTCTACCTAGCTTCCTGAATCCACCGGAGCTTCATTTCCTTGTTGCATTGTTCCGTGTGCTGAAGAGATTTCAGTCCTGAAAATTTCTCAGTTTTTCTGCAGGGGCCAAAAGGAATTCCACGTACAGGGAAGGGGGTCGCTATTCTGCAACAGGAGAACAATAGGGGCGAGGATGACCGTCTAATCAAGGGGTGAACATAGAGGCATGAGGACGCTAGAATTCTTGGGAGGTCTCGAAAGTTCTGAGGAATATGGTTCAAGAGCCACAAAAAGCGAGAGAGGGACATTGTGAGACCATGAAGGGGCCAAAGTCTAAACAAGGCACGGAGAGAGGGAGGACCCAGAGTCCCAAGGGCTGAGAGAATTGGTTCAGAGCGTTGATTCTGGGAATAAGGAACACACCAATAAGCGCTGAGCGAGGTCAAGGGATAACGGGGGGGTGACAAAGAGATGAGGATAAAAAGAACCTAGAACAGAGGCGAGGAAGGGACATAAGGAATTACCCAAATAACCAAAACTATGGGCAAGGATGATGCCATGATATCCCATGGGTCCATTAATGGATAGGGCGTACTTACCTGCGTGCTCGAAGGATACTCCCTGCGATCTGTTCCATCAGGTGCCATGAATTCGAGTCTGGAGGTGCGACTGACGTCAAAGAAGCGAATGTGTTGTGCGGAATGGATTTCTCGTACCACTTCCACCATCCTGTTATGCTTGGTGACAGGATCTCCCATGCGCTCTGGTGTGTTTTCTGGCTTACCTCCTCGTGGAATGATGGCTCTGGAGATATCATTAACCACCTTTTCACCTTGGACAAAGAGTCTCGAACATGTTCCATGCCACCTGGTCAACCTAAGGTAGCCCTGCTGCACGTGGATGTCGACCTGCTTCATCCTTGTGCTGTTGGCGATGCTCTTTCTTGTTTTGGGTGGACTCATTCTCAACTTCGCGAGGTTCCCCCCCCCCACTCTTTTGTCACTTGGGATTTGAGGGGTGTGGGCTCCTCTCCTGTGCATGTGCCCTTTGTTTCTGTTTGAAGCCTCGGTATGGCGCCTTCTTGTGTTGGCCCCCTCCATTTCATAGTTAAGCTTGATCATTAGTACAGGGGGGCTAAGGTTGTCACTCCATATATACTTAGGGAACCAAGCATTTCCCCTATTGTTGCATTTTCCATTTTGTCTACTCCAGTGTTGTTTTCTCTCATTATGTGGTAGAAGGTTGTCTTAATGTCTCGGGAATCCATCCTTATTCTATCCATGACTTTCTTTAGGCTTAGATCTTTGTGGTTTGATCCATGGATCATCATTCTTATTATGTTTTTGGAGTCTCCAAGAACGTTGAGCTCTCAAATTTTCTGAGTCTGGATGAGTTGTATGCCTTTTAGGAGAGCGTAGGCCTCGACTTTATTTTTAGTATCCGTCCCAAGATTCCAGTGGTAACTCCCCCCCACCCGCGCCTGCCTCCCCTGCACCATCTTTGAATAGTTATATCCTAGGGAATAATTCAATTTGTCTTAGGTTGGTTTGTGGCCATACTCATCTCGTTGTATGTTGATAACTAAAAACCATAATTAATATTGGCAACAAGCTAGTACACAATCACCTAACCACTATTGTTTATAAATACTTAAAATAAATAAAATCATAACTTACAAATATGCCTCTAATGTATTTTTCCCTTATCATCCAAAAAAAATTGTGTAACACTCTTCACTTTAATTTGAATTCTGATTTGTACAGTGAATAAATAAATAAATATCAATGTAAAGTGTGTTGTGAATTAGTTGAAAAGATAATTCAACTAATATAGTATTTCTTACCCTGGTGGCCTTTTATTGTGATGTTATAATGATTGCATGTCCTTGTGATTTCCTTTGATCACATTCTTTTTCTCCATTTCTGTGGTGCTTCACAATGACTTTCTAGACATTGTTGTCAATGTTTACTAGTCTACTTGCTTTGCCCACATCCTTAGGAATATCTTTTTCAACTCTTATGGATTTGAAAAGAAAAAACATAAAATGAAGGCAAGTGTAAATCTTAGTTAAGAGTTGTGACTGAATTTGAAACGGAAGAAGATTATACAAATTAATGAAGAAAAATAAGAGGAATTCAAAATTTCCCTAATACGGTTTCTTCTTCATTTGACAACGAGTTCCATTTTAGTCTTGACCCATTTGTCATTGAAATAATACCCCCATTTTTTATTAAGTTTATCCAACAAATTATTCTTATTTAGTGTTGGGATGTCTTTGCATTTTTTATTGTCGTCTCAAGAAAATTTCCCCAAGTGGACCCATCCCATATATTTTTTAATAATATTCACCCTTTCCCACAAATTTCAATACCTCCCCCTTATCGTCAACTACTTCAATGTCATCTTCTTCTCTCTGAACACGCCTGAAAACACTCCTCACCACAAAAATCTCATCAATCATTTTAGGAATTGTCCAACGCCCTGTTTCACTATGAAACTCGTGAGAGCTTGTTCTTATCCTAGCAGTGTTGATTTTCTTCTTTAAGCTAGTTAAAATACATAGATATTTTTGATCTTACAGATTAGGGTTGATCATGTCCTTATAGTATAATAATTCTCTCTTATCCTCTAATTCTTTGTCGCACCACAATTTATCCTTAAATTTAGATTTAATAATATTTTTAATACTATCATTATTTTGCAGAGTGACATTTTCCTTTACTCCCAAATGATTTAGCCAAGCCTTGGCATCTTCATGCCAACCCCGCTCAACCATAAGTGGTTTTGACTGGAGTTTGAAGCAATCTTAGGAAGCCTCTTGTCTTCCATGTTGTTTATCGCGTTATTGTACATTAGGTACCTAGTCATAGCCATGCTCTTAATGGGAGAAAGACTCACTCCTATGAGGAGGCTATGATAGGGTGTATTGCCTCTAATTTTAAGATTATAAATCATAAAACACTTTTGATTTGCTCTATAGTTCTCCATGATTCTATAGAGATGTTGCAGCCCCAAACTTCACAACCATATAAGGTAACGAGAGTAACGAGAGTCTCAAAGAGGAGTTTCTTCTTATCCCAAAGCCAAAGGTATATTGATTTACAATTGTTTTCAAAACCATAATAAACTTTCCATCCTCCATTTATCCTTTTCTCAATGCTATAGTTCCAGTTAATCTTGCAATGAAGATCAATTTTGAGATATTTGTATGAAGTCACTTCCTCCAAGTTGTTGTTGTCAACACAAAATTAACATAAGTGATGTTTTTGGATTTGATTATCACAACCTTTCTTTTGTTAGTGTTAACAATCATATATGTACTAGAGCAAAATTCCTTGAGAATTTTTAGTTGCTTGTTGATATCATAGGGACTCCTCGCCATATGAACAATATCACTAATGTAAATAACAAGGATGATGACTTTACCAACTAGAGTCATGTCGATGCAACTTGCTTATTCCAAACAACCCTCTAACTTGTCGATGTATATGCCAATAAGGGTAGGTGTTGTAATCTAGGGGATTTTGCGAAGAGGTTACCAGTAGTACTCCACATAATGTATTATACAAGCATCATACAGATACACACATAGACGAGAGACAAGGAAGAGAAAAGTAATGGAGAGACACGCAACAAGTATCTTTTATTGCATCAAGATAACACAATATACCACCACTTTCTTACATTCATGACCCCATATTTATAATATGAGTTGGCTATCAAGTAGTTACAATTGTTTAACTACTTTGGTCGGCCGACCCAACTCAACGATTGACTGACTTACAATTCGACTTGTCATTCTCAATCGACTGATACTTGGTTGATTGGTGGGTCTAGTCAATAGAGTCTAATAGGCCCTCCAACATCTTCCCCACCCTCAAATACTTCTTCGTCCTGAAGAAGAGGGAGATTTGGACTTATAATTACAAACTACAAAATATTTACAAAAATTTGTGATCTTTCATAATATTGTGTTCATTTTCTATTTTATGTTGGTGGGGTTGTCGATTGTGCTACATGGGCCAGCGTTATATTTGTTTCTTTACTTACTATCGTCTGTTGAAGTGTTTAATCAACAATTGGATCGTGTACTATTGTTTGGCTCTGTTGTTGATCAACCATTGGTTCTAGAATTGTTGGTTGTGTTTGCATCAGCTGGTTGACCATTGTTGATGGACTTGGTTGTTGTGTGTTCTCGGGTTGGTTGATTAAGGCTTCTTCATTGAATTCCTTTTGTTATTTAGCTTCCCTTTACTTCTCAGACCAATTTGGGCCCTATGCTCTAGAATATGGTGTCAACATCCATGGTTTAGTAGGCGGAGGGTGTGATGCAAATGTGCTTGGGCTGAAAAATTCAAATCTTGGTCTTGGTGGAGAAGGCATTGGATGTTTTTTTTGAGGTGTTGTTTTACTTTTTGGTGGAGTTAGGGAGATTTTATGGAAATGTGGTGCAATTTGTTGCAATCATTGTTCAAATGTTTTCCATTCTTCGATTGTGCATTGATATTGCACTTGTAAGGACTTCATTTATGATAAATATTCCAGTTTGGTGGTGATTGGGTTGTCTTGAACTGTTGCCAAGTATGGATTGTATTATTCCTCAATGTATTTGGCTTGTTGAATTATTTGAACCATGTGATCAATAACATTGTCTTAAACATTTTTTCCTTCTAGGAACCATTGTTGTTCTTCCTCTAGCAGCTCTATCTCGACTTGTTTCTCGTGGTTGATCTATTTTGTTAATGCCTCAGAGGCCTGAGGGTCAATTATTGAATTCTTTTTGTATGTCATATCTTTCAAAAACACATGTTGGAATTCCAGTCGACCGCATGTGGATGCAAAATAAGTGGGCCAATTATTAAGTACAATATCCATTGTGGATGCCTTATCATTGACTAATTCAAGGTTTTGCCTGCTTTCTTTGAACTTGGAATATTTTGTTTGTAATATACTTGATTTTTTATCGACTTTTAACTGCTTGTTTTCCTCCTTTACTTGGGAATTCCTGTCAATCAATAGGTGTACTAATTTCTTGATAAATTCTAGTCGATCCTCTAGTAAGTTGACTTGTAAATTATCTTGAGATATTCTTAAACATTCTTCCTAAGTAGATTTTTATTTGTCTTTCCTTGATGTGAGTATGTCTGAGTATTTCATAGAGTCCTTTAATCTTGACATGGTTTAGTTGATGACTTCCATGAACAAATCCAATATTTGGGTATTGGATGCATTGGCTAGGTCAAAAATTACTTTGGGATTTGTTCTTGATTCTCCCCCTAATCTAAAGGCTATAAATATTTTAGGTTTCTTTGCCTTTGATTGTTGATCTTTAGTATGACTTTTCCTTTTCTTTGACCTGTGTGTTGCTAACTTTGTGGTTTTGGGGGTCAGTTGCTAAGGTGGTCTTGAATCAACTTGTGTTTGTTATGTTGGTTGGTCGACTAGTGGATTAGTGGGACCATGTGGAGTGGTGTTAGTGGGTACCACCGATGTCGTGGATTGATCCTTTTTTTTTTTTGTTGCTTCAACTGCTCTTGTTGAGTCAACTTTATGGTCGACAGGTATGTCAAACCTGGTTCCTTTACTTGTTTCAGTTGTTGTTACTCCAATATTTTCTTGGTCGTTTCCTCTTCTCTTACCCTGTCAGTTGGTTTATCCATCAATGGTTGTTTGTCCTTGTGTTGGTCTTGTTGCTCGTTCAAATCCATAGGATTTTCATTTTGATGTTTTGAGTCCCGACGACTATCGTTGGTCATTCCCTTGGCTTAATTGTTGGCTTGAATCCAACAATTTGCTTAATGTTTGTAGTTAATTGTTGTTGTTCCTTCCTTTTATCCAACTTTTGTTGCTTGTTCCTTAGACCCGATAGTTGTTGCTAATTTCTTATGCCCAACTGAGTCTCTGAGGTCGACTGTGAGGGGATTTCATGGGACACCTGGGTTGGTAGAATCGTTGGTGACTATATTTAAGTTGATTGGCGGTTGAGTTTCTTTAATATTGATTTTAGTCAACGCTTCATTTTTTTGTTTTTCTTTACCTAACCTCTTTAGATTCACTTGTTCCTAGTCGAATCTTGGCATTGCTTGACTATTGCTATTGATCTTCTTGTTGTTTTTGTTTTTCTCCTCTAAGATGCATTTCTCTTTCAACTGTGGTTTTATGTTTGACTGCTTCGACAAGCATTTCTCTTGCTTGTCCGATCGCTTCTGGATTTGCAAGTTTGATACTCGACTCAAGAATTTGTTTCTTTATGTATGCTTGTTGCCTTATTGATTTACCTTTTTGTGTCGTTTATGCAAGCACTTCTTGAGCCACCTTGTCTAGTTTCTTTTTTATTTTGGGGTCTTCAAAGTCGATATCAGTGATTCCCTACAGGATTTCTCGCCAGTTGAGTTCGACAACTATGCCCATGTCCTTGACTGGTGGTCTGTCTTGTTCCAATTGCTTCCTTTTCGTCTACTTTTTATTTAGTGATATAACTAGGGTTCCTTCGTCGACAACAAATGGTATATTGTATATTTTATCTTCTTTTTCTTCTTCAAAATATCCATTTCAAAGTGGTAGAATGATATCATACGAGCAGTGAAGAAAAGTGAATAGCCTTTTTTTGAGTTTTAACATTCTTGGCAGTTTGTTCTGATGGCCTCTAACATGTTCAATTTTACATATGAAGGTCGACCAATCGAAATCATATAAAGTGCTACTATGATGCAATCCCACTTGACATGTTGCTCCTTGACTTGACTAATCGATCAACAATCCCTTTGAATTCTTTTCATTGGCCGAACCTATGAATTTCCAAATCCATTTAGATGCATTTGTCATCTTCGATACCTTTCTCCCTTATGAAGTAGCCTTGTAATTTTGTGAATTATGTTGGTTGTGACTAGCATTGGTCGATCTAGCCAAAGCATGCCTTCATTGTATTGAATGACTATAAACTTGAAAACTTCTTGCTTCCATCAGTGGAAGTCAGATACCTGGGGGGCACCCATGTAATCCATGATTTGTGCTTTTTCTAAGGATAGGGTTTCTTTTTTCCACTTGTCCACAATTTTTCCCCAATTGGTAAAACTGGCCCAATGTTTATCCCAAAACAACTCATCCATATTTCCTTGTCGGATGTTGTTCATGTGGATATCAAGTTCATTTGTTGTCATTTTATCAATTTTTCTTTTGGTTCATAGCTCGACTAGGACCTCACTTGTTGGGATTTGCACTCGCATTTTTTGCAACATTGTTTCACTGGTTATTGTGTTGTCAACTTGCTCAGACTCAACGTGCTCAATGGTAAAGGTTTCTCGGTCTTCTATGTTCAGAGGTTGATTGTTCTATAAGAAAATATGGGTATTGTGTGTTGATCTAGTTGATGCTCTCTGTTTATAGAAATTTCCAAGATAAGTGCATTCAATTTGTGTGCAAAAGTGCCCCCTCGAAGTCCTTCTTTATTAAATGCATTCATTGAATTTTTTGCATGTGAGTGTTTTTTACGACCAATGGTGTCTTCTTGGTCGACTATACTCAGTTCGTTGGCTTGCCTAATTTAGTCGATTGATTTTTCTTGGTTGATTTTGTCAACGCAATCGATTGGTCTTCTTTTGGTTGATTCTATTAGTGTCCTCGATCCCCTTCACTTGGTTGGTTTTGTCAACATGGTCTATTTTATCAATACAATCGATTTTCTTTGGTTGGTCGATTTTGTCGACATATTCGATTCGTTTTTCTTTGTCGAGTCTATTGGTTTAGCTGATTATTTTTCCTTGGTTGTTTTGAGTACCCGATTCGATTCTTTTGACACAGTCGATACGTCTCGAACGATCGATTTGATGAATGTTGTCAATTTTATTTACTTGTTTATTTGATTGCTCATTTGATTTCTCCTTTGCTTTCTTTTCTAATAGTTGCCTGAGATCCCTGGGATGTTGTGGTTAGTGCCTTTTCAAAATGCTAAGTTGGTTCATTAGCCTCTTTCTTCTAAATTGATATGGTCGAATTGTATTTCCATAAGATTGATTTGTGTCCATGCTTACTTTATGTCTTGTGATTCAAGCAAAATCTAAAAGATCAATATTCTATTATTGGTCCTAGTTAGTTATGGCTTCATCAAATACATTACCATCCTTGGATGGATTTGTACCTAATTTTCCATAAATAAATATATTATTGAACTTATTATTATTATTATTTACTATATATATTTTTTTCCTTATTTATTCATCCGTATAGAACCAAATTACATTTTGTAGGTGTTGAAAGCACATGCCCAATACTTGGATAAACTGAGAGAAGTGATAGTATCCAGAATTGGCCCAAAGTAAAAAAACCACAACGGATGCACCAAATAAGGAGATGGGAATAAACCCAAAAGAAGGCAGAAAATGCCAAGAAGCCTCAAGAATCATAGCCTAAAACATGACAGAAAACATAGATTGAAGAGAACCTGGACAGACCAGGCTAGAGCGGCAAAAAACCCCATCGAGAACATGATCCAAAGGGGCCACAAGAGAAAATGTAGCCATAGAAAAGGAAAACCAGAAACCGCACGCCCAAGACGAACCTCAAAGCGCTGGCCCTTGCAGCCAAAATCAGCACTACACCCCCGTAAGATGGATCTCAAAATCTCTGATATAAACCCCACCATATAGAAGAAGAATGCCCAAGCAACCACTCCACAACACAGATCAAAAGGGGATGTAAGGGATCCCAGACACCAAGACTACAAAGAAGGCCCTGACATTGCATCAAGCCTTGAACAAACCAATAGGGATAGCTTGGTGAGGGCCAAACCCTCAGAAATCTTCAAGTAAAAGCCTCCACACGAGATGGTAAAAGCCTCCACACGAGATGGAGAACCAAAAACCCAAAGAGAACAAAAAAGGCTCCTAGAATCAGATCTGAAGAAACAGTCCAAAAAGTAAAACAGAAACGACGCTCAAAAAACCAGATCTGAAGAAAAGAAAGGGCGTGATCGAGGAACAGGGCAGATCTGAAGAGCAAGATGACGCCAGATCCGCACCCATGGAGGAAAGACCGCCATCCTTTACAACGATCTGGAGCCGCCTGCTTCACTTCGCATCCCAGATCTACTATCTTCCGCACAAAGGCGTCATCACCAAAGGAAGCCCAAATGGAAACGGCTCCCCTCAGAAATTAGGAATCGGAGCAGAGCCACTCCCAGGAGAGCGCGACTACCAAACTGAAGATAGGAAAAGGCTGGATCCGCATCCACCCACCTCTCCAGAATATAGCAGATCTGAAAATAAGCCCAGACGACGCCCCCCAAAAACATCGTAAACAATCGACATACAGAAAATGAAGAGGAAAACGGATCTGGGGACGGATCCGGGCACCAAGATCCGCGCTGAGGAGGCAGAAGGCTCGGGAATACACTACATCCCCAAAAGGAGATGCCACAAGAAGCCACACACCGCCGTCGACAGAAGAGGCCGATCCGTGCGTGAAAGAGACAAGCGAAGGGGAGAGGAGCCTCGCCTGGATGATCCGGGAAGAAGGTACTCCAGAACGGAGAGAGACGTCAGGGGAAAGAAATTCCAGAGGAGGGAGGCCGCAGGATTAGACTCTTGAGCCGCAAGAGAGAAATCGTATTCGGTCCGCGGCAAGTGAAACGACCAGAGCATATATATATATATATATATATTCTCTTTGGAGCTAGACTGCCACAAGTGGTTTTCAATCTAGTTCTTATCCATTGGCACCCGGAAGGAGGTTTTCACCAATGGACTATTTTTCTTTTTTTAAGGGTGGTATTTCTTGAGTCAGGCACTGTTGAGAAGTTGCCCTTGTAATTTTCTTAGTTGATGTTAAGGTCCTAACCCCTCTAATCCCTCAAGTAGATAGAATAATGTGTTTTGCTATGTAATAAAGGACTTCAGTAAATAAGTTCCATGTAATAATGTGAATACATTTAATGTAAGAAGACTTACTAGAAGGTTCTGCCTATAGAAAATTCTTCCTCTAGAATGTTTTCTAGAAGATAGAAATAGTATAAATAGGGGTAGAACGCATGGAAGTTTTGTGTCTTGTGAATTCATTTGTACTTGAGCTCTTCTCTGTTGGAGGTGGTCCCCTCTAAGAGGTAAGTGAACTTTTCTCCTAGTATAATAAAGGTATAATCGTTTGGATCATTTGTGTCATTGTGCTTATTGTTTCTTTCTTTTTTCTAACATTTCTGATAAAAATTGTATTTATTCTCTACATATTTCCTTGTAGTACCTTACAAGTGGTATCAGAGCACTTTCTTCTGCATATTTTTAGAAAAAATAAAATATGGCTAGAGACTTGTGTTGTTGTCTTTAAAACACAAGGATATATCGTTCGGTAGGTAAAATTATGGTTGGGTAATAATAGATGCAAGAAATAAAAAAGGTTTCATGTGGTTACTCAAAACACATTGTTTCACTTGTTTGGAAACCTATGTAACCCTTGTTGTTACCCCTTCGAGTAGTACCACATTAGATAACACATGTACATGACCATTCACTCCCACGTACCCCAAGGTATATAGGGAGTTCGATGGGTCTTCTAAAACCACATATATATCATCCAATCAATCACTCGACTGTTATAGTGGCACCGAGAATAACACTTGGGAATAATACTCTCACATACCTGAGTAATCGAGTAGTACGAATAAGGGTACAGTTAAGCCTCCTTAGTTAGAGCCCTAAGATATTGGGTCGAGTACTATTGTTGGACCCCACTGGTATATTAGAGAGCTATATCACAGGGAAATACCTTGTCCGTAGGAACCCTTAAAACCCTAACCCTTGCTATTGAAACAAAACAGAACAAAAACATAGTGGAAATTTTGCACATCTAGTGTGCACAACCCAGATTCCTACATCCAAGCCGCAAAATTCCTACATAATTTTAACTATTAAGAATTTGGGCATTCTGTCACTCTAGTATTATTCAAACAAGAGTATGACTTTGCAAGAGTTTAAAAAATGAAGGAAAAAAAAAGAGTATAGTGGTCCCATTGACACCCTTATTTGGGACCTATTCCATTGGATTCCTCTCTTCGCATTGATCATCATGGTAAGCCTCTCTCATAAGCCCTTTCATGCGGACCCACCAACCCTATTCTTGCCCGCTTACCTCCCAGATGGCCCACACCCACAACCAAGATCTTGACCAACATCTCACTGCATTGGGTCAATCCCACCAGCAGACCAGGAAAGATGTCTCTAACCTTACTTCAAATATCGCTACCATAAATTCTTGGCTCACCCAACTAGACACTATAAATTCCTGGCTCACCCAACTGGACACCCTCTCTAACGTTATGGACAACTTGACCTCAATGATTACTCAATCCCACACTCCTATCTCTTATGCACAACCTTCACACCAGGAGAGTGTTGACTCATCCCATTCTATGGCCTTTCATTCTAACCCCCTTAGTCATGACATGTATCTTCCCAAAGTTGAGGTAAATAAATTTGATGGCTCAGACCCCACGGGTTAGGTAAACCAAATGAAACATTATTTATCCTTGCATGCAATCACTTATGACTTGATCAAACTTTGTATTGATGTCCTTTATTTGGATCCCAAATGATGGAAATGGTAGCAATGGTGTAAAAATTCACACATAGGGTATATTGCTTGGACCCAGTTTTTTGCAGACCTTTATGAGCGCTTTGACACAAACACACATCATTTGGGCAATTTGACCAAGCTTAAACAGTCTGGTACAATGGAAGAATACATCGTTGCTTTTGAACAATCAAATTTCCAAATTGATGACATGTATGATACCATCTTCCGTGAATGCTTTATTAGTGGCCTTAAGGATGACATCTGAGCTCATATCCTAATAGTTCGCTACTAGACCTATCTTGAAGCTGCTCACCGCACCAAGGAAGCACACCATGTTGCCTCTTCTCAAATAAAAAATCCATCTTTTATTCCCCATTCTTGGCCCACCAATCCAACCCCTCCTTCCCCTCCTCTTAAAATCTAGAAATTAACCCAGGCATAAATGGTTGAACACCAACTTAAGGGTCTTTGTTATAAATGTAATGAAAAATATTTTTTGAGCCACAAATGTAATGAGCCAAAGATTTTTATGGCCATTTCTGAGGAAATTTTTGAAGAGGATGGTGACACTTCCCCTTCTGAAGCGGTACTCTAGGCCGATGATCATAGCCTGCCCTCCGATCCACCAAAAGTTGAACCACTTATCTCTCTGAATGCTCTCACTGGTATCTTAGCTCCCTAAACCCTTAAGTTAATTGGCTATATCAAACATTAGAAATTCATTATCCTAGTTGATAGTGGCAACACCCATAATTTTATTCATCGTTGAATTTCCCAAGAGACCCTATGTTATATCCGTGTAGTCAATAGCTTTCAAATCATGATTGCTAATGGTGGTTCCATGAAATGTGGGGGTCGTGAAAATGTACCCTGCAAACCAATCATTATAACCTGGAATACCACATGTTTGCTATTGACATGGGAGGCTGTGACATTATTCTAGGTGTTGAATGGTTACACACAATGGGCCCCATCACCATGGACTTCAAGAAATTAACCATGGGTTTCCAACATGATGGAAAAAGATACCAGTTCCAAGGCATCACAATAGGTTCCCCTGAGATTATCAATTCACAAATAATGGATAAAATCCTCAAAAATTTTCATTCCAACATTATTGTCCAATTCCATGCCATTCAAGCAGTTAAGACCCCCTCACCCACTGTTCATCCTGACCTACAATTTATCCTCTCCAAACACCAATATGTTTTTGACAACCTCCAAGGAATGCCACCTTCCCATGGCCCCCATGATCATTCCATTCCACTTGTCCCTAGTAGTCTTCCTCCAAATGTTCTCCATTATCGTCACCCATTTTCCCAAAAAAATTAAATTGAGAAAATTGTTTAAGAATTGTTAGTTGTGGGTGTCATTCTTCCTTGTACCATCCCTTATTCTTCTCCCATCGTCATGGTACTCAAGAAATAAGGTACATGGCACATGTGCCCTGATTTTCGAGCCTTCAATAAAATTACTATCAAAGATAAATTTCCCATTCCCGTCATTGATGACCTTTTGGATGAACTGAGTGGTGCTGAATTCTTTACCAAACTTGATCTGCATTCTAACTACCACCAGATCCGTATGAAGGAGGTCGATATTCCAAAAACTTCCTTTTGTACTCATGAGGCCTATTATGAGTTCTTGGTCATGCCCATTGGCTTGTATAATGCTCCCTCCACTTTTCAAAGCCTCATGAATCATGTCTTCTGCCCTTTCCTCCATCAATGTGTATTGGTCTTCTTTGATATCCTCATTTATAGTAAAACTTGGAAAGCCTATCTTTCCCATGTGGATCAAGTATCACAATTACAATCTCAACACAAAATCTTTCTCAAATAGTCTAAATGTGCTTTTGGGGCTTCTAAAGTAAAGTACCTGGGTCATATTGTTAGTAAGGATGGTGTCTACGTGGACCCTAAGAAAATAGAAGCTATGAAGGATTTTCCTCGTCCTAAAACCCTTAAAAGTTTGAAAGGTTTCCTGGGTTTAGCTAGATATTATCGCAACTTTTTTCAGAATTATGGAAAAATTGTAGCCCCACTCAATGCTCTCCTTAAAAAGAATGCTTTCAGTTGGACTCCAAACATTGATAAATACTTCCAAGATTTGAAAGAGGTTACGTGTAGGCCTCATATTCTGGCACTACCCGACTTCACAAAGAATTTTGTTTTGGAATGTGATGCTTCTAGGAAAGGCATTGGGGTTGATCTCATGCAAGATGGCAGAGCTTTGACCTTCACTAGAAAATAACTTTCTAAGAGACATTTGGGCAAATCCACCTATTAAAAGGAAATGTTGGCTATTTTGCATGTTGTGGTTCTTTGGCATCCTTGCTTGGGAAATGCTTCTAAATCAAAATTGATCATCATAGCCTCAAATATTTTTTGGAACAAATAATTTCATCCTTTGAGCAACATAAGTGGTTGACCAAAATGTTCGACTATGATTATGAGATCATTGACAAGAAGAGAAAATAAAATGTGGTTGTCGACGCTCTTTCCCATAAATATGAAGAAGAAGGGTCCATATTTTCACTCTCCTTCATTGTAGCAGATTGGTTAAAGGTAGTTTGCTAGGAATGGTTCCAAGATCCCAAACTTTCTTGCATGATCCAACAATTGCAAAAAGATATTCATGCATCTCCATGATACTCTTGGCACAATGAGGAGCTTCGCTATAAAGTTCGCCTATATTTGAGAAAACAGTCTCACTTTAAATTCACGGTGCTCACCGAACTTCATGCTTCACCGACAATAAGGTATTCAAGTTTTTACAAAACATATGAACAAATCAAATGTTCATTTTTTCTAGGAAGGCATGAAAAATGACATATGTACTTTTGTGGCTGAATGTGATACTTTTCAATGCAATAAGGGATAAACAATCAAAACTCCACAAACACTCCAACCTCTCCCTATTCCACATGCTATATGGATCGATATGGCAATAAATCGGCCATCACAGTTGTAGTCGATCGCCATTCCAAATATGCTCATTTTTTCCCTCCAACACTCATTCACAACATCCAATGTGGCTCAAAAATTTTCATGGAAAATATATTCAAACTCCATGGAATACCCCACTCTATGGTCTCTCACCGAGATCCAACTTTCACAAGCAACTTTTGGTAAGAATTTTTCATGCTCCAAGGCACCTAATTTCATCTCAGCATGACCTATCATCCCAAAACTAATGGTCAAAGTGAATCCATCAACAAGTGCTTGGAAACATATTTGAGGTGTTTTTATTTCGATAGACAATATCAACGAGTTCAATGGTTACCACACATCAAATGGTGGTACAACACGTCTTACCATAGTGCTACTCACATGACTCCCTTTGAGGTGGTTTATGGTCAAAAGCCACCTTTTGTATTATCTTACTTGCTCGACATATCCAAGGTCTAGGACATCGACATAACCCTTATAGTCCAAGATGCCATTCTCTCTACCCTCAAAGAGAATCTACTCATGGTTCATAATCACGTGACGAAACAATCTAATCAAGGTCGTTCAAAACACCATTTTGCTGAAGAGAATCAGGTGTTTCTTTATCTGCAACCTTATAAGAAAACATCCCTCAAAGCATACCACTGTCATAAACTTGCTCCAAATTTTTATGGCCCTTATACAATCCTCAAGTGTGCGGGGCCGATGGCTTACAAGTTATCTCTCCCTGGTCACTCTAATATCCATCAAATTTTCCATGTTTCCTACTTAAATAAGTGATTATAAGAACCAAGTGCCACATTCAAACTAGTCTCTCTGAATTGGATGAAGAAGGATCCATTTGGTTGCATCCCCAAGTAGTCTTGTATGACCATGAGCGTCATCTCCATCAACACACAATCAAGGAAGTTTTAGTACAATGGAAGGATACACAACCTAAGGATGCCACATGGGAGTTGGTTGTCATTCTACAACAATTTCCACATCTCAAGCCTTGAGGATAGAGTTGTTTTTCAAGGGGGGAGCATGTGTTTATCTAAAAGATTGTCTTACGGTATTTAAGACAACATCATGAGGATAAATCCCCTTTCTTTTTTAAATAGGTGGTACTCCTCTATTTTAAATAACATGCAAGAACAAAAAAAAATGCACGAGAGAGGACTAGACTTATTCTTGAAATACATATCCACATGCAAAGAATACCCGAGAAAGGACCAGGTATCTTACATAAAGAAAACATTTACACTATATTACAATATTCATAACCAAAAGAGTACAAAGTATCATAGGATGATATTTCCATCACATGATTCATCAGAGTAAGACACAATATTTAGCATAGGAAAGAAAAATATGGACCGCATATATGCTAAAGAACTTCAAATTATCATTCATTAGATGTAAACAAGATTTAGATAGACACATTTGAAATCCCATGCTTAAAACTTAAATTCTAAGAGATCAATAATGTTATGTCTCGGATAGTTCTCTGGAAACCTCAAACATAATATATGTCTTTATGAAATAAACAATAGTGTCTATGATTACAATAAAAGTAAATTGCATGTGTCCTTCAAAAAGGACTGGGATGGGGCTCCCACAAACCATAAAATGAAGAGAGACTTGGAAGACAAAATAAAACAGTCAAGGGTCATCCTTTCGTTTCACAAAATCTCGAAACAGAAAAGGAAAAATGACAATTGATTGAGGAAGAAAAATGTGGTGAAAGCAAGAACAAGGTGACTACTTGACTTACTATGATGGAAATTTTGAACCGTCATTTTCTTACTGTAGCGTCTTTTGTAGTTTTCTACTGTTGTGTTGGAGGTGACATAACTTATATAACTACTTCTTGTTGATCTATCTCAGTTATATTAACTAAGGCCTTTGTTAACCATTGTTCTATGTACTCCCTCATTGGAGAAACTATTATTTCATGCTTGGTCTTAGTTTCAAATAACTCCTTCTCTAATTCTCTCAAATCAATTCTTAATTGATGGAGTGTGTCCTCAATGTCGTCATTCTTATTTACATACTAGATAAGCCACCTTTCTATTTCTTCTTCAGAGAACTCAATTGAATCACTAAATTCATTGGCCCTTTGCAATTTTTAATGCTTCCAATTGTTTTAATACTTACTCGCTTGACAAATGTATTGTATCCATTATTAAATGTGGGCCATCTAACTCTTTGGTCAAATCAACAAGTTTTAAGAATATGTCATCCCTTTTAATGTTAATAGTATCACACTCAGTTAACAACTCTCTTAGGAATTTGATTCTCTTTAGCCAACAAGCATTAATCTATTTCGTGCAAACCTTGGAGGGAAGGTTTTTATATCCTTTGTGTGTCTCTCTCAAACTTGAAACCTTTGTTGCAAATATTCCCATTGCTTCCTTATAGAGTGCTTCATCATTTTCTAAATATTTATGGAGATACTCCTTAAAGTGAAAAACCCTTGTTGAGAAAGTAACTGAGCTCTGTGCTAATTCCCAAATTTAAAGGATTAAGTATATTCTTTTCTTGATACCATCTCCAATGTATTTCCTTACAACCATTTGTAAGTTAGATGAATCCTTTAATTTGGAACTGGTCTCTAGGACATCTTCAAGACTGAGTACTGATTGTATTTCAATGATAGGCTCGACAAATAAAGGTCTTGGAATTAAAGTTTTCTCTAACTCCTTTATCCTCTCTCCTAAAAACAATTTTTTTTTCTATGTAAAAAATGGACTCCTTCAATGCTTCTCCCGTTGCATCATGAAATTGCATGATTTTCGAGGGTGGAACCCCATGAAAATTGATTTCTGGCTTCCATTTATCTGCAACCTTTTTTACTTTTCATGTTTACTTTTTCTATTAACAAGTTTTTAGAACTTTTGTGGTAGGTCCTGTGGTGTAACGTAACATACTCCTCTTCAAATATTTATGGCTCTTGGGAAGCCAATTCTTCAACAATAACTCTAGTTTCCATCATTCTCTGCTCCGACCAGCTGGGTTCCTCTATTACATTGCCTACTTTCATGGCCTCGATTTTTTCTTCAATTTCAGGTAAGTCTTGTCCCCCTTTTTTAGTTTCTCTTTTTCTTTTTATGGAAGTATGAATAATATGAGATTTTTCCATTGTTTTCTTAGTAGGTTCCTTGTCTCCTCTGTCGTCTGAGTTTTCAATGGATGTCCTTTTTTGTTCGTGACCACTACTTTGAGGTTTAGTCTTAGTTGAAGTACTTCTTTGGGATACATTAAGTGAAATGGGGTTTTTATTGGTTGTCTCTCTTCCCCTCTTCTTGTAGAACTTGTTACTGCTTGTCAATTCTTCAATATTGTTTAGGGATTCTTCAATAGAGGCCTCAAGAAGATTTTGGTTATCTCCCCCTCCTTCACTAAATTTCTCATACTTACTAAAATATAAATAATACATGACTAAAGACATATGTACATAAAATGAATCTTTTGGATCGAAACCCTTGATGGTTTGGGCTTCCTTTAGACCGAGTTGATCCAATTAAACAATAAATTCATCTAGATGAGAAATATGTTTAATATATATATATATCTCCCATTGTCCATGGAAATGGAATAAATCGTTTTTTCCTTTTCTCATTGAAAAAGTGTGCGCAATTCTTATACTGTCTACACACTTCAATGACAAAAAGTTGATCAAACACACATAATAGTAACAATAAGGGTTTCCCCTAGAACCCAAACAATCTCAGAAGAAAAAATTCTTCCAAAGTTTTCAAAACTCCTTTCTTGGTGAGAAAGGATGTAGCTTCCAGTGACATCCTTGACATGATAGGAACATGAATCATTTTTTTGAAAGTAGATAGAAACCCATTTTGAACTGCATAAAAATTATATGGGGCTTTATACCTCCAAAACACCGGGTACCAGACAGAAGTTGGTTCCTTCTTGAAATCAACATTTCTTTCTCTAGGAAAGTCCTCGAATATGTGATAGTAAATGATAACAAAGACCAAATATGAAGTCATGTAGATTTTTTTAAGTTATTCTCAGGCAACCCAACTGAAAAGAAATCTCGTTTGAGATGATGCAATCCCAGTCAATCATGGTGTTTTCATCAATAGCATAATGGATAATGTAAGCAATGTATTTTGGCACCGAGGCCATAAACTATATTCCAATTGTTATGGTGAAAATCCAATCATACTCTTTATATGGATACTTCAAAGAACTTGCCTCAACCTAAGCAGAATTGATGTCAATTCTCAGGCTTGTGAGATAACTTTCGAGAAGCTCTACTCTTCCTCCATGTTCTTTGAGAAATCTATCTGTATCATCATTCTTGAAAATAATAGTGGGGTCGGGCAGTCGTAGCATCCTCCTAAACATTGAAGGGGATAGATAAGTCAACAACTTTCCTTGTATTTGAATGATTCTTTGTTCTGTGTCAAACTTATCGGCACACCAAAGTATCGACTCTTTGAAGTTTGCTACCTCTGGTACACACCCAACTAATGTAATGCTTGAACTCTTGAACTTGTTCAATTTCTTCTCTACAGGGGAAGAGACAAATACCACTTATATGTCCATGACCATTGAAATTGGTGGTCTTCACGTCCAAGGGTGTTTAAAGTGTCTACAAAATACAAGTCTTTCCTTTTATTTGACATGTCTTTACACATGTTTCCTTTCTTAAGAATAAGTGTTGCTCATGTCAATATAATCTTTTTACAACAAGGCATTTAATTATTTATTTATTTTACCACGTATTGCCTTTATTATCCATTGCCATAGCTCTTATTTCAAGGTTGCCTGTTTGCAGAGTCTCATTTTAGATTTATTGCAAAGTTTTTACGAAGATAATGACACTTAATAATGGTATTAGATTCACACAAGTGGCGGATGATGTGGTTGTGGGGAAGTAAATGTCATCAGGAATGGTGATATGGTATCAGGAAACATGAAAAATGGTTAAGTATGGAAGTGTAAAGAGAGGAATGGAGAGTGCAATATTATGAATATTGGATTGCGGGATGCGGGATGCGGGACTACAAGGTATGGGGAATGAAAAGAGAAGCAAGAGGGACTCCTGCATATGCATTGATGAAATAAGTCTAAGTATAAAAAGGGTCGATTTTGTGGGTTGCAGAAATGAATGAGTCATTCTAAAGGACGTGGGAATGTGGGATGTGGGTCTAGGGAAAAAGGAAAATGGAATGAAGGGGTGTCTCGCATCTTCATTCAAGAAATCAACTAAGTATGAAAAAGGTAAGTTCTCCATTATGTATGATGTAGAAATAGGAGGGGTGTTTTTTAGTGTTGTAGGTTGTGTGACATGGGCATTTGCAAGGTGAGGAGTGGATTGGTCTCCGACAACGGGACTTCTACAACAATGAAAATATCCAAGTGTCAGGATCATTAAGTAACAAAACAAACCGAGTATAAACTTGCGGGTCTACAGGTATACAGACCTGCAGACTTGATAGTAGCCCGATATTCAACCCTCATTTCAAAGAGGAAAAAAGGTTAAGTATAGAATATACATGAAACATGAGAGGAGAAAGGAAAATAAAAATGATGCATCTATATACACTAATGTTTCTCAACGAATGTAGATCAACATTCGGCTCCAACTGTGGGACAATGACCCCCTGTGGGTTATTGGGAATCTAGAAAACCTTATCCATTGGGAAAAAAGGAGTTAAAAATTAATTTTTTTAGAAAGGAAAAGAAAAAGAAAAAGGGAAGAAGAGACAATTTGATAGAGAATATATAGAGGAGTGTAGAAAAAGACTATGTATAGGTTAAGAATTGGGGATTAACAAAATAAATTCTTAAGATATTCCCCATTCATGGGAGTTGCTTGAATTGTTCCTTTCATATCCTTCAACAAATAAGAATTAAAACCAATGACCTTTTCAATATGGTATGGGCCAATCTAGAGAGCTTAAAACTTGGTATGAAAATATTGTTTTTTCTTTGTTTTATTCCATAATAGAACTGGTTGGTATTTTTGAAAATCTCTTGTGGTAGTGCTTTTGTCAAAATGTGTTTTGACCACTTGTTGTCGTTTGCTTATTGTCCTTATTGCCTATGTTCTTTGCTCTTCAAGTTGTAGAAGTTCACGGTATATTTTCTGCAAAGGTGACTGCTCTTTTGTATCTTCATTGTTTATGTAAAGGACTAAGGCATTCAATTCCAAATGTGATCATGGTAGCCTCATTTCTTTTCCATATATCAAGGTGTATGGGGAATTCCCAGTGCTATCTTTTGGAGTAAGGCAACTTGCCTAGAGTGCATCTATTGACTTTTTATGCCAATTTTTATGGTTTGTTGCGATTGTCTTCCTGAGAATCTAAATTAATGTTTTGTTTGTTGATTCAGCCAAACCATTTCCTTATGGATAATAGTTGGATGATTGTACCATTGTCTATTATGAAATTTGCAAGGACACCAAATCTAAATAAAATATTTTCTTTCAGGAAAAGAAATAATTCTTTTGAATCAATAATTTCTTAGGGAAACAACTTCTTTCTACTTGGTAAAATAATAAGTTGCACTGATAATCTAAACATGTCCTTTACTATATATTTTTTATTTATTGGGCCAATCACATCCAGGCCCCATTGTGAAAATGGTTAATCTTCCTTGAATTTTTTTGGCATGGGAGGCATTTTTGAATCATTACATAAGTGTCTTTTAACATGGTGGGCCAATAATAACCAACTTGAATGATTCTATGAGTAGTTACAATTGGGGAAAAATATCCACCACAAACTCCATTATGAAATTCTTGAAGTATTTCCTTGGACTTTATACAATCTAAACATCTTAGTATAATTCCATCAAAGTTTCTTTAGAAAAGAACTCCCCAGACTAATACATATTGATTAGTTTTGATCTTCAAATCTCTCCTTTCTTTAGAAGACATTCCAAGGGGAAATTGGCGAGACCTCAAATAAAATATTATTTCCTGATCCCATTTAGATGTTGCTAAACTTGTACTCTATATAAATATATCAATTGTATTGGGAGGAGATATATTTACAACTTCAATTCTAGTCATTAATTTACATAGTCCTTGCCCCTTGACAACTTTCAGAGGTTTAATCTCTAAATCATACTCTTGAAGCTTTGCTAACCAATTTTCCCATCTATCTTCTTTGAGTTGTTGATTGAGAAATATCTTTACTGGTGAGTGTGGTACATAAGAAATGATGCGAGATGAAAAAATATAGGTCCTGAAATGGGCTATTGCCTTAACTAGGGAGAGAGCTTGATTTTCAATAATAGAGTAGTTTAAAATAGAGTAGTTGCAAGGTTTTTCTCATGACAGCAATGGAAAGTTCTTCTACTTTCTCATTTTTATGGGTCAATAGTTTCCTTTGAAGAAAATGAATATAATATGAAATCTTTGTCAACGTTAGGAATGATAAGAACTGGGGCAGTAGTAATTTCATGCCCGATTTCTGTAAAATCCTTTTGAATCTCTGATGTCCATTCAATTTTTTGATCCTTCTTCGGTAATTTATTTATTGGCTTAACAATCATAGCATAATCTGGAACAAATATTCAAACAAAATTTATCTTTCCAAAGAAATATTATACTCCTTTTCGTGATGTAGGAGGATTTAGGTAATTTATTGCTTTAACTCTTTCTAGATCAATTTATATTCCTTTTTTGCTCAAAATATGACCCAAGAGCTTTCCTTCTGATATAGAAAACATAAATTTTTTTGGATTCAAAGATATTCCATATATTCTACATCTTTCAAATACTTCTCTGAGGTGTTTGAAATGTCTTTCCTTGAGTTTTGAATGAACTATCAAATCATCTTGGTAATCTTCCATAAATTTTCCAATGAGATCTTTAAAAGCATGGCCCATTACTCTTTGAAAAGTTTCACTTGTAGTTTTTAGTCCAAATTGCATATAGACATAAGCATATGTTCTCCATGGTGTAATGAACACAGTCTTTGATCTGATTTTACTCCGTGCATGCCTTTACATGTGTTTTCGTGATTATCTCCACATCATACATGTCTTTGCATGTAATCTAATTTTGGCAAAGAAATTATGATTGTCATCTAATATGGGTAAATGGATTAGGGTTTAGGATGTCATGGAATGATCATATATTGTATTGTAAATGGTGAAGTTAATATAATAATAAGAAGAGAGAGGTGTGGCTCTAAAGTTTGTTGGTCTTCCCATTTAAGGGATTCCAGGGTAAATATCTATGTATTGTGTAAGCCATTGATTGTCCTTTTTGCTTAAGAACGTATATGCATTGTTTCACTTTTTAGGTTTAAAACTTACAATCTTCCTCCACCATGATATCGTCTTCCTTCATTGATATCGTAATTCATGCATCCTTGACATTGAGGTAGGAAAAATCCTGTAATTCGTTCATCCAAAATTGGCCCAGTCATTCCTAACGTAATGCCAAGTGGGCGCCACGAGGGTGAGGGCTTCGCTAGTGCTTGTCGGGGATGAGATTTATCGTCGCGACATTTATAATGTATATTTTATTTTAAACCAAGTAATAGTACAAGAATATAAGAAATGGGACAAGGGTAATTCTCTCATATAAATTATTCCAATTGAAAGTGCCCAATATATGGATGCATTTGATTTAAATATCAATACACTACTTCCATTCAAAGGGGTATGTTAGGGACTTGACCTCCCTAACCCCTCACATAGATAGAATAATATATTTTCCATGTAATAAAGGTCGACATTAGTTAAATAGGCTTATTTAATAAATATTAACAAGTGAATGTAAGAACACCTAATAGAAGCTTCTGCTTCTAGAAAGATCTTCATCTAGAATGTTGTTTAGAAGATATAATTAGTATAAATAAGAGTAGGAGACATGAGAAAGATTGTCCTGAGAATTATTGTAATAGAGCTCTGCTATGTTGGAGGTTTCCCCCTTGAAGAGGCAAGTGAACATTGTTTTTTTTGAATAAATTATTATTTATGGTATTCCTCTCTCAATATTTTGTTATTCCATTGATATTTGTTGAATATTCTTGTTTTTGCATATTATATACATTTGGTACGTTACAAGTGGTATCAGAGCACTTTCCTTGGCAGGAATTGTGGGTTAATTTTATCAGGGTAGAAACATGTTCTGATGTCTTTAAACTACAATGATTTTTCATTCAACGCATAAATCTGCGGCCGGGGAAGCATACACGCAAGAAATACAAGAGGTTTTTAAGCTCACATTGTTGGAAACCCTTGTAACCCTTGTTGGTACCCCTTCGAGTGGTCGCACATTAGACAACACTTGTATACAGACTTGCTCTGCCACATACCTCTAGTATATCAAGAGCCCCCTAGGTATATTGAAACCAACCATAGATCAAATGATCAACTGTTTGACTACTATAGTGCCACTAAGAACAACACTCGGGATGATACTTTCTAGTACCTGGGTAATCAGGTAGTACGACTAAGGGTATGATCTAGCCTTCTTAGTTGGCGCCCTGAGATATTGGGCCGAGTATTATTGTTTGACCTCGCACGTATATCAGAGAGTTATAGCACAGTGAAAACCATTGTTTGTAGGAGCCCTGAAAACCCTAGCCCTTGGGACAGTAACATAACATAAAAGGAAAAGATAAGATTTATTGTCGTGCAACCTTGCTTCTTGCATTATGGTTGTGAAATTAATACACATTTTTTTTCTATTAAGAATCTAGGCATTTCGATATTGCAGTATTATTCAGGCCGGAGCATAACTCTACATGAGTTTAAAAAAAATTGGGTCCTTCCCACACCCTTATTTGAGACCTATCTCACTGGATTCCCCTTTTCTCTCTGATCGTTGTGATACCTATCATTTTTAACAATTTTTTTCACCCTGTGGACCCATACCCTTCCCGACACCCTTATTTCCCACTTATCCCATTGGTCTCCTCTCGTTTCCCTACTCATCGTGGTATATATCACTTATATTCTTTTTTGTCTGTGGACCCACCCCTCGTCCCCTCATGGCTCCCACCCACCAAGAATAAACCAATCGAAAACTGAGTACTGAATTTACTGCCCTCCAGGTCCAAGTAAATAGGGACATTTTGGCCATTCATGCAAAAACGGACCTTACCCAAGAAGAGATCGGTAGCCAAATTGTTGGATTCCATTCCGCTCTACACCAGTTCATGAACAAATTCCAGGGTCCTTCCTCCTCTGACACACCTCTCTATACTAAAGGTGTTGACTCCAATGAGCCTCTACACTCTCATTCCAACTCCCTACCTCGTGACCCCCATCTTCCCAGAGTCGAGGTAAACAAATTTGATGGCTCAGAACCATAAGCATGGGTTACTCATATGGAACATTATTTCTCCTTTCATTGTATCAATGATAGGTTAACCAAGATTCATTATGGAATTCTCTATTTGGATCCAGAAAGATGGCAATGGTGGAAAAGGTGCCAAAATGCATGCAAAGGGTATGTTGCTTGGTCACAGTCTTTTGCAGAGTTGTATGAAAGCTTTGAAATAGACACCCACCATTTAGGACGTTTGACCAAGTTGAAATAGTCTAGAACAATGAAACATTCTATTGTTTCCTTTGAGCACTTGGATTTCCTCATGGAGGGCATGATAGATTATTTCTTCAGGGAATGCTTTATCGACGGCCTAAAGGATGAAATCCGCAACCAGGTTCATCATGTTTCACCGCCATACTTGGTTGGAAGCCATTAAGCGTGCCAAGGAGGCACACAAGTCATCTTGACCCAGAGAAAAAAACCTAGTTTTGTTCCCCGCCCTCAACCCAACACCCCTTCCCCTAAGGCCACTCCTCTAAAGGTCCAAAAATCAACATAGGTGGGAATGGTTAAACTCCAACTCAAGGGTCTTTTCTATAATTGTCATGATAAATACTTTCTAAGGCACAAGTGTAAAGAACATAAACTTTTTATGGCCATTTTTTAGGATGTTTCTGATGAAGATGTTGAGGTTTCACCTGAAGCAACGCTACCCCCAACTTATGATATTACGTGGCCCTCTGATCCTCCAAAAGTTGAACCAATGATTTCATTGCATGCTCTCATTGGTTTTTTTTCTCCCCAAACCCTCAAATTGATTGGTTACATTAAGCACAAGAAAGTCATCATCCTTGTTGATAGTGAAGCACTCATAATTTCATTCATCATTGCCTTGCCCAAGAAGACAATTGGTATATTTGTGTTGTCAACAATTTTCAAACCATGATTTCCAATGGTTGTTCCATGAAATGTTGAGGGTGTTGTGAAAATGTGCACCTACAAATTGGTCAGTATAACCTAAAATCTCACATGTTTTTTATTCGCATGGGTGGTTGTGACATTGTGATTGGTGCTAAATGGTTACGCACCCTTGGACCCATACTCGTGGATTTTAAGGAGTTAACCATGAAATTACAACAGGAAGGCCAACGATATAAATTCCAAGGCATTACAACAGGTTCTCGGGGGATCATCAGTTCCCACCGCATAGAAAAGTTACTCAAAAAAGGTCATTCTGTCATCATTTCCCAACTCCATTCCATTCAAACAGTTGAGACACCCCATGTACACCCCAACCTTCAAGATATCATTTCACACCATCACACTATTTTCCAAACCCCCTAGGGCCTTCCCCCCTCCCATGACGACCATGATCATTCCATTCCTTTAATACCGGGCAATCTTCCTCCCAATGTTCTCCCTTATCGACATCTCTTTGCTCATAAAAATGGAATTGAGAAAATTGTTCGTGAATTGTTAGAAGCGGGTGTTATCCATCATAGTACCATCCCATATTCTTCTCCTATGGTCATCGTCCTCAATAAGGAAGGCACTTGGCACATGTGTCCTGATTTTCATGCCCTCAACAAACTTACCATCAAGGACAAATTCCCCATTCCCGTCATAGATGACCTTCTAGATGAACTTAGTGGGGCTCAATACTTTACCAAACTCGACCTCTATTATGGCTACCACCAGATACGTATGAAATGGGAATAGATCCCCAAGACGACATTTCACACTCGTGAGAGCCACTATGAGTTCTTGGTCATGCCCTTTGGTCTTTGTAATGCCCCCTCTACTTTTCAAAGTCTCATGAATCACGTCTTTTGTCCTTTCCTCCGTCACTTTGTGTTAGTTTTCTTTGATGATATTCTCATCTGTAGTAAAATATGGCCAACCCATCTCACCCATGTAGATCAAGTTCTCCATCTCCTCTCCAAGCACAAACTTTTCCTCAAATAGTATAAATGTGCTTTTGGTGTCTCTGAAGTTGAGTATTTGGATCTATTGTTGGGAAGGATGGTGTAAGGGTGGATCCTAAGAAAATTGAAGCTATGCAAAATTGGCCTCGCCCTAAAACCCTTAAAATTCTACGTGGTTTCCTAGGTTTAACGGGATATTATCACAAGTTTGTTCAAAATTATGGCAAAATTGTGGCTCCCCTAACAGATCTCCTTAAAAGGAATTCTTTTATTTGAAGTCCAACAACTGACCAATCCTTCCAAGCCTTGAAAGAATCTAAGTGCACTACTCCTATATTATCCCTACCTAATTTCACCAAGACCTTTGTTCCAGAATGTGATGCACCAAGGAGAGGAATCAGGGCAATCCTCATGCAAGATGGACGACCTTTGGATTTCACCAGTAAACATTTGTCAGAGTGACATTTGGGCCAATCGATCTATGAAAAAGAAATGATGGCTATTTTTCATGCAATGGATCTATGATGCCCTTATATATTGGGACACAACTTCCAAATTAAAATGGACCATCAAAGCCTCAAGTACTTCCCGAAACAACAAATTTCCTCCCTAGAGAAAAAAAAAAATGGGTGACTAAGCTGTTTGGATATGATTATGAGATCACTTACAAAAAGGGCAAGAAAATGTGGTGGTTGATGCTCTTTCCAGGAAATATGATGAAGAAGGGTCTCGCTTTTCCCTCTCATTCATTATCGCCAACTGCCTTCAGGTTGTTCACCATGAATGGTTGCAAGACCCCTATATCTCCAACCTCATCCAAAAACTGCAACAAGATCCCCAAGCTACTCCAAGGTACTATTGGAAAAATGATGAGTTTCGCTATAAAGACCACTTATATTTAAGCAAGCAGTCATCCCTTAAACCCGAGGTTCTCTCTAAGTTGCATGTGTGTCCTACTGCAGGGAATTCAGGTTTTACCAAAACTTATGAATGGGTCAAATGTTCTTTCTTCTGGGATGGTATGAATCATGACATCTGCACCTTTGTGGTCGAATGTGATATATGTCAACGTAATAAGGGAAAGACTGTCAAAACTCTTGGCACCCTCCAATCGATTTCGATTCCACCTACTATTTGGATAGATATTTCTATGGATTTAATTGTGGGATTACCCAAATCATGAAATAAGTCAGTCATCATGGTGGTAGTGGATTGTCTCTCAAAATATGCTCTTGTTTGTGCTCTTCAACACATGTTGACAACATCTATAGTGGCTCAAATTTTTCTGGATCATATCTTCAAACTCCATAGAATTCCTCATTCTATTGTTTTTGATCGTGATCCAACTTTTACCAACAATTTCTGGAAAAAATTATTCAGGCTCCAGGGAACCCAATTGCATCTCAGTGTAGCCTATCATCCCCAGACGGATGGCCAAACAGAAGCAGTCAAAAAGTGTCTAGAAACATATTTGAGGTGTTTTGCGTCTATCCGACAACATCAGTGGATTCAATGGACACCCTTAACTGAATGGTGGTACAAAACCTCTTACCATACGACTACTCGCATGACTCCCTTTGAAGCGGTCTATGGACATAAGACACCATCGGTTCTTCCATACATTCTAGGTGTCTCCAAGGTTCAGGAGGTTGACCGTAATCTTACAACACACATGACCATTCTCGATACTTTCAAATAAAATTTTGTCATGGCTCAAAACTGCATGAAGCAACAGGCAAATCATGGTTGTTCTGATCATTAATTTGTTGAAGGGGGCTAGATGTTTCTTTGTCTACAACCATACAAGAAGACTTCGATCAAATATCAACAACGTCAGAAAATTTCCCCCAAATTTTATGGCCTTTATACTATTATCAAACGTGTGGGTCCAGTAGCCTATTAGTTAGCTTTTCATAGTCACTCCAAGCTACATCCTATTTTTCACGTCTCCTACCCGAAGAAAGTGATTGGCACCAAGTGCCATGCTTAGACCAGTATACCAGATTTGGATGAAGAAAGTTCCATTTGGTTGAAGCCACAAGTTGTATTGGCCCAACGAGAGCATCTTCTTCGTCAGCGCACCATCCAGGAAGTGTTAGTTCAATGGAAGGATACTCCACCAAAAGATTCCACCTGAGAGCCGACTACTATTCTGCAACAATTTCCTCATCTTAAGCCTTGAGGACAA
>ML805656.1:129520-178794 GCA_009831015.1 Picea engelmannii
TAATATATTTTCCATGTAATAAAGGTCGACATTAGTTAAATAGGCTTATTTAATAAATATTAACAAGTCAATGTAAGAAGACCTAATAGAGTCTTCCGCTTCTAGAAAGATCTTCCTCTAGAATGTTCTTTAGAAGATAGAATTTGTATAAATAAGAGTAGGAGGCATGAGAAATCTTGTCTTGAGAATTATTGTAATAGAGTTATGCTATGCTAGAGGTTTCCCCCTCAAAATGGCAAATGAACATTGCTTTCTTTGAATAAAGGTATTATTTATGGTATTTCTCTCTCAATATTGTGTTGTTCCATTGATATCTACTGAATATTCATGTTTATGCATATTATATTACATTTGGTACCTTACAGTGTAGCTTATGGCAACACATTTCCTTGTTGACATTGAAAAGGAGTCCATGTCACAATAAAGCATCTAAACCTTTTATATTAAAAAGGAAAATATGAATGTTGCACTTTAATTTCACTTTCTATCTATATAGCGCAATGATTAGAGTCAAGTACCACATTACCACAAAATGGAAGCTCCACAACATCTCGAAAGAAGTGAAGGAGGAAAGAAGTGGATTACCACCAAGTTATTGAAGGTAACCAGGAACTAAAATGGGGGAGAGGAAAGGCGGGAGTGGCCCCTAAGTCAATTATTAATGTCTTGATTAATATGTCCCTATGGTTTAGTTGATTTTATGTGGTAATTCACTTATGTTCCAAGGATTCATGAAAAGTAAGGTTTCTAATGCATGAAATAAAGGAAATCTAACTAATGAAACTACAAACGAAGGAAAAACCACAAAGGAGGGAACACACCTAGATTGAAGAGAAGGTTGTAACTTTTGATAAAACCAACCAATAGGTTGAGCTTGCACTACACTCCACATTGCTGCCAATCTCTCATGCTTTTACTCAAAAAATGTCTCCAAAGAAATGCAAATATATATACATGAAACACATTAATTTATCAAGATAAATAATGAAACAATATTACCCAGTGGTAGATGTACTTGGCCCTCACTTGTGAAGTGATCTCCTTGTAATGGTGACATTGATAATATTTGATCTGAAATGGATCCAAACACAAAGCAATGGTTGTAGGTCTCAATATGTAAGGCAATTCGACAACTAAGGAAGGTTAGTAACTATGTAAAAGACAATGCAAAGTAAAGTGGGGAGAGGAATGGGAACTAAAAGGTTGGTCCCTTGGCCTTCCCATTACCCTAGTTCTCTTATATCTCCTTGTAATTAAGCTCTCATAGGGGATGCTTTTGCTGGCTAAGGGAGGAGAATGGAAAAGAGCCATGAACTGCATTGTAATTAGAGATTGTCGAAATAGATTGAGAGGCCATTGAATATTGGTTTTCCCATTTGGGTTTTTATGGTAAACAATGTCTCTATGTGTAATGTTTTCTCTATGTGATATTGTTTTACTATTTCAACGTGTTTTTGTGTTGAAAACAGAGCTTGTCTTTTTATATAAATGTCTACCAATGAATAGTGGGTGTAAATGAGAGGGATATGTAATCAAATTTGTGGATTTAATGCATTATTGGTTTTCCTTATCAAATAGAGAGTACAACAACTCTATTACCACCACCACAAGATTTATTTCTAGGCCCAAACATCAGTGGTTGCCACCTCAAAGCCATTGCACTTTTTTATGATGTTTCTAAATTGGTTTATTTGAGTTTGGTGGATTATTGGGTGTTTCTAAGAATTTTTGGGCATTTTTGTCTTCGCATGGGCCATACCCCTCTCCTCTGAGAAGTTCTCTTACTTGTTAGGAAAATTCAAGGTTAACCTTCATTAAAGGAAGACATCGTACGCATCCTCTAATCCATTTACAATCCCTGCAAGATTAATAGAGATTGTATGCAATCATATGGGCCATATGTAGCTATGGAAGGATGTCTCTTTCCTAGGAGAGATACACTTAGTGTTTCATTGCTTGTATTGGTTGTCCAATCCAAAGAGTTCACCGTGGAATTTTATTTTTCAACCGTGTCATGTTTGACTAGCTGGAAATTGTCATTGAATGGCTCGATAAATAATTAAATTCTTATTAAATACCTTTTTTTAATTTTGGATGCTACCTCTTTGCCATACATGAATTTCCCCATACGGTCTTTCATTGGGATTTTGACTTATCAATGGTTTTTGGTTTATTAGCACCTGTCTCTTTCTTGGCATTGCACTTACCTTTCCTTGATTGTTGTGGTAAGATAACGAAGACCGTTGTTGTTGTTTGTGAATTTTGGATATATTCTCAAATGTAATAATGATGGAAATGTGTCAATGTATACTAGATTGCTCATTGGATAGTTGGGAATCCCAGTTGAAGGAGATATATGTTGACACAATAATTATTGTTCATGTGCTTTGATTTCTAAATAGAGGAGCAAATGCATGTCAATGGATGCATGTGGTGAAAGAGCATATAGTTGCTAGCCATATATGCTCAATTAATGCAATCTTGAGTTAATTCCTTTGGCATTATTTTAATTGTCTCATTCTTCATATGTTTATGAAGTCTCTTCACACACACACACACACACACACACACACATGCGTGTGTGTGTGTGTGTTTTAATACTTGTAGAGGCATTGTTATGACATTCCAGTCATTAGGGAAATAAAGTATATACATGAGCATTGTTTGCTTGTATTAAACCCTAATATGACCCCAAGAGGGGGAATATATGTAAATTTTTCTAAACCTAGATGTCAGTTTAACCAATAGCTGGAAAATGTCATTAATTAATTACTCTGGGTTATTTTTCTTCACAAAACAAATCGCATAGTAGAATAAACTAACCAGGAACTTGTAAAGTAAAAGACAACAACAATAACATCACATTTACACAAATATCTTGGACAAATGTCCCCGGAAAAACCCAGTGTGGGAAAACCGGTGCAACAAATGAATGAGATTTTATTATTCAGTAAAAGGAAATATGGAGATCTCTTACAAAAAATTCACCCTCAACAAATACTGAGAGAAAACTCAACGTAAATACTTATGGATGAGGTACGACCCTTTCCCCAACCTCTAGAACCAAATTTCCTTGGAAAGAACCCTCACATGTGCCTCTGCATTATCCGTACGACAACTTGCATGAGCAATGGAAGAACCTCTGTGTGGAAATGGATGTGTCTCTGCATGACCCTCGAAGTACAACGAATCCTTGTATCCTATTCTCCTATGTCTCCCTGCTGAATCTCTTTCTCCCAATCCTCAGATCAAGTCCTCTGTGACTCAATCTGTCCTCTGCAAACTCAATAATGTGTCCAAAATGGCTAAGTCGACCTCCTTATACTTCATTGAGCAAGTGAATCATAATCTCAATGAGATGGACGACTGAGATTGCCTCCCACTCCCTCGTTGAGATTGATGGTCAATATTAAAAGAACCATCACTTAAATAATTTCACTTTTAACTTTAGAAAAGCGCTCAATAAAGTCAACTGAAAAATATAACACATTTTTAGTTATTTTCCTAAGTTGAAAACTATAGGAAAATCACTTAATTAACTTTTTCCATTGTTTCATTTGTCCCCCACCATGCTAGAACGTTTCAAAGTGTGGAATACCTTCTGATGCTATACATCTCAACAATATATTGGGATAAATGTACATGTAATGTGTATATATATGTGTAATAGGGTCAACCTAATACTGAAGGGGCCTCATGTGTAGGTGTGAATAGGTATATATAGAGATCATGTATTCATTGTTGGAGACATGTGAATTGTGATGTATGAGTGTATTTGGCTATGTGGAGGAGGTTCTCCTATTATTTAAGGAGTTATTGTGTAACTTATCTATCTTGGAGTTGTGCTCCACACTCATATTTTGTACATGGTGTGTACTTATGTTCTATTATAATATTTTGAGCATTTGAATCATTACATTTGGTATCAAAGCATTGATCCTATGGTTTTTCTTCCTCAAGGAGGTCATCTTGGGATTTTTGCTATAACTTTGTATTGACGGTTCTAAATTCTCTCCACAACAGCAAAGGGTACTCCCTGGTACACCTTCCCAACCAGACTATGCATCGTTTGGATTAGGAGTCCCATCCAAAATTTGGCCCGACTGCCATTGATATTGTTTTCGGGGATTTGGCCAGTTACAGTTTGGTTTAACGATGAGGATGGATGATGAGTGAATATGCAATGCAAAGATGTAGATGAAGACTATGTATGAAGAACAAACTAATCTATTACTAATATACTCTAATCTATCCTAGCTAGGAGCACACTAAAGTAACCGGTGAGTTGAAAAATGAGATCGAATCCAAGATAAACTCCTACACAAATAGTTGGAATAGAAGAGCAGAATCATAAACAAGTGTGTACAAATACGTATAACCAGATTAGTCCAAATTACAACAATGTGAACATTAACAACTTAGAAATTTCAAGGCAAAAACATATTTGAAGAAACACTTAAAACTATAGAATAACACATATTGCATAAGAGTTAATCCATAAACAACTAACATTCTTACACTCTGTATGAACAACATTCATCTTTAGTTGAAATAATTCACTGCTTATATTGTTTCACACAAAAGAAAAAGTTGGCCCTGAGGACTTCTCCTTATTAGCAATTTCAACAATAATACATAAAAACTCCAAAGAAAACTCTCCAATTTTAGTCAACACTGTGTTCCCAAAATAGTTCAGAAATAGACAATGTTTTAAGAGTCAAAAAGACCTTACAAACTAAGCCTCTGCTCTCTCTTATACAAGTCTTAGTAACTGCTCGACGACTCTTTTCCTTCTTCTTGAAGAGGTAGTTAAAAAGTGGTTCGACTTCCTACTTATTAGTGACAAGTGTATAATGAGGACAAAATTGAGATTGGTTGGGAATGGGACAAAATAGGAAACATGTATGGACATCTTCTAGCCACTATTTTGTCTTCATTCAAGGATTTTTATCCCTGATATATGTTGTCCATATTTCTAGTTGATCGTACAGGGATCTGATCCTTTTGTAAGTTAGTTGTTCCAGCGTTGCATTGTTCATGGCCATGATGTCCTCAAAGGTTCTCATGTCCTTTTCCAGTGTCTTCATGAAAGCTTGTATCATGGTATGGAGTTTTGTCGGTTGTAATAGATGTTGATTTATGAGGTCTGTGGAGATGGTAGTGGCTGCCTCAACCACTGTTTTCCTCTTATTTGTGTTGTTATGTACCTTGTCCACTAGCTCTTTTGTCATGAGATTCTTTTCAAGCTCGTCTAGCCTTGGTAATTGATTGCTCTTGATCAATTCTTGCGCAACTTTGCGTATCCTTGAGAATATTGCCATTGATTTGGTAACCTCCATGTCAGCGCTCTGCCCCACTTGTTGGCAATGGTTAAGCAAATAGAAGTCCATTTTTTTGTCTGCTTTTGATGGTCGGTACAATTCTGGAGGTGCATCGGGATTTTTAGCCATCCATCTGTTGATGTCGTTGATGTATTCTCGGATAGTTTTGTATTGTTTCATTTTTTTTGTATCTGATTATTCTGCTTTATGATTATAGGGACCGCTTCTTGAAAGAGGTGAAAGTGAGAATACATGTCTATGATGGATTCTTCTAATTCTCTCTCGAACTTCTCAGCACTAACTTTGAAACTTTGAAATCTGCATTCATCAATTCTGACTTGCTGGAGTCTTTCCTCCAGTTCTTTGATTCTCGCCTCTTTCTCCTCATTATGTTGGCATAGTCTTCAAACATTATCCACGTTAGCATGCAAGAATGAAGATCCAACTGTAGTCGTTTCTAAAGGGTTTTTCATCACATCTCTTGTCATAGGGACATGTGTGATAATTGATATGGGCATCACATTCGTTGTTGATACTTTTTCACATGTTCCTACACAATTATGCATGTCTTGCCATCATAGGTGAAGCTCCTTAAGTCAAGCACTTCACTCAATTGGAATGGTTCCCAGAGTCCAAGTCCTAGGCCTTTGCTCGATATGTTTGTTCCTATGTCCGCAGTATACATTTTCGGGATATTCGTTTCCATTGGGTGGGTGTCACCCCCTCTGTCTTTTGTGTTTATACGTTGTCTCTCTGCCTCGACCGCCTTGTTAGCTGCCTCTCGAGTTGATTTTTTCTGCTTGTTTTATTATTGCTTTTGTTGTTGCTTACTCCTTTAGTTTGATCTATCGTTCTATTGAAGCTTTTGCCTCTACCTCGGCTTTGGACTTGGCCTTGTTTGCATCGATCTTAGCTTCTTATTTACCACATCATTCTTCTTTTTTAGGAATTTCTCCTTATTCCTCCTCTTCTTATCAACCGATACTTCCTCTACTTCTTTTGTTGAACCTAAGTGTATCGAGGTGGGAGTGAGGGGTGATTATTCAACTTCCTCTTCCTCTGCCCTTTTCTTTTCTTCTTCCCTAGCCTTTTCTTCATCGAAGATCCTCCCTCTTGGATGACCACGCCTGTTAAAGATGAATTCATCATAACTGTGGGTGTTCTGGTGCACTTCTTCTTCCTCCCAAATTTCGGTGGTATATTCCCAGGGTAGACCAATCTTATTGAAGTGGTCTTTCACAGTATTATTGGGGTCATGTCTTTTGTACCGCTCTTCTTCGAAGTGATAAGAAATCAAGGTATTTACCTCTGCTTGAGCTTGCTTGGTGTTCTCGAAGAAGTAATTACCAACATACAGTGGTAGTGACGGCTATATTGGATTTTTCAATCCATATAACATCCCCCCAATCCTGTGTATGATGGTCTGGTATGCGACCTACTAAAGCACAAGATTGTCAAGCATGAATCGGGGAAGCAAATGAGGTGGTTTCATTGCGCCATACACCCTGATATACGTGTCGTGCTGCATGAGGTACCAATTTCCAATTCTCCTTATGATTGTTATAGCTTTATCAGTCATGCAAGGGGGAGTGGTGTAGAAGATGAATTCGAGTAAAGGAGCCAAAAAGTACTCGTATATATATATTATGGTATTATGTGCGGTACTTGTTCTCCCAAAGTACTTTGTAGTACACATGAATTGTTGGGTTAGATGACTGCCAACTCCACCCCACCCTAGGGTATTTATAGGTTGTGCACATGATATCCAGGAGGTATGAAGACATGTGGAAGCTTGAAAATGTTTCGGGATGGGCTCCTTTTACCACACAGATAACCATCGTGAGATTTTTAGACAGGATATCATCCCAATTGAAGGATACCCCTTCATCTGCGCAGTAGTATATTGGGGGAATATATGATAGGGAGAACTGCAATGCGTCAGGTTCCCCATATAATATACACAACATGGCTACCAAGTATTGATAAGGTCTTCTCAAGGAACTTTTGGGATATCCAGTTTTCGATCTGTATTTGAATTTTTTGTCGGCCCTGTACCACTTGGGAAACAGGTCCTTTGGCATGTACTCAAACTCAATAAGGAGCTTGTTATCCAACTTCTTGCTTGCCTTTTCGATGTGATAACACTTGACTAGATATCCAGGTCTAAAAGAACCTATGGGGTCCTTCCTAGCATTGCAAACGTATATGGCATTTACATCAATATTCTTCAAAATCCATGTGATCGCACCAACACATGGGAAAATCGTCGGGTGAGGTACTACTCTGAAAATGCCCGATTTCCTGATATTTTTGAACACTTGGAGTTCGTCTAGTTCTTCATCCTTAGAGGAGAAGTTGTATTTTTTGAACATATGGTAAAATTCTCCCCACTTCAATATTTTCTTATCCTTCTCTAAAAGTCTCGATGTATCATCGTACGCAGATTCAATTATTTCTGGCTCGCCTTCTACTTTTTGGTCGCTACCATAGGCCTCGGTCCCAAGTACCTTGCTTGTTGTCTTCTTTTGAGGAGACATACTTGAACCTATAGGAAAGACGAGCCTAATGCATATATTAAAATAAAACATAAAATTGAATGCAACTTAAGAATTTGAACTGCCGAAGAACTCATTAGGGTTATTCCTAGGAAACGATTCATCATTCGAGGATGTTAAGGTGATGATAGGTATGCTTGGGAAACTTGGTGAAAATATGAGTGAGAGTGGGTGAAAAAAGTGATTATAAGGTAAAATCAAAGGTCTAGAGATTAACTCCTCCGATGTGAATTAGAGGAGTTTGTAATAAGTTGTCTGATGTGCATCGGACGAGTTAATGTCAAAGTCTCCAATTTCATTTTGGGATAGTTCATGCTAAGGCTTTCAAGAAAAAAATGAAAGTTGAAAGAATTGGCTCTAATCGACATAGTTGAGGACAATTCCTCCGATGTGAATTAGAGGAGTTAACTCTAACTGCTCTGATAACACATCAGAGGAATTATGTTCAGAGTTTTTGAAATACAGAGAATCAAAGGAGTTACTTAGAACTCCTCCGATCGTATCAGAGAAGTTAACACAAACTCCTCCGATATGATCAAAGGAGTTGATGGAAGCGATCTGACAGGACTTGGGGGAGAACAAAGGTCGTGGTTGTGATATGTCGACTTGACATGTGGTCTCGTTCAGGATTCCTCCCATTACTCGAGAATAAAGGAGAGGCAGTCCCAAATAAGTCTAACATAAAAAATTTATGTTCAGATCCTTTGGTCACGATCTCAGGACAACGACCTTGGTTTAGCTGTGAGGCTGCTTTAACAAACCTGGCATTGTCTAGGTTAGAAAAGGATGTGAGGACCCTATAATTGTGAAGGAAAAAGGGGGGGGGGGTTGACCATAGATATTTGACGTTAGTTTGTAGGTATGAAAGGAGTTAGAAATGAGAACAAAAAAACAAACCCTAACCCTAGAAAAGAGGACATTCTTTTCCAAAATTGAAAGGAGAAAGAATCTTTTCCAAAATTGACCCAAGATCATGTTATCATCAAGTGAAGATAAAAGAAGAAGACATTAGCAATACAACATTCAAGACAAGATATGGGCATTTTGAATTCACGGTAGTACCATTTGGAATATCAAATGCTCCACCAATTTTTATGTTCCCGATGAATGGAGTGTTCAGGGAGTACCTAGACAAGTTTGTAATTGTGTTCCTTGATGATATACTCATCTACTCTAAGTTAGAAGAGGAACACGAGCAACATTTGATAATAGTGTTGCAAGTTTTAAGACATCATAAATTGTATGCTAAGTTAAGTAAGTGCATCTTTTATCAAAAAAAGATTCACCACTTGGGGCATATAATTTTAGCGGAAGGGATATAAGTTGATCTTGAAAAAATAGAGACTAGTAGAGGATGGTCAACGCCAAGAAATGTCATAGAGGTCAGATCATTCATGGGTCTTTCAGGTTATTACCGAAGATTCATAAGAGGGTTTTCAAAGATTGCAAGCCCAATCACTTCTTTGCAAAATAAGGGAGTAAAATTTGAATGGACTCTCAAGTGTGAAGAGATTTTTCAACAGCTGAGAGAAATCTTGACGAGTGCGCCAATCTTGAAGATTGAAAATCCAGATGAAGATTTTGCTGTGCGCATTGATGCATGCAATGAAGGGTTCGATGGAGTCCTCAGTCAAAAAAATCATGTGGTATGCTATGAATCCAGAAAAATAAAAGAGCATGAGAGGAATTATGCTACCTATGATCTAGAGTTAGCAGGAATTGTACATGTATTAAAAATGCGGAGACATTACTTCATGGGGAGGAAATTTGAGCTAAGGACAGACCACTTTGGTATGAAGGATTTGTTTGAACAACCAACATTAAATTTTAGACAAACTAGATGGTTGAAATTTTTGAATGAACATGACTTTGAAATTAAGCATATAAAGGGAAAGGGAAATCAAGTGGTTGATGCACTTAACATGAGAGCTCATGAAGTGCATGTTGCAACCATCAGCATGTATAGGACTGATATGAAAGATAAAATTATTGAAGCAACAAACTCATATCAACAATATCTAAAAATAAAATAAACATTAAAGCAAGGTAATGTTCATCAAACAACTATTTTTTATGAGCAGAAAGAAGATGGAATTTCATGTACAAAGAAAAAGTGTATGTGTTGAATTCCAGTGAGCTAAAAAATGCAGTACTAAAGGAAATGTATAATGTGCCATATGTTGGATAGTTAGGATATTAGAAGACAATTGCAGTTGTGAAAATATATCACTTTTGGCTAGGAATGAAGAAAAAAGTGGCTAATTGAGTAGTTGGATGTCTAGAGTGCCAGAAAGTGAAGACTGAATTTAAACATCTAGCGGGGCTATTGCAGCCATTGCCCATTCCAAAATGGAAGTGGGAAGTTGTCACAATTGATTTTATTAAAAAGATTCCCAAAAAAGTGAATCAAAATGATTCCATCATGGTGGTGGTGGATAAATGAACCAAGACGACACATTTTATTCCAGTGAAGACAACACACAAGGCAACAAATATTACAAAGATCTACATGAAAGAAGTTGCTAGGCTACATGAGGTTCCAAAGGAAATTGTTTCAGACAGAGATCCAAAGTTTACTTCTAATTTTTGGAAGGGATTTGAAACAAATTTAAATTTCAGTATATCGTATCACCCAGAGTCAGATGGGAAAACGAAGAGGACTAACAGAATAATTGAGGACATGCTCATAATGTATGTGATGGATCAACCATCAAAGTGGGAATATTATATCCACTTAGTGGAATTTGTATACAATAATGGGTATCATGCCTCATTAAAAATGAGTTTGTTTCAAGCATTGTATGGCAAAAAGTGTAACGCTCTAATAAGTTGGGATAATCCAGCAAACAGGGCAGTGATTGGGCCATATTTGTTAAAGAAAATGGAAGAGAAAATGGAAAAGATTAAGAAGAATTGAAAAGTTGTCCAGGATAGATAGAAAAGTTATGCAGACAAGAATAAAGTGTTGAGATATTTTAAAGTGGGTGAACATGTGTTTTTAAAAGTAAAGGCGAAAATAAGTTCGCTAAAATTAAGAAGTTGTCTAAAGTTGGCAACAAGATGTTGTGGACCCTTTGAAATATTAGAAAAGACAAGGTCAATTGCATACATGTTAGCATTACCTGCATCCATGAGAGTGCATAATGTATTTCATGTGTCATTATTAAAGAATTGTGTGCTTGACCCTAACCACATAATTGATTGGACTATGATCCAGGTGGAGCACAGGGGATTTTCGGGTGGAACTAGTACGCGTCCTAGACCGAAAAGTCAAAGTGATAAGGAACAAGGCCATAGGGATGGTAAAGGTTCAATGGACCTGCTACGGTCCTGAAGATACTACATGGGAACATGAAGAAAACATGGGGGATGAATACCCACAATTTTTTGACAATTTTGAAGGAAACATAATGAAAGACTCCATTTTGAGCAGCTAGAGTTCTGGAACCACATCTCAAAGTCCTAGCCAGCTACGTTGGGGACCTTGATAAAAGAATGGTACATTCATTGGGTTATCCTTGATAAACGAATGGTACATTCCATGGGGTATCCTTGATAAACGAACGGTGCATTCCTTGGGTCAGCGAGTTCAGAGGAACATGAGATTTTGGTTGGAACTGTTGTTGGAGTTATAAAATTGCAAAATCTTATTTTCTAAGTATTATAAGTAAATTTGTACATGTATATCGACATAGTGTGAACCAAGGATGGCGCACAATTATAGGGGAGGGGGAATGTACCATCCCCACTATAATCCCCAATTTAATTCATGTTTAGTGCATATATAGTGTGTGGCTATGGCCAAGCACTGTAATATGCATAAATGTATTTTCTGAATTTTAATAAATAAAATGATATTAGATGCTAAGGGAACATGGGCATAGATGGGGGATGAATTAATCCACGATAGTGGGGAGGGTATAAGAGAATGGCCAAGAGGGGTCTAACAGGGAATCACCCATGTATATTAATTCAACCCATTTTTCTAAATTTGCTATTTGTATATGAACCTTCTAATTTCTGATTGAGTGTTCCCAAAGTCAATCATTGAATACATGTAAGAGGGTGGCTGTGAATGGTCATATCATATAGTTATTGGGCACATGGGGGCTGAGTACAATCATATTGGGGAAGTGTGTGAGTCAATCAAATAAGCCAAAGAGAGGAAATTCATATGGGTAGCAACAACAATTTTACACATTGAACTATGGGTAGCATCCATGGATCATGTTGGAGCATTTATAGAACATATTTGGGGTTGGATACTGGAGTTTCGGGTTTTCAGGCCTAAAGAGTGAACTCATGTGTGATTTTCACCGTAACAACAAGTGGTTGTTATTGTTTGCTAGTAGTTTTCCTAGTAGTGAGTTCCCTTGAGTTTCTCAGCTGAGAGATTCTTGGTTACCTGTATCAAAGAAACATTGATATAAAAATGGGACGCCCGACAAACTAATATTAGTGAAGGGGTATATTCCTTGGGTTGGGCAGCTCAAGAGAAAGAGAGTTGGTGGAAAATTGAGATAGTTTTAGGAGAATACCAGTGGGTTGTTAGTTTTTTGAGTTGTGATTGGACAGTGAGAGACCACCCTATTTTGTGGATTACTAGCCTCAACTTGGGGGTGAATTGTTGTTGAGATTTGGAACAACAAGTCTATGGTTGGGTGGAACGTTCGTCCCAAGCAACTGATTGCACAATTGTTTATAAAATATAAGTGTTTTATCTTGTTTATGTTTGTTTTAGGAGTTAAATTGTTGTGCATGAACTTTGTGTATCATATTGATGTATATGCTTATTTATATGAGTTTATTAACTACATTCATGTGTGATCTTATCATGTTGTAGATGCATCTAATTAATGGTAACCAAGAGTAGTTAAATTTGGTTGTGATTCATAGCTGGAAGCTACAGGAAATTAATTAGTTAGCACCAAATTTTTGTTTTTATGAGTATTTTGTGTTGTAATGTTCCTCAACTGGGCTGGGGAATGTTATAGGATGTGATTTTGTTGGATAAGAAATGAGGATGGATAGGAGCCACAAACTGCACTGTAACCAATGACTATTGAAATAAACTAAACAACCATTGAATGTTGGTTTTCCCATTTATGTTTCAAAGGTAAACAATGTCTCTATGTGCTATTGTTTTAGTGTGTCAACTTGTTTTTGTGTTGATAATAGAGCTTCTCTTTTATATAAATGACTATGAGTGAATAGTGGGAGTGTAAATGAGAGAGATATGTAATCAAACTTATGGATTCCTTGTTTAACAGAGAGTATAACAACTCTATTACTACCACTGTGGGATGTATATCCTGGCCTAGAGATCAGTGCCTACCACCTCAGAGCCATTTCACTTTTGTGGGAGGTTTATAAATTGCTTTATCTTATTTTGGTGGATTGTTGGGTGTTTTTAAGCATTGTTGGGCATTTTTCTCTTTGCCTAGGTTGTACCTCTCTCCTCTGAGCATTGGTCTTCCCAACTAGGTGAATTTGAGGTTAACCTTGGTTGTCCAAGATGTTGTACACATCATATGAGCCATTTATAATCCTTGCAAACTTCACATAGACTATACACAACTATGGGAGGGTGTCTCTTTCCTAGGAGAGAAACAATCATCGTTTCATAGCTTGTATTGGTTTTCCAATCAACATAATTCATCACAACATGTTCTTCTTCAAATGTGTCTTGTTTGGATAGATGGAAATGGTCAGTGAATGGCTCAATAAATAATTCAATTCCTATCAACTAACTTCTTTCAATTATAGTTGCCACCTCTTTTACATGAGCTTCAAAACTACTAAAAGACTCATATGTTGATTCTAATTAAGCAAGGGTGAAAATTAGGTGCTTACCATGATTTCATCATTGATGTTTTGGGAATCTTGAATATAAGTGATCCTCCTCTCTTCCTCCATCTCTTCCAATTCCAATGGAAGATTGGCTAGTATGGTTTCTTGGGAAACCAACTCTTGTTGTAGTTTGCCCATCTTGGACATGTATTTCCTTATCGGTGTACATGCTACTAAAGATAAAGTATCTATTTCTCACAAACAAATCTCTACACACCCCTAGTTAGTCCATTTTCTCTCAAAAAGTTTCACATGGCTTTCCAATTTTTTTATGCACCTCATTTTTCTTCTTCGACAACTGGATTGTCTTTCCCAATGGTTCATTTTCATTTTGAATTTGTTCACTGATCTCTTGTAGTACTTGAAGCCTCTCACTTAAAATATTTCCCCATGATTCTCCTCTTTGCAACTCCATAGACTTATAAAACTATCATTGTGACACAAAATAAGTAAATAAAACTATTGTTGTGGCAAAATTAATCTGTGTTTATTTAGTGGGAGAGTCTAATTTTCCAATGGCACTCAAAACATATTTAAATTAAAAAATTTAAAACCTTTGAAAAAATATTGAAATCTTGGTAGCAGTGTTTTATAGATGGCTTGGAGTAAGACTTAAAATTGTTTTGATTGGCTAAGATCTGGTCTTTCTTAGATGTAAGAAAACAGGTTAACAACCCAAAATATAGAGGCCTCTGGTAGAAGTGAAAGTCTGCCCCTTTATGGAGCACCAACTAGTTATTTCAGATGGTGTGGCTTTCCTTTCATAAAGATAACGATAACGAGTCAGCCAACCCACATTTGTCAATAGTATCCAATGACCACATTTGTCAATAGTAGCCAATGATGACTGTCCACACTGCCGGTTGACAACTGAGATACGATAGGTTTTGCCACACTCTCAAAANGAAAAAAATTATATTTGTGTGCAATTCTTATTGGGTTATCAGCATATATGACAATGAAAATACTAAACACTTTTTGTGCTAAAAAAGAATATTAAATACTAGAGAACACGCCTTCGGGAACACCAACATTTATTTACATAGTAGGCAGAAACATTTTTATTGGAGAACCTCTTAGGTAGAAACTCCATATAAGTTGTCGTTAATGAGATCAATTTTACATGACAAACTATTCACATGTCTTCATTGCTGCACTTGGCTTACAAGATCTGGAAGCTTTCCTAAACAAATTTGGCATTGCTTTGGATGGTTTGAGGTTTTCCTAAATTCGGGTGTCCAGGGATCTCTCATAAATCCCTCAACAAAATCTGACCACGAGCTCGTTGCTATCCTTCTCAGGGTTTCAGTGTACCCAACATATCACTGTTATCTCTTATGGGTTTTTATCCAATGTCCATGCCCTACTTGAACCTTCATTCTCTCTAGGTTTTGATGTCCTCTCTAGGGTTCGCGATCAAGGAAAATTTCCTAAATAAAGGTAGAACTGGAATAGAGAAATACAGAGCTCAATGGAATGAATCTGGGTTTATTGTCATACTAAGGGAACAATGGTCATCGACAATAGCTTCATGCTTGTTTACAGAACCCTCACCAACATCGATCTCCTGCTTACCCTTTGTAATAACACCTTCATCAATGCACATTATGCCAATGGCTCCTTGTCAATGAACTCTCTGTCGAAAACCATCTTTCGATGAACTCTTTTGTCAGTGGCATTGCTTATCAGTCACCTGGATCATTGATCACTTGGCTCATCGATCACCTGGCCTATCGACATTCTACTCTTTCGGTGATTATTTTGTCGATGACACCTTTTTGGTGAATGCCTTATCGATTATCCTCCAACTCTCTCGAGCACTTGGCCTTGATTTTCTAGACATTTCGCCCAGTGCTTTAGTCCTAGCCCCTTGTCCATTTACTTATAAATTTGATTGTTCATGGTTCCAATTTTTTTTTGGATCAAAACATTAACTGATACATGTCATATCAATATTAGTGGTGAAGAGTAATTTGCGAATGTCCAAATATATAGTGCAAAAATACAAAATCTAGTTCAAAAATGCATAATAGACCCCGGGTATAAATTTTGACCTTCCACATCAAGCTTATTATAAATTATTGAGTCATATTGGGTGCATCATCATTTTTGAATCACAATGTCATCCATGGGTATCCTAGCTAAGCCTATATGGAGAAGTACTTTCATCCTCATCATCTAGGAAGCATCCTTGACACCCACATCCCACTAAGGTGCATATCCCTCTAAATATCGAGGGGGCTTCCTTGAATAAAGGAAAACATTCTTATGTACATAACAAGTTCCATGCTCTATTGGCATGATCCTCTCAACACGGTGCATGAAACTATAAGTGGACTAGTACCTTTTAGTGGTTCATGCACTAGAAACTTGAGATCACAATCACATGTCAAGCCAACTAAGCTTTGGGGCTTTGTCCCCATACGTTCTCAGAGATCCAATGCATTTATTCTATACATAAAACTTGGCATCCTCCTCCATAACAACAAAATCAATGGGTCGGTGAATGCAGCAAAATCAATAAATTTCTCTCATAGAAAAATTACCTCTTCGAGTGTATACATCTTGGTTATGACATTAAAAAACCCTTGTGTTACCTATTGATCCTTTATGAGTAGAATTTTATTTGGCCTCTCTATATACCACTTGGGATAAGAATATACATAGCCATAGATGTTGTTGGAACCTCAGGCTTTGAAGGTTCATCACACTTCTCTTAGAATTAGTCATCCAAGCGGTCAACCAACAATAAGAAACAATTGGTCGGGCGATCGATCGGAAGTTGACATCAGTCGGTCAAGTAGTGGACTATCATGTCGGTCGAATAGTCGACCAATAGTTGAAGACAATCAGTTAATGGATCGACCAGATGAGCAATCGACTAAGAGTTGGATGCATGGACGGTCAGGTCAAGCAAAGTTGATGAGTTGACTAGATAGTGCATATTTGGCAAAGTCAACTCTAACCATTGACTGTTGTATGTGGAAAAGATCTTCTTGATTCCTAGGAAGTTAGTTAGATATTGAGGCTAAAAATAAAGGACCTGATGGGTCATTATCATATATGGATATTGAAGAATATTGAAAATGCCCAATATGCATTGTGATGTTCTGATCACAATGCATTGTGCTTAAATATTGTAACAATGTCTTTAGATACCACCGATCTTTTCTGAAGTTGTTTCTCTTCGATTATCTGCAAATTTTGTATCAGAGAAACTGGTTTTGACCTCGCATGTTGTCTGCAAATCTTGTTGATTCGGATCTATTTGTGATTGACTTTGGGCTAATGATTTGTTAGTTGTAACTAGTGGAAACATATCAGATTTGTTAGATATCAAAGATGGCTTGGAATATCAATCTTATTATTTTGAATGGATCAAATTATGCTATCTGGACACGAGATATGGAAACCTTGTTGAAGAGTAAAGGAATTTGGCAGTATACAAAGATTTTGATTCCATATCTGACGGATGATCAGATGAAGTTCGTTGTCAACAGAAGGAAGGATGAGGTTGTGGGGGTCATCACAACCTATATCTTGCAAGAGATTTGATTCCATACCAGTGGAATATACTACCCTCATCAATTCTAAGAAGAAATTGAAGTCTCTATTCAAAAAAGTCGATGAAATTTGTGTCATGCAGTTAGATAAAGAGTTGATTTATCTTGATCCTCATTCCTTCGATAGAATTGATAACTATTTAGCACATGCGAAAGAGCTGCAGTTGAAATTGGACAAATGTGGAAAGAATTATCAAAATAAATATGCGAAACTCATCGAGCTAGTCATGATGAATCTAAGAACACCATTTGACGTGTTTGTTTCAACATTCATAACCAATTGGTAGGCATACAAAGAAGATGGTAAGGATTATACCTTTGAAGCTTTCTATAGAATATTGATTACTGATCAACACAAACTACTTGATGAAGGAAATATTGGTGGTAAACATCAAGCTCACTTGCTCAAGGGAAGGGGCAAGGTGAATCATAAGGAAAGAGGATGGTTTGATACCCGTATACACAGACTAGAATTCCTTGACCAAAAACCTAAAGGACCATGGAAGAATCTGAAGAAGACATATCAGTATTGTGGAAAGGTTGGACATGTGGAGAAATATTGTTACAAGCAGAGAGACAACTTAGAGGAGAAAGTCAAGGGCCTTGAAGAAGACGTGTCGGTTGTTCGTCAATCTACTAATAATTTCACCTTCCAAGTCGAAACTTCTCAAGTGTTTCTTTCTCATTCTGCATAGAATGAATGGGTAGTCGACTCTAAATGCACTCATCCTATGGTTAAGCATGTTTCCTTGCTCACGTCCTTGGATAATGTTGTGGAGCGCAAGATCTATGTTGTTGATTACTTTTTTCTCGACATTGTTGGTTCACAATGATGTTCCCTGTCGACATGGAAGGATTTTCGACATTTATCATGTGCGAAATCTCAATGCAAATTTGTTGTTGATTTCTCAACAGACAGTTAATATTGTGGATTTCTAGCCAGATCGATTCTTTGTCCAAGATTTGAAGAATGGTCAGTTGATTGTCGGTGGAGGGTTTCACAACCCAAAGGATGGTTTGTACATGTTTTGTGACTCGACTCGACCCAACTTTGAAGTGATTGCTCTTATTGCTCACATTGATGAACAAAGTCAAATTTGGCATGAACAATTCGGACACCTAAATTTCTGAGTCTTTAGTCGATGACAACACAAAATATGATTATTGGTCTACCTAAATTTTTTCCCCCTGAAGGAGTCTTTAGAGGTTGTGTGTTGGCTAAACATCATCAAGCATCCCTCGAATCTAGAAAAGTGTGGTGAGCACATAACCTTCTAGAGTTTGTACACAATGATCTCTATTGCATCAATCTACCTTCCTTAGCAGGTGCAAGGTGTGTTTTGACCTTTATTGATGATCTCTCTCAATTCACTTAGGTTTATTTTGTGAAGTATAAGAATCATGTCTTTGAAAAGTTTGAAGAATTCAAGGCCTTTCTTGAAACCCAATGTGGTTGAACCATCAAGTGCCTAAGATTAGACAATGGTGGTGAGTATGTGAATCAACCTTTTGAAGAATACCTTGTTCGATCTAGTATTGACTGGCAACAGTCGGTTCCTCATACTCCTCAACAAAACGATGTTGCATAAGAATTAGACATTAGCTGAAATGAATAGATGTCTATTGCATGCCAAAGAATTGTCTCCTCACTTCTAGGTTGAAGCAATCTATTGTGCAAACTGTCCATTGAATCGTATTTTGACTCAAGTTGTTCATGCGGTGACTCTAGTCGAATGATGGTGTGGAAGAAAGCCCTATGTTGGCCACCTTTGCATTTTTGGATGTATTTCTTGGGCCCATATTCCATATGATTGCAAAAAGAAACTAGATGCAAAGAGTCATGCTTGCATCATGATGGGCTACTATGAAGATCCTAAAACCTATGGATTGTTTGACCCTGTCAAATGAAAGATCATTATCAGAGGAAATATATGCTTTGATGAGAAGTCTTCAGAAATTAAGTTGTTGAATGCTTTCTCTGGTCTACTACATGATGGTCAATTTGATGTTGTTTTCGACAATGGTTCTCCTATTCCGTTTTTCAGTACTTTGACTGGACAATCGAACTCCATTCATGTTTCAACATGGCCATCGACCTTTGTTCCTGAGTCGATTATTTAGTTGATTTTTGTTTCGACTGGTCCACCATCTCTCTCAACGAAAACTATTCCTTCTTTTGATCGACCTTCTGTAGTGGACATCATTTCACCTCTTTCTTGTCTACCTAGATGGGCTACTAAGACGATTAAAGTTGTTGGTTCTGATGTCAGTGTTCTTTCTTTAGGCCAACAAAATCACAATCAAAAGCAACATGCCAGAGTTGATTTGATGATTCATGTTCTTGAAACTTATGATCCTATTACATACTCAGATGCACAAGGATACCCTAAATGGGAGTAGGAAATACAGACTGAGATGGATTCTCTTTTGAAAAATCATACTTGGGATTTAGTTCCTCAACCTCAAGGGAAGAACATTATGAAGCATCGATGGGTCTACAAGACCAAATTGACCTTTAAAAGTGTTTTTGCGGGTCATAAAGCTTTCTTGGTTGCAAAAGGATTTTCTCAACAATTAGCCATTGACTACACTGAGATATTTTCCCCTGCTAAAAACATGATTTATATTTGAATCATTATTTCCCTTGTTGCTCGTTTTGGATGGCAGATCCACAAGATGGATATGAAGAGTGTCTTTCTTCATGGTTACTTATCCGAAGAAATTTTCATGGAACAACCTCCTGGTTTTTGTAAGTCTTAAACATGTGAGGTAAAACAATGCATACATATTCTTAAGAAAAACAAAAATTAATCAATGGCTCTTACACATAGTACACAAAGATTTACATTGGAAACCCTTAACCGGGAGAAAACCATCATTCTATATTGTCACACCTCTCAACTCTTCATTGTATTAATTTCACCATTCAAAATAAAATATATACAATATTTTAGGTATTATGTAGCTTCCAAAACCCTAATTCGCTAACGCGGATTAGATTACAACCCTAATCCCTTAATCTGGGATTAAATTAGAAAGCCGCTAAAAATAGCTAAAATCGCTAAAAAAAACCAAGGGCATTGCCTCGAACTCCAACGGCTTTGGGCTAAGCCCATCCCCCCTGCAACCCCCCGAGCAACGTTTAACATAGGTGTACACCAACATAGGGGAGGGATCACTAAAATCCAATGCACCTCCCCCCTCCCCTCCAGATGCAAAGAATATAACACATACCCAACAGTTTTGTGATAGATTCTAACCTTGTTTGTCGACTCCAAAAGTCTCTTTATGGTTTGAAGCAAGCTCCCAGAGCTTGGTATGCTAAGATTGATTGTTTCTTTCTTCATCTTGGTTTCAAACGTTGTGAATCTAATCACAATTTATATGTACTCCATACTCATGGGAATATCTTAATTATTGTTGTATATGTTGATGATATTGTCATAACTGGCAATAACATTGATCTCATTCTTAGATTGAATAACTAACTTGTCGACTCCTTTGATATGACAGATCTTTGTATTCTGCACTATTTTTGGGGTCTTCAATTATTACCATTGTCTGATGGTTTATTCATTTCTAAATCTAAATATGTAATGGATCTCTTGGCACGTTTTACGATGGAAAACTGTAAACCATGTGCTACTCCTTTTCAACCTAGAGTTAAGCTGAGTAAAACTTGTCAGTCTCCCAAAGTCGATGCTACTCTCTATTGACAATTGGTCGACAGTCTTAATCTCACTCACATTCGATCTGACATTTCTTTTGTTGTTAGTGTGGTTTCTCAGTTTATGCAGGACCCCAAAGAAAGCCACTGGAAAGTTGTCAAAAGGATTGTTCGTTATCTCAAGGGTACCACTCATCTTGGTATCGTATATTGTCGAAGTTCAGATTCGTCAGTGAACTTCATCGACTTCGACTGGGAAGGAGACATTGATGATTAGAAGTCCACTTCTCGATATGTGTCTCGCTTAAGCACTAGACCGTTGGTTCGATCATGCAATAAACATAAGGTAGTCTCTTTGTCGACTACAGAAGTAGAGTATCATGGTGTTGTTCATGCAGGAACAAAGGCAATATGGATTCACCAGCTCTTGGGTGAACTTGGGTTTCCTGTACAAACCTCGACTACACTCTATTGTGATAATCAGAGTGTGATCCAAGTTGCTGACAATCCTATTGCAGATAGTAAAATTAAGCATGTCGAGCTCCATGCTCACTATTTGAGACAGATAATTCAAGAGAAAGTTTTCACTCTTGTCTAATATAGCATAGATGATCAAATTGTTGATATATTTATTAAACCCTTGTCTTAAGCTAATTTTATCAAGCTTCGTACTATGCTTGGGCTTCAGGAAGCTGCAATTGTGGGGGGTGTTGAAATTTTGGTATGCTCGTTTAACCATAGACAATGTCACATCATTGTCACCCAACCATAGGCATTCACATATGCCACCCCCGAGCACACTAAGTTTTACTTAGAATAATTATGGCAAGCCTACTCTAGAACCAACAGATAAACACTAGTTGCTAATTGTAGCAACAACTCAAGACAAATAGAGTGTTCCTTCTCCAAGGGTAGCACAAAACAGAGAGAGTCTCCATATCCACATAACAAGTACCATACGCAACTACAACAACTGCAGCTGCACTACCCTCTCATACTTGCACCATACTTAGAAAGAATATCACCAAGAATGTCACCAAGAGAATCACCAAGAATGTCACTTGATAGCGCTAGAGAGAGACCAAGACCAAGATATGACCATACGTCCTTATTCTTCCTTGCAACTGCAGCTCTCCACAAGATTTGCGCTCTGACTGGGTATATAAATGAGCTAAAACATTCTCTATTTATATTAATCTGTGTAGTGACTTTTTTCACTGGGCCGACCTGACTTGCTTCCAGAATATTCTATTCTATGTCATAGGTTACACGTGGATGTTAATACCTCCCACAGCTACCAAAACATCAACACTCTCTCTTAGCTAGGAAGGTATTAACTAAGATGTTCTTTATGTAGTGGTCTCAAACACATCCATCCATATCACATGGTTGTTAGAATTTAATGTATTTTCTCGTTTAACCATAGACAATATCACTATTGTCACCCAACCATAGGCCGAAGCCACCCCCGAGCACCTTAACCTTGATAGAGAATCATTCTGGAAGCAAACGCTAGGATATATAGCCAAACAAAGGGTGGCCCACCTTTCTCCAAGTATAGCGCACCAATCAAGAGCTAATCAGAGAGTCCAAACCATAACCAAGAGATAGTCCAAGCCAAAACCGAAATCTACTAGCTGCAACGACAACTCTCCTCCAAACTTGCGCACAAACTGGCCAACTGCAGTGCGCACAAGTGTTGCTTTTGCAGTTCTGAGAATGCCTGCCAGAATGAAGACTAGCCTCCTGTATTTATACTAAATCTGGCAAACTTCCTGGGCCGACTTCTCATTCTGGGTGCCTATTTACTTAGTATATAATATTTCCTTTAGTTGACTTCTTCTCTTGGAGGCTAATAACCGAATACAAGTTATCCTCTTGAGCCGACTTGTCTTCTAGGGTTATTAGCCAACTAATTAGGGTTTCTTCTTGAGAAGAAACATACCATTCACCTGGTAGCATCAACATAGTCGTATAGACTATCTCATGACTAGATCATGAGCACCATCATCACTATCAGTGTCATAAGCTGCATCATCTCTCGAAACCATACTCCATCTGAGTAATCAGACATGATGTTGGATAAGTCACTCACTCCATAGAGTGACACAAGAACCATTCTTCTTATATGGACATATGTCCTGGAAGAATAAATGTCCTGGATCATTTTCTGTCTGGGGAATCTCTGTCCATTGATCATCCATAACACTAATGATAGTCCTCAAGGCAATCAGAAAAAATGTCATTCAATAGAACAAAATTGTGTCTATCCATAGTAGTACACAACTACTATCCAGTGGTACACTACCACACCAAGTAGCACACAGATACTTGATCAGTGACATATAGTCACAATCAGTGGAACACATCCACCACAGTAGTATACATCTACTGTTTGGAGACATATAGTCTTCATAACAATCATATCATCTGATATCAACCTCCACAAAAAACATTGTTATGATATAAATTGAGTAATCTGGGCCATTCTTCCACTCATATTTGTGAGATCTGGAAGAGCATCTACCCTCAAAAGGTAAAACATCAATGATGAGCTATTTGGACTATTCTTCTCAAGCAAGGAAGAATAACTATCCCAATTTATGAGCCTGGACCATTCCCTATCCGGGCCATTCCTCCGGCACTAAACAAAGTGCAACCTGGAGAGAATGAATCTGCCCTAGGGAATGCCTGTCCCTGATTGTTGAACCTGGACCATTCACCTATCTGGTCCATTCCTCCGGCACTAAACAAAGTGCAGCCTGGAGAGAATGAATCTTCCCTAGGGAATGATTGTCCGGACCATTTCCAAAGGAAATGACTGTCCTGCACCAACCTCCAAAATGGACCATTCTTCGAAACTGCTCACGACTGTGAGATTCTAAAGAATGATTGTCCGACGAGGCAGACCAGTCTTCTTGACCACTACTAAGAGTGATCGTCAAGAAGAGAGACTTTCCTAGACCATTCCCTATGTTAACCACAAGGGGAATCGTTGTCTATGGTACATCAGCAATCCATCAAACAATTTTCATTACAAAAATGACCATTCGATCTGGACCATTTTCCGAACTGGAAAAATGCTTGTCCGTCAGAAATCTCAAACCACTTTTTGAACTGGAAAGGAATTGCTCATCCTGGACCATTTTTCGAACTTGAAAAATGATTGTCCATAAATCAATAACACATCAGTGCTCCCTCCCAACCTGGGAGTCATCTCTTCCTTTTTCAATAAGGAAGTCGTCTCCACAAGCTCCAACTTGAGTACACAAACTGTTTCATCTTGGACAGAGGCTTCACCAAAATGTCTACTTATCTGCTCATCTGTGGAGATATATATTGGAGAACCACTTTCTCTTTTATGGACTTCATCACGGAGAATGTAATGCTTGATCTCAATGTACTTCAATCTTTCTAGAACACTGGTTTTCTCTGAAGGCTTCATATAGCTCTGATCAATGTAGTATATCATTGTTGGATTCATCTTTTGTTTCCTGCTAGCTCATAACATCGTGGCAGGGCTCAAACTGGAACATATTTATGAGATTTTGTCATGGATTAGCAATCCATCATCCTGGATTTCTGAGTAACCATTCTGATACAATATCTTTGTTATAGAAATCGTTTCACCACGCTTCTGCTATGTATTGAAGGCTCTACACCAAGTTGTTTGAATCCATACAAGATCTTCTTCCATTCGCATACAAGGGTCTCTTTATGGTATACCTCAAATCCTTTGAGGTTGCTCTACATGTAAACTCCAACCTATGGATATTGCAGATGATATATTGGCTCATGTAGAGGTATGTCTGGCTTACAAGCAATCATCATAGTCTTCTCCCTCCATCTGGGATAACCTCTAGTTCTGTATCTTGCAATGCTTTCATTCATAAGTCTTCCATACATTTTTCTTCATCACAACTTTCATTTCCTCTGCTTGATTGTTTTTAGTGAGTTCATATCAAGCTGGTAGTCTTGTGATTCTCGATACATTGACTGGTTGTTCTGTCTTTTCTTTCTCTCTTGGAATCTTCATGTTCTTCCTCAAGTTTCTCTTTAGCTCTTGAGTTCATGAAGTTTTATATAGATTCCATGCTCTGAAGATTCCAACTTCTTTCTTTCATCATAGGATCATGGATGTGGATGGACAACCAGGGATTACTTTAAGGTTTCTTTTCGAAGAAGACTTCTTTTGAAGTCACACTGAACACATGTTGCTTCTCATGGTTGCTACCATGGATAGATACTTCATCATCTTCAATGGATCATATAATTTAGTATTAGCTCCCTCCTAATCCTTGCTTCATGCATGAATGCATTTTCTTCTTTTGATAATATAATCGGCTCCCTCCATCTAGGAGAGTCCACGCTTTCGTCTGAATCCTTATTGCCTTCTGCAAAGTGTCACAAATCTTTTTCCAATTTCCTCTTGATTGCTGACTTCTTTCTGTCTTTAGTTCTTTTAGGTTTATTCAAGATTGATTTTGATAATAACTTCCACATGAATTGTTACCAGGGGTTGTTGATGTACTTCATCCTTTCATGTGTATTGTATGACTTGTAGCAATCCTTATCTTGTTGTTCTTCCACAATTATAGTTTCTCTTTGAACATATTATCTTCTAAGAAATAGATATGCAAAATATGTACAGAAAACATGGTATGTACAAGAACTATGAAGAGTGTTGTTTACCTTGTCTTAGAAGAAGAAGTTTGTTTCATCCTACTTAATCTTCTTTGAAGGTTCCTTTTCTTCGGCAACTGATGCTTCGTGTGTTTTCTTCCTTTTCTTCAACTCGGGACAATGATTCTTGTAGTGACCATACTTTCGGCAGTTGAAGCATTGTATTTATGACATATCTTTCTCTTGATTTGACTTCTTCCTTGAACCAAACTTCCTTTTGTTCCTGAAATTATTGAATCTTGTTGTGAAGGCTTGATCATCGTATTTCTTTTGAGGTTTCTCTTTTGCAATAATATTTGATTCTTCTTGTGCACAACAAGTCCAAAGTTCTTCGAATGTAGGATACTCCTTCCTTGTGTTCATACTTGCGGCAAATGCATCCCATGTCTTGGGAAGACCGTTGAGTACTATATTTACTAGTTCCTTCTCTGAGATGATCTCTTCAATAGCTTGCAGTTGATATCTTAACTGAGAGATCCTCACAAAGTATGATGTTATGTTGTCATCATCATTCATCTTCATGTCACGAAGCTCATTTTTCAGACTCATTACTTGTCCAATGTTTCTGACTAAGAAGAGGTTTGTTAGGGCATCATACATCTTCTTAGATGAGTCAAGATGGGAGATGTAGGGTATCAAGCGGTCTTTTATAGACTCCACTATGATACTCATGGCATTGATGTCATTGTCTTTGAATTTCTCCATAACTGCAACGTTCTGCAGTTCCTTCTCTTTTCCTTCTTCAAACTCTGGTTCCACGATCTTTCCTTTCACGATATCCAACACTTTATTCTTGGCAAGGATGAGGTCAATCCTTGTCTTCCACGCTATGAAGTTAGAAGCCCCATCTAACTTGTTTTCTAACTTCATAGAGTAAGTCACAGTTGCCTTGACTGGGTCAACCCTAGATTTGACCAAAAACTCAAACTTGACATTTTTGCTTGCTGAGAGTACCAAGAGATGCGCTAGGCTAGGGTGCACTAGTCTATCAGGAAATTAGGTCAATCCCTTCACTTAATGTGCCTCAACGAGAGGGTTAGGGTTTATGTAACTGCACCTGCTAGTAACCCTGGCGACAATGCTTTGGTAACTGCTCCTGCTAGAAACCCTAGCGGCAATTATTCAACAAGCTTAGTATCCTTATGGATATGCTCCCTTCCAGTGGTTAGACTGAATGAAGGAGATGTGGGCCCAAAACCTATTAGAATTTAATGTATGTGCTTGTTTAAGCATAGACAATATCACTATTGTCACCCAACCTTAGGCCGAAGCCACCCCCGAGCACCTTAACCTTGACAGAGAATCATTTCGGAAGCAAACCCTAGGCTAGATAGCCAAACAAAGGGTGGCACACCTTTCTCCAAGGATAACGCACCAAGCAAGAGCTGATCAAAGAATCCAAACCATAACCAAGAGATAATCCAAGACAAAACTGAAATCTGCTAGCTGCAGAAGCTACAACGACAACTCTCCTCCAAACTTGTGCACAAACTGGCCAATTGCAATGCGCACAAGTGTTGCTTCTGCAGTTTTGAGAATGCCTGCCAGAATGAAGACTGGCCTCCGGTATTTATACTAAATCTGGGTCGAGTGGTTGACTAACTACTGGAAACAGTTGGTCGAGCGATCGACCAGAAGTCAACATGAGTCGGTCGAGTAGTCGACTGACCTGTTGGTCAGACAATCAAGAATCGACTACAAGTTGAATGCATGGATGGTCGGTTCAAGCAATGTTGACAAGTCGACTAGACAACATGGATTTGACGAAGTCAACTCTAACCATCGACGGTTGTATGTGGACAAGATCTTCCCGATTCCTAGGAAATTGGTTAGATCTTTAGGCTATAAATAAAGGACTTGATGGGTCATTTCATATATGGATATTGAATAATATTAAAAATGTCTAATATCCATTGTGATGTTCTAATCACAATGCACTATGCTTAAATACTGTAACAATGTCTTTAGACACAACCGATCTACAAATTTTGTTAATTTGTTTTGTATCAGGTTACACCCAATCCCCAACAAATGTGAATGGAGGTGTTCAATTTGTTTTGTAGCTTCTATATCATCTTTTGGGGTTCATTGAAATACTTGAAGGAGGGTTTTTGGTGATGAATGACATGCTTTTTCTTACCCACCATTATGTGAATACATTCATATATTCCCCAAGAGTTTGAATCTAAATATCTTATCATCTCCAGAATTGGAAATGTGAAAGAGACAAATGTATCTACATTCTTCCAACCAATCATCGTTAAGAATAATTTGTCTTATTATTTCACCCAGAGGTGATTTGAATTCATCCCATGAAGTCCATTCAACACTAACAACAATGGCTTGCAATGTCACGAGCACCTCAAGTGTGCGCTCAAGAAGAATGAAATATGTAGCATATCATGTCTATGTAGTTTTCAATATGCCTCTTTGCATGCATCCTAAAATTGCTAATAAGGAATGGTGGTTTCAATTCAACAATTGTGCCTCTCTCACATCCGAAATGATGCATGTGATCCAAAGTATTTTTCCAATGTCTTTGGGGACATTGTTAGGGGCATGCACACAAGCAATCCAAAAGATAGGTTTGCACTGACTTTGAATCATCCATCCTATTGCTCTACAAATCAATGTTGCATCTCTGAGAACATGAATAACATTATAAGGACTAACATCTTCGATTGCATCCTTTCACGCCTCAAAGTGAAAGGTCGAGTCCTTCATTCTTCCATGACAATCAATTGCCCTTAAAAGGTAGGGCCACAGTAGAGATGTGACAAAAAAATTCAGTAATGGTGTTTGTTGAATATCTATCAAATCTCCCATGACTATTGAATGATATGAAATAAGGAAACATTGTTTGAGGTCCTCCATTAACCCTTGCATTTGTGTCACCCCACTATTCAACAATCATGTTCTCATTTTGTTGTAACTTGGGGGTACATATCATGTTCCAATACTTATGATTTATTCACCATTTATTTATAGTAAGGGGAATGGATGGGACATTAAATGAAATATTATTGATCATACAAAACATTACTACATCTTCATAAATTCACTCATGTGTTGCACATTGTAAATATTCAAAGTTTTCTCGCTTGTTGTAGACTCCCACACATAAGTAGAGGACCTATTAACCCCTAGATATTCTCACCTCGAAATCCTGGGGTTAGGGGCCAGTGTTATTTTCATCTATTGGCATTCAAATATTTCTTCAGAGAACACTTGATAGTGTTGAGGTTGTTTCTCGTCGAGGGCAGGTACAAAGATTGGTTAAGTAGTGTTTTTTCTTTAGACACAAATTGAGCTCAATTTTCCATGGTTCAGAGAGAGAGATGGATGCTTTTAGCCAGTTCCTTGTTTTTTAGGAGTTTCCTATTTTTTAGGAGACAATGTACGAAGGCTCGCATGACATTTATGAGCATGCAATTATGTTCTTGGTTGCATTTTGACTCTAGTGAACCTTTTCCGACATGTTATGCGAGTACTTTCTATTTTTAGCAACCAAAGATTGGAGGGTCGAATGGCGATTCTGATAGCATTTTCGGATTCCTTGCGAGAAAATGAATCCGATGAGTGTATTTCCATTGACTATTGAGGACTTTCTATTTTTAGAAATGTCTAATTTTAGACATATTATTTTGGGCAATGGTCTCCTGGTGGTCTTGGACACACTTGTGACATTTCCAAAATTTTAGGGAGACTACTATTTTTGGGCACGTCTATTTTTAGCGGTGTCTATTTTTGGTAGGGGTAGTCACCATGTTGGGTGGCACATGACACTCTCTAGAAATGACAAGTGGTAGCTTGGTCAAACATTTGGATGAGTTGGTGCCTAAGTGGAATGGATGAGTCATGAGGGAGGAGGCACCAACTTTTTCTCTCTCCTAAAGGGGAACCTACCTTATTTGTCTCCTCACTTCACTCCCTCACCCACCAAATCCATAAACTCTATCCCTAATTCCCACTACCCCTAACTTCACTCCCCATTTCCCCCTTTCTCTCCACTCCTCTGTCTTTATAAGGGTGTGCACCACTATGAGCCCATACTTGTTGGGTTGTTATATTATTTGCAGTGAAAGTCTAGTCGAGGTGGATCGATTGAGAGTTGAAGTCGAAGGAATCAACAACAAGTCGAAGGTCGAGGTGGTTCGATAGGGTAAAGACAAAGTCGAAGACATCGACAGCAAGACGAAGTCGAATATTGAGGTGGTTCGACCGGGTAAAGTTGAATTCTAAGAGGTCAACCGACAAGAGGTCTGCAGGTGAGCGTGTGGCAACCGAATGAAGGCCAACAGGTAGTTGAATGGTAATCCGACTTGGTAGTCGACTGTAATAGAATCCTGAGATTCACAGGATTTGTAGCCAATTATCTGCGTGGATCTGTAACCATCTTTGGGCACCTTTTCTTTAGGGTTTTTCCTACTGTAAATCATATAAAGAAGGTGTGTTGTAAAGTTGTGAAAGATGATGAAATCGTAGAGCTTGTCGATCATGCATATGTAATCCAAATTGGCTACAGGATTGTTCTTGTGTAAATAAAGAAGGTATGATGTCGATTGTGTCTTAGGTGTGGACCAAGGTTAGACATGTAACCTTTTATTCTGAATGAATAAGACAACAAGAGAGTAGAATGCTCAAGGAATGTTGGTTTTCTCTGTTTGGGTTTCGAGGGTAAAATCTCTATGTGCTATGTGTTTTCTTTGCTATTTACTTTCTTGATTAAATCTTCTTTCCTCTCTTTTGCTATGTTTAGCATGGAAGTGTTTTTCATTTCCTAACATGTGGTATCAGAGCTTGGTTTAACAACCTTGGATCTGAGCTAAACCCTAGGTTCAGTAAGAGTCATAAGTAAAAAATATTTAAAGATTGTGTTAAAGAATGGCGAGCAACTCGAGAATAGAGATCGAAAAATTCAATAGCCAAAATTTTGAGCTTTGGAAGCTTAAAATTGAAGATCTCCTTGTAAATCGAGAACAATGGACAACAGTCTGTCCAAGTACCTTGTCGATGGAAGAATGGGAGAAACTCGAGAGAAGAGCAAGAAGTGTGATTTGACTTTGTCTTGCAGATTTTAGTACTGTTGAATGTCTCGGGTGAAGATTCGACCAAGAAACTGTGGGACAAGTTGGGAAGCTTGTACCAGTCGAAATCCCTGGTAAATAAGTTGTTTCTCGTAAAGAAATTGTATCTTCTAAGGATGAGTGAGGGCAGTTTGGTGACTGAGCATTTAAATGGATTTAATACCATATAAGCCAATTATCTTCAGTGGATATTAAAATCACTGAGGAGGAGAAATGTGTTAGCCTATTATGTTCTCTGCAAGATTCCTGAGATAGCTTAGTCGTGGATATCGAGAGTGATACAACCACATTAGCGCTAGAAGATGTGGTTCCATCTCTACTTTCAGAAGAAATGAGAAGGAAGAGCATGGAAGGATCAACCAAAGATGCTTTAGTGGTGAGAGGTCGACCGGTTGACAGAGATAAAGGCAAATTCTTCGGTAGAAAGTCTAAGTCGAAGGGTAGATATAAATCACATGTTCAGTTGACAAGAAGATGTTGGAAATGCGGTAAAGTTGGGCATTACAAAAGGCACTGCAAGTCGAAGGCAATGGAAGTCAGTACAAGATCCGACGAGAAGCAGTCGACTGAGAGAAAGACGACTCCATATAAGGTAGGTGATGTGTACCTGGCGTCGACTAGTACACAGTCGGATCAAGATGTTTGGTTGATTGACTCGGGAACATCCTATCATATGAAACCACATAGAGAATGATTATGTGAATATGAACAATATGAACGAGGAGACGTGTTCTTGGGGACGACTCGATGACCAAAATTGTTAGATGAGGAAGAGTTTGACTGATACTATAGGATAGGAGGAGTAGAACCCTTCCAGGGGTGCTACACATTATGGCTTTGGCAAGAAACTTGATATCTATCAACAAAATGAGTGATGAAGGGGTGCACGCTCTATTTCAAAAGGATTCATGCAATATGGTCAGAGGTGTGACGGTCTTAATGAAAGGAGTTCGAATTGGAACCCTATACAAGTTACTAAAGAGTGTCGAATCGACTAGATGCAACAACATCGTTGTTCTTGATGTCGACTCGACTTCGACTCGAGCTGAGTCAATTCAAACCGACTCGACAAGTCATCATAAAGTCAACCCGACCATGTTATAGCAGGAAAGGATGGGACACATAGAAAAAATAGGACTTCGAGCTATGCATAACAAAGGTATGGTTGAAGATTTTCCTAAATGTAATTTAGAAGTCGACTTTTGTGAACATTGTATATATGGAAAACAAAGTTGGGTGAGGTTCCCATCTAGAGCGACACGGGCAAATGGGATTCTAGATTTGGTTCATAGTGATGGGTTTGGCCATGTTTCAGTGCCTTCACTTGGTGGATCCCTGTATTATGTCTCCTTCATAGATGATATTTCCAGGAAGACTGGATATATTTCCTAAGGAAGAAATCAGAGGCTTTTGAGAAATTCAAAGAGTTTAAATCTCTTGTAGAAAACCAGACAGATAAGAAGATTAAGGTGCTGAGAATTGACAATAGTGGTGAATTCTATGGAAAAGAATTTGATCAGTTCTGCAAGCATTGTGGCATAGCAAGCCAAAATATCACACCATATACCCCACAAAAAAATGGATTTGTTGAGAGAATGAACAAAACATTGATGGACAAGGCAAGGACCATGCTCAGTGGTGTTGGGCTCGCACAAGAATTCTAGGCAGAGGCAATAGACACTACATAATATCTATTGAATATGTCTCATTCGTTGGCGCTAGTCGACACGACTCCACATGAGGTATGGTCGGGTAAGAAGCCTTCAGTTTCACATCTCAAAGTAATTGGTTGTGATGCACTTGTGCATGTTCCCAAGGAAAAGAGGAGCAAGTTGGACAAAATGGGAATCAAGGGTATTTTCATTAGATACAAAAAAGGAATGAAAGGATATAAGTTACGGGATCTTGCATCAAGGAAAACAGTGTACAGTCGAGATGTGGTCTTCAGAGAAGTCGGAAGTAGGTCTGATCCTGAAGAAAATGTTCAAACCGAGAATAATCCAGAGAAGGTGTGGTTTGAACTGAGGAGCGAAGAAGATGATTTAGATGAGTCGATTGAATCAAAAGAAGAGGTGGAACCACTAACCCCGGTTATAAGGAGGTCATAACGAGTAAGAAAACCAGTCGAAAGGTATGGTCCACCCAACTTTCGTTCCACATTTGTGTTAACTGCCATCGACGATGAGCCCAAGTCAATCGGGGAGGCAGTCGACTCAGCAGAGGGAAAACTTTGGAAGGATGCAATGGTCAAAGAGATGGAATCCTTGCACAAGAATGAGACATGAGACTTAGTCAAATTATCTAGTGGAAGAAAGCTTGATGGTAGCAAATGGGTATTCAAGAAGAAGATGAACACAACAAGTCAATTCGAGAAATTCAAAGATCGACTGATAGTGAAAGGATATTCCCAAGTCGAAGGAGTCAAATTCGGTGAGATTATTTCCCTTGTCGCAAAAATAACTTCCATTAGAGTACTAATGTCTCTAACTGCAACATTTGATCTAGAAATAGAACATATGGATGTGAAGACAACATTACTACACGGGGACCTGGAAGAGGAAATCTACATGAAACAACCTGAAGGATTTGTTGTAAAGGGAAAATATTTGGTGTGCAAACTGAAAAGATCATTGATGGTCTAAAGCAATCACCAAGGATGTGGGACCAAAAGTTTGATGCATACATCCTTAGTTTGGGGTTTGTGAGAAGCAAAGTTGATCACTGCATATATTCCAAAGAAGAAGGTGGGCGTTTCATATATGTAGCATTGTATGTCGACGAGATGTTGCTGATTGGAAACAACATAACGCAATAAATGAGGTGAATAAGCAACTATCTTCCAAGTTCGACATGAAGGATCTCAGTGCAATGAACTTCATTCTAGGAATGGAGATTAAGAGAGATCGAGCAACTAGAAAGCTCTGGTTGAACTAGATGAAGTATATTGAAACAATCTTGAAACATTTCAACATGTAGGATTGCAAACCTGTGAAGGTGCCAATTCCTGTGGGAGCAAGGCTAATTGTTGAACGGTGTCCAAGATCACAGGAGGAAATAGAGGACATGGCACATGTTCCCTATGCAAGTGTTGTTGGTAGTCTAATGTATGTGATGGTTTGCACTCAACCAGACATTGTCCATGCAGTGGGAGTGTTGAGAAGATAAATGTCAACACCTGGGAAGGAGCATTGGACAACTGTCAAGAGAGTATTTAGGTATTTTTGTGGCACAAAAGATTATGGTATATGCTACAAAGGAAAACTTGGAGGAGAAAGTGAATTAAATGTATATGGCTTTGTTGATGCCGACTGGGCTAGAGATCTGGATTGACAGAGGTCAACCAGTGGATATGTGTTCAAAATGTTCGATGGAGCAATCAACTGGATGAGTAAGCGACATGCGGTCGTATCCCTATCAACAACAGAAGTTGAATACATGGAAGCCACTCATGGAAGAAAAGAAGCAGTATGGATGCAAAGGTTGTGTTCAGGAATCAGGTTTGAGTAGAGAGCTATGAAGATAAGTTGCGACAATAAAAGTGCAATATTTCTGGCAAAGAACCCAACTTATCATTCTAAGACTAAGCACATTGATATATAATACCATTTTGTGAGAGACATGGTGGAAAGCAACAAGGTGTTGCTGGAGAAAGTAGACACGTTGGAAAACATAGCAGACTCTTTGACCAAGTCTGTGAGTGTTGTGAAGTTCTCTTGGTGCAGAGAGGCAATGGGCATTGTTTCCCTGGGTCTGTGAACGAGAGTTTAGAGGTCTCATGATTTCAACAAAGAAAACAACAAGTGGGAGAATGTTGGGTTGTTATATTCTTTGTAGTGAAAGTCTAGTCAAGGTGGATCGATTGATTGCCGAAGTTGAAGGAATCGACAACAAGTTGAAGGTCGAGGTGGTTCGATCGGGTAAAGACGAAGTCAAAGACATCGACAACAAGTCGAAGGTCGAGATCGACCAGATCGAGGAACTGAAAGAAAATGGGATGGAGGGTGTGGGCCCAATGGAGCTAAGAGGTGGCAACGTGGACATTATGGGGATGCCCCCGAGAGGATTGCCCCTTGTCCCACTTGATGATGGGCTTGTAGGCTCAGCTACACTAGACGAGACACTCAGTCCTGACATGGTGGGAGGATGAGTGAACAAAGAAAAAGGCTCACTAAATATTTCCCTTACTTGGACTAGTATAGGGGTGTTTGGCTCGATCAAAGGAGGATTAAAATTCTGTGGAGGATGTTTGTCTACCACTTCTACCTCGACTAAACCAGTTTCGTCAAACCAAAGTTCAAGCCCTTCAAAGTCTTTGTCAGATATTTCACGTTGTTTAACAGGTGGTTCTTCCCCTGTAATGGGTTCAAGTCCTCGTAATCGACGGGATCGACACAATAATTCAACCATGGTGAAAAAACTATGTTACTATCCAAACACAAATCAACCTATGGCCGACTTAGACTCGGACTCAAAGAGCACAGCCCTAATCAAATCTAGGCAAACAACAACCAAACCAATTGGCTCAGGGGCCTTCCGAAAACCAACCCTATGGGGGAAATGAAGTCTCCACAAGATTGACTAGCGAAGGTATGAAGAGCATTTATGATGATCTACGTGAAATGGCCTTGACTAGTGGAAGTACCCTTTATTAAGGCGGGCACCCTCCGAGGGAATTGAGACCGTGAACGAACATCTGCCCCAGGTACCACAGGCACATCCCATTTGCAGTCACCTTTGTAGCTCCTTAGGAAAGGTCACTAAGGCTACCACCTTAGAATCAATGATTGGACAAACAGTCGTAGGTCTAACCGCACGTAAGGGTAGGGTAACTAAGCCTGAAGTTCTGAAGGCGTTAACCAACGAAACCCCTGTATACATAATGATCGAAGCGATATCGCAAACACCAAAACAAACAAATAGGGGTAATCTCCCTACTTGCCCCGATGCAACCTTGTATTTAACTTTTGTGTTAGAGGAGGCTCCCGACACATTGGTTGCAAGAATGGATTTTAACGCCCTTTAATGACTTCTAGGTTTCATTTTGTGGCCTTAGAGAGTTTACTCTCCAATCCTATTCCAAGGCCATAATCCAATCTAATATTGGTTTACTATCAAAAGTAAAAAGTCTAATTGATTTTAGATTAAGTGCTTCTTTTTAGGGTTTTTGCTAAGTCCAGAGGTAGCGAACGAAACTTTTGTGATGTTTGGATTCTTGACCCAACCAAGCAATGCAAGTATGTTGATGCAAATTGTTAACTTCGATGAAATCTAGCTATGGGAGGGAGAGATGTTTTTCTTTTTCTTTGCAAACTTCAGAAAATAATACCCCACACACACCAAGCAACCAACAGACAAATAAAATCTGAAACCAACCAATGCTTCTAATGCACTTGTACACTAATGCTTCAAAAGCAAACCTAGGATGCAGGAAATATTTTTGTCTTTTTTTGTAAATTTTCCAATTGAAATATAAACAATTATGGATCTAAACAAGAACGACAAATGCAAAAGGAAACCAGCAACAAACAATAAGGACATGGGTTATAGGATATTGGGAATGAAGCTGGATCAACCCACTCCAATGTTACTACCGAAATGACACCCAAAACTCACCTAGGAGGGGTAGATCTAGTGATGAGCAAGGGTCATATAAGGACAAGTAGAAGAACCAATGACAAGCACAACTAGATATCTTCAGATCTATTGGATTCTCATCCCAACTTTACTGAATTTATCATACAGAAAAGAACACTATCCAAGAAGTACAAATCAATTCACACAAATGTACTCAAGCAAACTTTTTAAAAGCAATTTATGTGACAATCAAATCTTCAAACATAGATCAAAATTGGGTAAGAAAAGAGCACTACAACACACTCTGGATCAAAGGACAGAACTACAACCACAGAATAGGGCTTTGATCTGCAATTATGCAGTTTTTACAAGGCCTCGGGGGACAAGGGCATGTCAACTTGCGAGGGGGCCTCGCGGGACACTTATAGTGCAACACACGAGGACTTGCAAAATTTTCCTTTCTAAAAAAGATGGATTTGTTGCAAATCTTCCAGATCTGGATTAGACCTATGAGACCTACCAGATCTAGACCCTAGGATGATTGAATGGAAGAAGACTCAAATGTAAAGCACAAAGAGCAAAGGAAGAAGTAGGCAAAGAGACCCAACTAGAGAAGAATTCTTCCCCAGTATGGTCACCAATCTGTTATGGGAAGATTTCTCACAAAGATCTCACTGAATAATCAATCAGATCTCCCTAGGATCATTCTAGTTATCCTAGACAAAAAAGGGAGTTAGATTTCCTATGGTTCTCCTAGATCTAGAAGGAAAACAATTCTTTTACACTGGAAAGGAGTAGATCAACATACCTTTTTGTCTGAGGGTTGTTCTTGAGTGTCTTGGCTGGTGTAGATCTGGAGATCCACCTCTTTTCACTTGCATCCTGCACACAAGTAACAAACACAACCGACCTTTTCCCTTTCTCTAGTGTTAAGAATAATCACTAATACCTTAGATCTATCTTGATTAATCAATTACATAATCATATCCAATTAATTCATGAAAAAACACAAATAAGATGGAGGGAAAACCATTAATCTATTATTAATCATAAGAACATTACATCAAGACATGCATACCTCGAATGTTGATGCAAGCTCCTTTAACCTCCTTACTCCTTGCCTCTCCTTGTAGCTCCTTGGTCAAGCTAGGCTTCACTGACTTCTAGCTGCAGTAGATGAATACATCTGCAGTTGGGCAGCATAACAATACCATTCAATTCTTCCCCTTCTTGCCCAAGGCTTGCCTTTGTTATATAGCTCTTGGAGGAGGCTTGGGAGAGGCTTCTAAATCTTCTAGAGACCACTAGGGACTTGAATGATGTGAGTTCCTAGGCCTTTTCCATGAAGATCCAACTCATCCCTCGCCTATGCACTTTGAGCTGATCGAATAACTAAGAAACATGCTACAGGAAAAATTCCATTCGAACTAGTTTATGGTTTGGATGTGGTTTTACCTATAAATTTGAAGCTACATGTATACAAGTTGTTGGGGCAGTTTGCAGATAACAAAGAGGACTTGCAGTATCATATTGATCGGTTGGTGCAGCTGCAAGAAGAAAGGCATGTGACCTACACTCATTTCATAGAATACCAAGCTCAAAACAAAAGGGTGTTTGACCATAAAGCGAAAGGAAAAAAAGTTTGGGTTGGTGATATAGTCTTGCTATGGGACAAGAGGAATGAGAAATCTGGTGACCATGGCAGATTTGGCAGTTTATGGTTGGGCCCATATTGTATTGATATGGTGGTAGGGCCCAACACTTTTCAGCTATCCAACTTGGAAGGTGAACATGAAGGGATGCCATTCAATGGGCAGCGGTTAAAGTACTACTTTCAGTGAGGATTTGATCCTCAGAATAAAGAAATAAAACAGTGAATAAAGAAGGAAAAATTTCTTGCCTTTTTGGGGGATTTTGGGTTTAGTTACCTTGTTGTTTTGTCTTTTTTTAGTGATTTCCATATCTGTAGCTTCTTGTTTTTTGCTTTGTAACAATAGTTTTTGGTCATTTTGTTGCCCATATTTTTCATCTACTTTGTTACCATTTCAGTCCCAACTTGTGTCTTCATATTTTTTCTTTTATTTTTGTTAGTTTATCCTTCTTTTTTGGAGAAATAAGTGCTTCATAAGAGGTTGTTTTCCTCCTGGTAGTTTTTGTCCGCTTTTTTCCAACCATAAGTTTGAAATCGTTGTCTTGTTGAGGGATGCATTGGTTTGCCACACAGTTTGTCTTGTAGAGTGAGTCTGAATGAGGGTCAATTTAGTTGTCTTCCGAAGATATTTAAGCCTCTAGGATGGGTAGAACAAAAGAGACATAGGGGTGTCTTGAGTAACTTTGATGTCTGCCTCTTCGTCTTCCTTATTGTGTTTATTGTTTCGAGTTAGTGGTCCCCCTCATCCAACACTAGGGATATGGTGCCTTTTGTTTATCTTGGTCTTTCCTTATTCACTTTGTGCCAGGGGAGAGGAATTCATCATTGCCTCTTCACCTTGCAGATCATTCCCCATCGACTATGACACATTATATGGGGGTGGTCCAAAAGTAGGGTAGCTTGATGGTCGTTAGCCTCATTGGTGACCATCTCACACCTGACAAGGCTAAGCATCATTGGGCCTTGATTGGGTGATCCTTGTCAGTGTTCGACGTTAACACATTTTTCACATTGACGAGTTGTACTCGTACCTTAGGGCCCATTAGAATCATTGGTGGGTACCTTCGTGTCTGGTAGGTGTTTACACTATTGGCATCTAACTAGGCAAACTTTTCCCAGGTGTCGACTTCAACTCATTTTCCACTGGGAAGGGTGTACATATTTGATTTTTACGAGTAGAAGATTTGGATGAGGCCCCTACTTTCAGCTGATCAGCAAGGGGGGCATGTATGCATTTGACTCCATATGCCCTTTAGACAGGCATTTTGGTATCACAAACTATCTTTGCGGTCATACATCCTCATATAGAGTCATTCTTCATCATTGAGGACCTTGGCAGTTACAGATCCAGAGATTATATAGGCTCTACGCATCCCACAGGGGAATCCCTTCCCCTTGAGTCCCCATTGTTAACCCCTGGATTTTCTCACTTGGAAATCCTGGAGTTAGGGGCCAGTGTTATTTTCATCTACTGGCATTTAGATATTTCTTTAGAGACAACACTTGATTAGGCCGAGGTTGTTTCCCGTTGAGGGCAGGTACAAAGATTGCTTAAGTAGTGGTTTTGCTTCAGAGACATATTCAACTTAGTTTTCCATGGTTCAGAGAGAGAGATGTTTGTTTTTAGCCAATTCCCTGTTTTTTAGGAGACAATGTTCGAAGGCTCACATGACATTTCCGAGCATACAATTTTGTTCCTGGTTGCATTTTGAGTCCAGTGAACCTTTTTCGGGATGTTACGTGAGTACTTTCTATTTTTAGCAGTTGAAGATTGGGGGGTCAGATGGTGATTCTGATGGAATTACTGGATTCCTTGCGAGAAAACGAATTCGATGAGTATATTTCCATTGACTTCTGAGGACTTTCTATTTTTAGCAATGCCTATTTTTAGACATACTATTTTAGGCAGTGGTCCCCTGGTGGTCCCGAACACAATTGTGGCATTTCCGAAATTTTAGGGAGACTGCTATTTTTAGCAATGTCTATTTTTGATAGAGGTAGTCACCATGTTAGGTGGAACATGGCAGTCTCTAAAAATGACAAGTGACAGCGTGGTCAAACATTTGGATGAGTTGGCGCCTAAGTGGAATGGATTAGTCATGAGAAAGGGGGTGCCCACTTTTTCTCTCTCCTAAGGGGATGCCTAACTTATTTATCTCCTCACTTCACTCCCTCACCCACCAAATCCCTAAATTCTCTCCCTAATTCCTACTCCCCCCAACTTCACTCCCCATTTCCCCCTTTCTCTCCACTCCACTCTCTTTTTAAGGGGGCGCACCACTATTCACGGGGCCCATAATTACCACTCCTCACCTAACCCCTAACCCATGAGGCACCCTCTCTCACCTACCTCAACCACTTTCCACAAATCGCTCTCTAACTCCCACTCTCCCTAGATCCACTCCCCCTCATACTCCACTCACTACACAATTCAAGGGGAGCACCCCACCTTCCTCTACCTAACCTAAGGCGCCCCTCTCCTCACTCATCATCTATAAATGAAATGCTTTTGGTTGTTTAAGGGTTGGATATTCTATTTCAGCAGCTCAAGGCTTCAGAATTCTCTCTTCTTCTCTCTCTTTCTAGCTTCTGATTTTTGTATGCAGGGATCAATACTACACCATCTTTGTACTTGTGTCTTGGCACAGACAACCTCCTACATTTGCAGAAATAAAAACTTGATGTGCTTGTACTGGACCTTCTAGTTTTGCGTGTGTTTTACCCTGTGGACTATCTCATTTTCAGAAGTTACCAGCATACCATTTGGGCGATTTTTAGTTGTTTGGTATCACTTTCTTCGTGATTTTCCTTGCTGATTTTGAGTAAAAGTTGTAGAAATCTAACCAAAAACACTTACAAATTAAATTTCTGAACCTTGGCTGCCTGAAAAACAGACATAAACTTCTTTATTTTGCTGTTGTTATATTGTATTTGCTGCTGTCATATTGTCTTGTCTTGCAGATTTACAGGTGGTGGACAGCGAGAAAGAAGTATAGGGACACCCCCCTGTGGTTGGCATGCACCAGCCCAAAAGGAGAAGATTTATGTTCAGTGACATATTAGAGCAGATTTCTTATAATTAACCATTTTCTGTGCAGATTTCAAGTCATTTTCAGATCTGTCCTAGAGTGCAAACAGCAGATTTTGAGTCATTTCCAGATCTGTCTTAAGTGCAGAAAATTGCGTCAACAGGACTCTAGTTCCCAATAGTGTATCTATATGTTAAATTGCTCATTCACATGACCACAGCTATCTTGGGATGACTCTCAAAGTTTAAGTTTCTTAAGAGGGGAGGGTTGCCCAAGTTGTTTTTAACACTGCCCCCTATGGAAACAATGTGGAGCTTGGTCATTTTTGTCTTATTTTCAAATGTACATGCGCAAGCCTTCACTCCCTTAGGGGGTATACTGAAAATATGATGTCATACCCTGGTGTGGTTTCTTGTAAAACTATGTCTACACAGAGTGCATTACCAATCTTCATAATCCCCACTATTTTTTCCTTATTCTTAGTGATCTTCATAAACTACAAGAGGTTTTTCTTGGGGTTTAATTTGTGTTGGACTCGGGCTGGATTTCCATTTTCTTGCCCCTAGGGTTGCAGTGTTTCATTTGGTTCACAATTAATTGGCTCCCTCCCTCTAAGAAGAAATGCAAAATACAAATCTAGAAGAAGAGAAATAGAGACTTGAAACTTCAAAAATCTTGCTGCGCACAATGGTAAAACCAACGAAAATTTTAAGATGAACTTGGAAAATATTGTCGACGTTTCCAAATTTGAAGTTTTCCACAAAAAACTGATCGCTCTTCAGCAGCCCCACTACACTACTCTGCGCCTCATCTCTCTAAGATGCTCCAAGACACTCTCCTTGGCTCCTCAGCTCTCCAAGATGCTCCAGCACACTCTCAAGAAAGAAATGCAGAATGAATAAAAGAAGAGGGTTGGGATGTTTTTATGAAAAGATTTAAGGTTTACATTTTTTCAAATTAAAAAATGTGATTAAGGTTTATGATGCCAAGTTGGACCCTTTAGGGGCCAACTCGGCTGACTGAACATTGAAACTAAGCTACCCTCAATATGTCAAGATCTTCTAGAAGCTCCCAACAAGCAGGAACAACATGGGAGTAGCTCTCAAAACAAGGGGGGCAGGGGGTTTTCAGGGTGGGAGCTCTCATAACACTTTGGATGCTTTTGAGTGATTGAAAGTGTTTCACAATAGCGCTCCTGCACCCAAAAACAGGGGAATCCCGTGCACTAGTTCTCCCTTTCTTAGGAGCGGTTCTCAAGCTACGTGGTAGTTTTACAAGTGATTAAATCTGACCAAGTCTTTTGCCACTCTTCATGAAATCTGGTAAGCATCCAACTAACTAGTGATCAAAGTTGCACAGGTTAGTGATCATTTTTAACAGTTTCAAATTTTGCGTAACAGTGACCTCCACATCAACAAATCATGCAATGTCACCTTTACACCAAGTCAGCGTCTATGCCAAATCATTGCACTCCACCTGATCATTCAACACCGCAGAACTAAACAACGCTAACCTTAAGAGTCCAATGTTGTTGTCATGCAAGTTAACCTTACATGATTTTCCTTTCCATTTTCCAACAATATTGCCATTGAATGTCACTGTCAGAGGACAATATCTGCTCCATACACTACCTCTTAATTGAGAGATTCAACCCATCAAACTACCAAATGTATTCAAAATTAAATGTCACACATATATGGTCAATGTGATTCTACAATGCTCTCTTTATTGCCAAGAGCATTATCTGTAAACCTTGTCTCCTTGATCCAGAGTCCAGTGCCATAAAGAAGCAAAAAGATGATCAAGGAAATCAGTACAAGTGTCTCCTAGTTAATAATTTAGAAAAAGCAGACATCTGCAAATTGTGAAGCAAATAACGGAGTGCAAGCCTATTTATCTATATATCAGGTCCACGCATCCATGCATATAATTCACAGGCAAGAGTGTGTATGCCCATCCTTCCATCCATTCATCCGAACACACAGTACCCAGTTAATGATTTAGAAAGAGCAGACATCTGCAAATTGTGAAGCAAGCAAGGGAGTGCAAGCTTATTTATCTATATACTAGGTTCACACATCCATGCATATAAATCATAGGCAATAGTATGTATGCCCATCCTTCCATTCATTCACCCAAACACACACATTGTTAACTTACTTGCATCAGTGCATGTGGTATCCTTGATTTCCTCCACCTCCTTCCTACATCCCAGTTCAAACTACATGCATCCCCTCCAATTATCATGACAATTATTTGTGATTGGTCTATCACCATAAAGATGACAAAGGTCCAACTAGAAACCCAAAAAAAATTCTTTTTGGAGATATCTATTATGTTTAAATCCAAAGACAAGCCGAAAGAATATGGAGGTTCCATGTTGCTAAGAAGAATAAAGCATTTGGCTACCTAGGTGTCTTGTTGGTATATAAACAAATAGGTACGGCAATGTCTTTATGATAATAGCACAACTCAAGACACTTGGACTAATGATCAGCTTCTCTGCATAGAGTATTTCCAATCTATAGACCAGTCCTAAGAATTCAACAGATTTTAAATTCCAGCAAAGAGCCATATGAATGAGGAAAAATCTTGACAGGAGAGGAGAACGAGAAATTCAATCCAATCAAATCCCAGAATGTCCACCTAAGGCATATCAGTTATAGATAATCACAAAATCAAGACAATGATTGGATAGGCCAAAACTAATTGCCCATGGGGAAAAATACCGTAACAATTTAGTTTGTTATGCATGGACTATCTGACAGTACTTTGGATGTAGCAGCAGCTTCTTTACTAATACAGTGATAACGTTCCAACTTCCAACAGAGGATTAAGGAGCAATCCAATGTCTCCTGTCAAAACAAACCCATATAAACAAAGCATATCAGTTGTCAGAATTCCCATAGATGGGGCCTTGTAGGTAACTTCTAGCCCAGTGGAGACATTCCGGCAACAACCGGATTAGGTATGTTCCCCAAAAAAGAAAGAGATGAGCTCATTTTGCTAGTTCTTTTCCTTTAGACAGAAACTAGAAAATTGTGATACAGTAAAAGAAAGCAAAAGAGAGCGTTGAATGATTGTGCAATACTCTGCCCCAGTCAAGAGGCTGCAAATTTCAACGGCAACCATGAGAACTGTCTCTAATGGATTGGTGTGGGAGCACATGGTATTAGTAAACTTATCTTGAGAAGCATAAAAACAGTTGATTGCATCTATTCTTAGTTTGGCCCAGGTTGTTGTTAATATTTTTGGTATAACCACGGAAGATATTCCTGTATATTTGTTTTGGTCAAACCTTTAAAAGGTTATTATAATTATATTGTACAAGTTGGCTCAACAGAAATTATTATATTATTCGTATTTTACTTATAATTGTAAAAATCCCCATTGTGGCTAGTCGGCCTTCTTTTATGGGTTAGTTAGGTCAAGAGTCATGTCTCTTCAAGAGACATTGTTGTGTATAAATAGAGGATAGGTTCCTCTTATTTGGACACACACTCACACACTTCTCTTGTGCATGTTGGAGCGCATAAGAAGGTCTAGCGCACAAGTCTTGGAGACTGGTTCTTTTGGTGTTTTGGTCTTGGTCTTTCTTGGAGAGCTATAGTTCATCATTGTACTAGTTGAAGGAATCTATATTGAGGATTTTGGTTGCTGGGTTTTCTCCCCCATGAGGGTTTCCCGGGATAATCTTTGTGTTCTATTGTATCTGTAATTGTCCATCTTTCAGTGATCCTACTACAGTTGCTATTGGATTAAGTAATTGTAATTGTGTAACTAAAAAATTTAAAAATTCTAACATGGTATCAGAGCAGGCCTGAATAGAAGCCAATTGCAAATCTAGAATCCTAAAAGGGAGTCGTTTTCAGTCTAGAGACGGTTGTTGGACAAACCAAGACCATCGAGAGGTTTGCCCTAGCCTAGCGCACTTTTCCAGTGGACCAGTTTTCCAGTTTGCAGTTGTTGCAGTTAGGGTTTCACCCAAATCCTAAGGTTGACGTTTTTCCAGGGGGAATTTTTACAAAGCAAGACCACCAAGTAGCTCGCCTTAGCAGAGAACACCTATTGGTAAGTTCAGTCTTTCAATTTTTGTCATATTTTTGTGTGGTCCCAGGTCGGATGACTACTGGAACAAAAATCGATGAGAAGCTAGATGGAGTTGATAACTTCAGGGCCTGGAGGTACAGAGTAATCCTCCTTGAAGAACATGAATTGGATAAGTTCATTATAGAAGAGGTTCAAGAACCTCAAGGAGATGAAGCTAAGGAAAAATATAAGAAGGACATGGTGAGAGTGTTAAATTTGGCAGCATCGACAATCATTTTCCAATGAGAGGCCATATGGGCCACCCTGAGGCTAGCCAGGGAGATTTGGAGAATCAACCAGTCTTGTGAGGTATTGACAAAAGCTAGGGGGAACATACAACCTCTGTGAGTCAAACCAAAAGTCAGGACGAACGAGATGTTATGTAAGTCTAATGCAAAATTCAGAGGGAACGTATAACCTCTGTGAGCATAAATAGTCTAGTGCAAAAGTCAGGGGGAACATACAACCTCTGTGAGCATAGACATACTAGTGCAAAAAGTCAGGGGGAACGTACAACGTCTGTGAGCCTAGTCAAGCCTTGTGAGCCATGAGCAAAAGTCAAGGCATCTAGCAAAAGTTAGGTTGAATATAAAATTCATATGAGCTAGAAACAAACGATATTCCTAATATTGCAAACGATATAAATGTATTGATCTAGTGCGTTGGCATGTGTAACATTATCCACCATGAAGAGAAATTCGAATTGCCTTGTAAAGAGTCGAGTTGTAACTGAAGTCTCAAGTCTAGTTCTATTTTCGAACTAAAGTGTAATGTTGAGTTGTAACTTAAGTCTCAAGTCTAGTTCTATTTTCGAACTGAAGTGTAATGCTGAGTTAAGTCAAGCATGCTTTCACACCTCTATTTCAAGTCCTCTCCACTTCTCCTCCATTCCTTTATAAGCAGAGGTCAATCCCCTCTCCTCTATACAATTTCTATGCAGGGTAAAAGCTGAAGCATTAAAGGTTGCTATACATAGGCGAATATCAGTCCATTAAAGGCTACTATACAGAGGCGCATATAGAGGCAGCATACTAGTGTTGTAGAGGTGCATATAGAGGCAGCAAACAATGTTGTAGAGACAACATAAAGAGGCAGCCATATCAGTGTTGTATAGAGGTACATATCAACGCTAAAGAGGCAGCCATAACAATGTTGTACAGAGGTACATATCAGCGCTAAAGAGGCAGCCATAACAGTGTTGTACAGAGGTACATATCAGTGCTAAAGAGTCAGCCATATCAGTGTTATACAGAGGTACATATCAGCGCTAAAGAGACAGCCATATCAGTGCTGTAGATCAGCATATAGAGATGCATATCAATCAGTTAGAGGCAGTTTCAACAGCCCATATCAGAGCTGATATATCTCAGTCTTTGAAAGCAACTAAGATACATCTATATTAGCAAGGTCTCTGTCAGGTCAGAGTCAACTTGGCAAGCTCTTTAAGAGCAGAGTTTTCATGGTGGATGTTTGTAAGTGATCTTACATTATTAATGCAATAAAAGAATATTGTTTGTTGGGGTTTTTCTCCCTGTACAGGGTTTCCCTAGAGTATATGTGTTGTTGATGTGCACGCTTACGTATCTATATGATTATTGTTATTCAGTTATGATTCTATACTGTTGAAATGTATTAAGCTGGAATCAAAGTGTTGAAGAATTTAAAAGAATAATCCGCATAAGAAATCAAGCTCAAAATTTAACATGGTATCAGAGATTAGGGTGTGATAAGCTTGTTGAAGTGCAGCAGCAGGTACACACAGATCCAAGCAAGCTTGATTAAGTTTCCAATATGAGGTCCATGGCATCCTCCATTTTAGTCAGGGTCGAGGATAGGCTCGAAGAAGCTGCCAACTTCAATGTGTGGAAGCTCTGGATAACAAATATCTTGCAGGAGCATGATTTTGAATAGTATGTGATCACAGTGGTGGAGGAACCCACTACTAATGCAGGAAGAGCGGCCTTCAGGAAGAGTCAAGCAAAGGCCAAGCGAATCATATTTGACTCAGTCAAAGACAGTATAATGTCGGCAATGACTTCGTTAATGACTGCCAAGGACTCTATGGATACCTTGGTGAATCTGTATGAGAAACAGCCTCTAAGTCAGAAGAGGAGACTTAAGCACAAGCTTAAGTATTTGAAGATGGAGAAAGGTGAATCAGTAGCATCTTTTTGTTCCAGGATAGCCCATATCAGAGATCAGCTTTTGGTCACAGGGGTCATAGTGGACGATGATGATTTCGTGCATGCCATATTTGATGGTCTCCCTTCTTCATGGCAGACCTTCTTATCCAGTGTAAGTGGGAGAGAGAATCAACCCACATTTGAGAGGTTATGGCATGATTGCCTCCAGGAGGAGAGTCGCACTGCTACCAAGAGTGAGCCAACCAAAGAAGAGCATTCAGCATTAGCATCAAGATTCAAGGGAAAGAAGAAAGGAATTTTCCAAAAAGGCTCTTAGAGGAAGCCAAACACCAAAGGTACGTTCAAAGGAAAGAGTATTGATACATCTAAGATTAAATGCTTTAGTTGTAATAAGTTGGGTCATTTTGCTAAAGATTGTTGGTTTAGAAAGAAATATCCAAGGAAAGGGAAACATCATGCCTCAACTACTGAGGATGATGAATCCAAAAGAAAACAGAAAAGTCCTTCTAATGAGAAAGAAAATAGAAGAGAATATTACTTGGTTTCTTCCTTATCCAGTAAAGTTTTCACGGGGCCGAAAACTTGGTTAGTAGACAGTGGTGCATCAAAGCACATGACAGGTTACAAGGAGATCCTCTCAGATTTCAAGACAAAATCTTTTGCAGAGCAGGTTGAGCTTGGGGATAAAAAATGTTACAAGATAGAGGGAGTAGGGTCTATCTCCTTCAGATTGGAATTCGGGGCTAGACTTCACGTTGATGAAGTATTATATGTTCCAGGGCTCAAGAAGAATCTTCTATCAGTTGCAACCCTTGAGGACAAGGGATATTGGGTGATCTTCAAGGACAGGAAGGCACTACTGTGGGCTAAAGGTAGCCATTTGAGTACAACAGAACCCATTGGGATACGCAGAGGAGGACTGTATGTCGTGACAGGACAGTCAGTTCAGGCATTGGCTCATGATGCGACTAGCTCTAGCGAATTGTGGCACAGAAGACTTGGTCATCTTCATTACAAAGCACTTCCAGATATGTAGAACATGGTATGTGGCATGCCCTCTATTTCCCTTAGTAAAAATTAAATTTGTAAAAGATGCATGCTAGGTAAAAATATAAAGAAAGCATTTCCTAGTAGTGACAACAGAGCTCAGGGCATCTTAGATCTGGTTCATTATGATGTATGTGGACCCATGTCATCTCCCTTACTCAGTGGTTGTTTGTATTATGTCATTTTTATTGATGATTACTCAATAAAATGTTGGATATATTTCCTTAAAGCTAAAAGTGACACATTTGATAAATTCAAAGAGTATAAAGCCTTTATTGAAAAGTAGACAGGGAAACACATAAGAACCCTTAGAATAGACAATGGAGGAGAGTTTGAATCTCTCCAGTTTGAAGATTTCTGCAAGTCAGCAGGAATCAAGAGACAGTTGACCATGCCATATAACCCTCAACAAAATGGAGTTGCTGAGAGGAAAAACGGGACAATTTGTGAGGCAGCGAAAGCAATGATGTTTAACCAGGATCTACCAAATTCTTTATGGGCAGAAGCTACCTCCACTGCCGTGTATATTTAGAACAGGTGTCCACATGCTATCTTGAAGGACAAGACTCCTGAAGAGGTCTTCTCAGGGATCAAACCTGAAGTAGAGCATCTAAGGATATTTGGGTGTCTTGTGTATATTCATGTCCCTAAGGAAAAGAGGACAAAGATGGAACCCTCAGGCAAGAAAGGGGTTTTTGTGGGGTACACTGAGAACTCCAAGTCTTACAGGATATATGTTCCAGGTTAGAGACAGATAGAGGTAAGCAGAGGTGTGACTTTTCGTAAGGAAGCCGCATTCAAGAAATCCAAAGAGCTTCAGCAAGAATCAGAAGCAGTTCAACTAGCTTCACCCTCTTCTGAAAATGAAGAATCAGATGATCAGAGGGAGGAATCTCATGAAGGGCCAAGTAATGAGCCCGTAGAACCTGCTAAAGAGTTAGAAAGAACTCTTGAAGAACCTCCAGCCAAAAGGAATCCAAGGTGGCTTAAAGAAACAATGCAGGAAGCAGAAAA
>ML805657.1:24843-56597 GCA_009831015.1 Picea engelmannii
TTTGGTGACCAGATGGTGGCAATGTCATACTGCTAAATACCTATGAACATAATGGGCCGACTCGTGATGAGACCTCCCATCCTCTTGGTTAGGTATTGCATTTATTTATTTATTATTTTCTTAGGGTCCCTTAGTTTCTTATCAAGAGGCTTTTTATTGCCTTCTCGGGGATCCCCTGGGTGAAGCATCTCTAGATTTTCACTTTCCTATGGATTTTATCTTTTACCAGCTGCTTTTACCTCCTGGGCCTTTATCCCCTTCTTCCCACAAGACAAGATGTACCCCGGATGGTCATCCTAATGGCTAGACTAGGGGAATGGGATGGATGAGCGGGTTTTAAGATGTAAGAGTGATAATATGGTGGGAGCGGACGATGGATATGCAAACCCCCCTTGGTGGCTAACCAAAACCCATGAATACCAACTTGCTAAGCTACCCCATCAATCACCCCAACAGTGGTCAAGTGGATTAGTGTAAGATCCAAGCAGTTATCCGAAATGAAAGAAACCTAATGCATATATGAGAAAGTTATAATGATCAAATATGACACATACCATGATACCTTGGACCAATTACCTCATGGAGCAAGAGCCCTTTCTGATGCAAGCCCATGCCGGTAGTGATGGAGGCTAGTACTGCTGGCAGGACAAGTATGACTAAGAAGAAGAAAAGATGGGCCCTCAAGGGCCATGCTCAAGTCAATCTTCTCTCGTACTCCATGTCTAGGACCATGTGGGCCTTGAGACATGATCTCCTAGTTATCCCTAGATATCGGGGATAACAGGTCCCAAACATATGCCGTTTGAATGTAGCATTTCATGTGAAGGGGTGTAGAGAGCCCAAGAAGCCAAAGCGAGATTTTGTGTCCAACGGTTGGCACCGTCGGCGTAACCAATGTGGTAAGCTGGTGGAGGAGGCATCTGTCAATAGCACAAAGGATAGTTTAGATGAGGGAGAAAAAATATTAAAAACACTAGAAAAGAAAATAACCTAAAGTTGCGTGACTACATTTAAGCATAAAATTTCTTGAGGTATAACCCATTGATGGGTTCTATGAGCGAGAGGCCTTCGGGGGAGGCCAGGATGTATGCACCTTTGGTGAGGCAATTTTGGATGATGTAAGGGCCATGCCATAGGGACTTGAATTTGCCGTGGCCAAAGGTATCATGAGCGATATCATAGGCGAGGACAAGGTCGCCTTCACGAAATGAACGAATGTTGACATGGCAATCAAAGGTAGCCTTGGATTGTTTTTTAGCTACCTCATTGTTCTGTAATGAGGATCGACGATCTTCATCCAGAGACTCCAAGTTCAGCAAGCGTTGCTCCATTGGAGCAGTGTCAAGTAAAAGCTCAATTGCGGTGCGAAGGGTGGTAATTTTTCACTCGATGGGAAGAGTTGCCTCGACCCCATGGAATAAACGAAATGGCGTGAAACTCGTAGTGGTCTTTACTGTCGTTCGATAAGCCCATAGCGCAGAAAATAACATATGATGCCAATTGGTCTTATGTTTATTAACCGTGCGCTATAACATGGTCTTGAGGACTTTGTTCACTGCCTCGACCTGTCCGTTTGACTGAGGGTAATTTGGTGAGGAAAACTCATGAGAGAAGCCTAACCGAGATGAGAGTTTGACGAAGACCTCATTCTCGAAGTGTTTCCCATGGTCGGAAACAAGTTGGAGTGGTACGCCAAAACGAGAGATGACATGGTTAAAGAAAAAACGCGTTGTAGTGTCAGCGATGTTGTTGAAGGTGGGCATAGCTTTGGCCCATTTGGTGAATTAATAGATGGTGACCACAATGTATTTGTGACCATTGCTGGAGGGGGGATTACAAGTCATAAAGTCAATGCCCCATTTGCAAAAGGGGCCTGCAGTAATGACAGGGTGAAGAAGAGCGGGGGGAGCACGGGCTTTGTTGGCATAGAGCTGGCATTGCTCACGTCGTTTCACGGCATGAATGCAATCATGAAATAGGGTAGGCCAAAAGTAATCTACCCGGATAATCTTCTGAGACGTGGAGATACCCTAAAGATGGCCCCCACATGCGCCGCTTTGGCAGTCGTTTAAGACTGTGTCGGCCTCGTCAATAGTCAGGCAGCGACGCAGAATTGTGTCGACACCCCGCCGATATAGGATGTCACCAATGAGGAGATAGCGGGGGGACTGATGGAGAATGTGCCGACGATCATCTCGTGATAGGTGATTACCAAAATTTTGAGTTCGCAGGTAGACGAGGAGGTCGCCATACCAAGGATCATCTGAGGCGATGTAAAAGAGATGTTCGTCAGGAAAGTCGGTGTTGACGGGGGGACTGGTGGTGTCAGAGGGAAGGGTCATGACAAGTTCAGCGAGAACGAGGGCCTTCTTACTCTTAGGTGTTGAGAACTCAAGGTCGTACTCCTGAAGGATAATGATCCATCAGGTGAATTTTCCGTTGACTTGACATCGGCTGAGCAAATATTGCATAGGGTTGGAATCTGCGACGACTTTCGTGGTGCAAAGCAGAATGTAATGGCGCAGTTTCTGGACTGCGAGGACAACTGCAAGAGAAATTTTATCTTCGTGTTTATACTTCAAGGGTGGCCCTGAAAGGTTCTTACTGACGTAGTAAATGACGTGTTCACGATTGTCATCTCCGAGCTGGATGAGGATGCCGACTACTGATATAGCTGATGCTGATACGTAGAGGATGTAGTCGCGATTATAGTCAGGTGCACTAATTAAAGGTGCATTTGAAAGCAGTGCTTTAAGATCGTCAAACGACTGTTGGGCATAGTCGTCCCAGTGAAAAGGGATGTCGTGACGTAATAAGCGAAGGAAACCATGTGCACGGATGGCGTAATTAGGAACAAAGCGTTGTAGAAAGTTAGCTTTGCCCTGTAGACTCTGTAGTTGCCATAAATTCTGAGGAGGTGGAATTTCGGTGATGGCTTTGACTTTGAGGGGGTCCATGGTAATACCGCTTTGGGAAATGATAAAACCGAGGAGTCGCCCGGCGGTGACACAAAATACGCACTTGAGGGGGTTCAAGCGGATGTTGTAGTGACGACACCGTTGAAAGATGATTCGTAAATCATCAAGATGTTGGGTGCGCTTCTTGGATCGAGCTGTGAGGTCGTCCAAGTAGGTAAGGATGATTGCAGCCAGATCATGAAATATGTATGTCATCGCCCGTTGGAAGGTTGCACCGGCGTTTTTTAGGCCGAAGGGCATGACACGGTATGAAAAAGTGCCCCACGGGGTAATGAATGCAGTTTTGTACTGATCGGCTGGGTGGATTTGAATTTGGTTATAGCCAGAGAATCCGTCCATAAAGGAGAGAGCCTCGTGGCCGGCGCAGTCGTCGATAATTTGATCGATAAAAGGTGTTGGAAAATTTTCTTTTGGACATGCGTTATTGAGATTGCGAAAGTTTGTGCAAACGCAGATGGTGCCCTATTTTTTGTCTACAGGAACAGGGTTGGAAACCCATGAAGTGTAAGCGATGGGATAAATAAACCCGGCCGTACGTAACTTATCAATTTCAGCTTTGATAGCCGCGGTCTTGGATGGGTGTAGCGGTTGCTGTTTCTGGCAAACTAGTGTGATGTCGGGCCAGGTGTCGATGTGATGTTCGACAATAGAGGGGTCGAGGCCAGGCATCTCCGTGTATGACCAGGCGAAGATATCCCTATATTCCTGGAAGAGGGATTTATATGCGGAAATTTCCTGAGGAGTACAAGCAACTCCAATGATGATTTCTTCGACGATGCCTGGTTTAATGGAAATGTCAATTTTGATGGTGGGGGAAATGTTAGCCAGATTACCTTCTTCAAAAGCGTCGGGTGCAGGAATAGGATTGTTGAACCAATCGATAGGCCCTGATGGGATAAATTCTTTGGTTTCGACTGCGTAGATGGGGTTTTGGTGCAGAGGCATGAGAGCTTCCTGTGGAAGGAAGAGTGCATGATGATGTAGTGCGTCCCAGGGAGAGTCTGGGCGTTGTAATTCATCCAGTATTTCTTCCTTGTATTGGAAATGACGGGAATATAATGGATCGTGAGGAGTGATCTCAGTGACAGTGTGGTTGCCCCCTGCCGGAGAAGCAAGGGGAGTGGTCCTAGCAGATGATGAGGGTTCACTCGACATAAACCATATGTGGAAATACTGAGGGGTACCCGTGGTGGTTGGATGGATAATCTCCGCAGGGGGATGAGCAGGAGAATTGGGAGGGTTGCAGGGTAAATCCTTAGAGATGTCATTTAAGAACCATGGGGGTATTGGGAGTGCCTCGGGTTCTGGAGAAATGAAATGAAGAGCCTCGAGTGATGAAGTAAGGTCGATTACTGCTGTTGCGGGTTGGCGACGTAGGGCCAATTGACGTTGCCTGTATGCGAGGATTATAGGACACTGGTATGTAAAATGTTCCAATGAATCACAACGAGAGAAAGGGCATTGCATGCGTTCATTGACTGAAGTAGTGACATAATGAATGTCAGTGATATTTGTTGTGGAGGACGTGGCAGGGCATGGGTTGTTCTGAAAGTCCTGGCATATGACAGCTAATGCCTGTCAGAAACGTGGCAGTGCTGGACAATGATGGGTGTAGTGGCCATACTCGGAACAGATAGCACACACGAATTTGGTCCTCAACCCTTTACTACTGGAAGGTTGGGTGGTAGCAGTAGGACTAGCGATAGTGATGGGTGTTGTGGGAATTGGATTGAGGGGAATCAAATTCTGTAATTCTGGTAGTGATGGGTAGTTGTTGGTTTGGTGACCCTCTTTGTCACACAATGTGCAAGGTGGTGCGATGNCCTTCTTCTTTCTCCTGCCCCCAGCTGTAGTAGGGGGGGTAGGGAGTATGGGGGTAGTGGGGGTAGTGGGAGTGAGGACATGAATCGTCATGGGGAGTCCTTCCTGTGGGCGAGGGACCATCTTAGGTGGATGTAAGTACCACACTGGGATTTCTAGCACCATATTGGGTAATGTGAGCATTGCGGAGACCTGGAAAGATTCTATACCGGGTGGAGGGTAAAAGAAGGGAATTTGAGTGAGGGGTCAGGGAACTGTCTCCCAAATGGGACTAGGTCCCTGAGGGGGTGTGGATTCGTGGACTGTGGGGGTCGATGGGTTCATAGGAGGCTCCTGGGAGAGTGATGTTGTGATTGTCGAGACGTCAGGAATGACTGAAGCCTCCCGAGGAGGATGAGCATCTTCCATGTGAGTTTTGTTAGAGGAAACGACGCAAACCTAATTAGGGGGAAGGAGTGGTGGTGCTCCATGGTACGTCCCTAACAAGGATGGATCTTTAAAAATCCCAGGACCCATCTCTACTAGTGGATATGCATCTCTGTTGGTGTGAATGAGGGGAAGAATGTTATTGAGATTGGCAGATGGGTTTGGCTCATAATGTGAGACTTGGTCAATGGTCACAATCTTTTCATTGTGGGGGAACATGATTGTCCAAAAGACGGATGATGCCACTGCCTTCATAGCATACATGTAGCTACGTCCAAACAAGATATTGTAATCGAGTTGGGCGTCAATAACTTCAATGTCAATGAGGATAGTTTTTCCCCCGAGTTCCATGGGGACATTTTGAAAGAGCCCTTCGGGAGATGATGGTCGTCTGTCATAAGCTCATAATGTGATGGCGGAAGGAATGAGTTCCGGGGAACCAAGTTTATGCCATACGGTTTTGGAAATGATGCATGTAGATGCACCCTCATCGATAATACACCGATGGACGATGATGTTCCGTATTTTTACTGGTATTTGAATAGCGACCAAAGTAGGAAGACGAGGTTCACAGCTATCAAGGTCAAAGGTGATGAGTCGAGTATCAATAGGGTCGACTGCCCCCAAGGCGGAAAGTAGTGATTTCCGCTGTGTAGGACAAGTCTGGAGGACTTCCAGAACTGACATGGCAGCCAGGGATTGTGCTAAGTCATCTACCAAGCTATAGTTATGAGCGGCCCTCGCCTGTGGGTTGTGAACATTCCTGCGCAAAGGGTTGCGAGGGATGCGTAATGGTGGGTCGGTAGAAGGGCGTGAGATCATCAACGGGGGTCCCGTTGGTGTGGGGCTTGTCTCAGAAGAGATAGGAGTAGACTCAGCTGGTGTCTGATACTGACGATTGCATTTTTGCAGAAGAATTTCTTCCTCACTGGTGAGGAGAATCGTTCGCTCTACTGGATTGTTGGGGTTGTGATATTGGCCCACTTGAGGTGGGGTATGTTGTGTTTCCTGCTGGGTGTTTATGACACCTTGATGTGGGATAGGATTTTGCAGCACGGAGGGAGGGGGTTGTTGTGCCTGCCGAGGGGCAGGTTGCGCTGAGGGGGGAAGGCTCCCAGAGTCTTTCAACCTTTTGAAATCAACGATCTGGGGGAAATGGTGGGTGTAATGACCGAACACGCCACAAAGAGCACAAGGGTGGATGGTTTTAACATTATTATGCCCTTGGCGTTTGTTGTTATTGCCCCCTTGGGGGTTTTGGTTCCCTTGGTTCGGGTTGCCCCCAGTGGGTGGATGCTATGGGGGTTGATTCCCGCCTTGTCCTGGGTTATTGTTATTCCTATTCCTTCCTTTCCTCTTGGTATTGTTTGATGGATGAGTTGTATTGGCTGTGTTCAACTGTTCAAAATTTTGGTATTATTGAGCAGCAGAGGGTTGAACAAAATTTACCCCCGCATAAGGATGTGGGGGAGCCATGGGTTGTGGAGGTCTAGGAAATGGAAAGTATGGATTTTGTGGTGGTGTCGTTCCATAAGGTACATAGGAAGCCACAACGCTTTCACTAGTACTATAATATGATGTGGAGGGCGTACCACTGTTTGTGGGAATAGGTGGATGTATGGGAGGTGTCGTTGGTGGTCCACTAATGGGTGGAGGTATAGCAACAAGATATGGCTGTTGATAAGGGGGTGGGGGGAAATAAGGAGTGCCCCCATATGCCGGTGGGTATTGAGGTGTTCCATACATCGGTGGTGGTTGGGGTTGTGGACCATGGTGTGTGGTGGAACCTATTAGTCCGTCTTCTAAGTGAGACATCACTGGTTTGTCTTGACCAAATGGCACAGGTTTTGGAATATCAGGAAGTACTGTGTATAAATATCCCGACTGTGCGTAAATGAGGCCATATTGTTGAGCCTTGCTGATGGCTTCCTCTTCAGATTGTGGGAAGGTGGAAGCTACATGCTTACCAAGGAGAGCGACAAGTGATCTAAGAAACCAGTCAAGACATTGATGTTTGGTGGTTTCTTCTTTACACAAACTACGTCGCCTACGCCACTCATGAATGTGGTCAGCGATGTGGGTGGATGAGGTCTGTTTGAAGTTAGACAGTAGTTATAGACCATTGTCATGGCGGATGGGTAATTGGAAAAATGTCAAGAAGGCTTTGGCCAATGATTCAAAGGTCGTGTGGGACCCTGATTTTTCTTCAACATACCATTTGGCTGATGGGCCAGTATGTGTGCGTTGAAATAATCGCAGTCTAACGGAATCATCCATAATGTTGTTGGAAGAACACCATAGATGAAAGGTCATGACATGATTGGCGGGGTCATCCCCTGCCTTTCCTTCAAACTTTGGTATGTCTAAAGGAAGTTTGGTTGGCATTGCAGGCCATGTGGCATCATGCAATATAGGATCATTAGTGAGCTTGGTGAGATCCGGAATGTTGAGAGAGGCCAAGTATGGCATATGTAGTGGGGTGGGAGGGTTAGCTCCAACCATGGTGTGTTGTGAACTTGACCCTTGATGGGGACTAGGTGGGTTGGTGCTCCCTCCTTGAGAGGAAGTGGGTCCCCCGCTTCCGTGCAAAGGAGAGCGAGTGAATGTATGACCTTGGGAAGTGGACCCAAGTAAGGTAGAACCAAGCAAAGCTGATCCTAAGATAGTGGCACTCACAGGAGTGTGTGAAGGAGGTATCGATGAGTGGGTATGACCAGATACTCCCCCTAAGATAGGAGGAAGTTTGAGCAAGCGTCGTGAACGACGGGGGTTCTGTGGTTCCCCTATGATGTCAGACTAATTGTGTGAAATGTGTGCAACAAGTGGTGAGAGAAATATAGAACCAAGCGTCTTTGTTGTGACTGTTTTACACAATATATATATCAAAGTCAAACTGTAATAAGATGTGCATCATACATAAATGAAAAAGAAGCATATATGTGGGTAAAAGGGTTTTGTCCGCGTGGGGGAACCAAAAGAAAACAAATGCTCGTGTCCTATAAGACGTAACGTCCTTCCTCTCAAATAGCACTGGACCTTCCAATAGTACTCAACAGTGGGGTCTGAAGTCACTGGAAGAGAAACTAGTGAAGGATGAAACAACTGGTTATAATGAGGGGTAGAGGGGGCAATATCCTGAAAGAGCTGGCGATACTTCCCAATAGCCACAAAAAATCCAATCAAGGTGCGATTGCATCCCACAATCACCACTTGGGTAGATGTCCTAAAATTGGTCACTAGGTACCTCGATCCAAGTGCGACATTTAGATTTTCGGCCTAAGAAATGGGTCACGGGTTGGATCCCATCCAAGAGGTGGGTGCCTCAAGGGGGGACGCACAGAACAACTGGACCTCGGCCTTCGACCCTTCATGGGTATCTCCCTGCCTTATGGTGGTTGGAACACTGGACTTGGAGGATTTGAAGTTCTCTATTTGTCAACTTCTATGTTTGAAAGTGTGAGAACCAGATAACGGGGGGTTATTTGGATGCCTACCCCCGAAATCCTACCTAGACTAAAATTTTCTTTTGGAACCTCCTGTGGAGGACAACTTAGTGAGTTGTTAGAAAGATTTTAGATGAATTTGTTTTGTGAGGCTAGGGGTGAGAACCAACCCCGTTTGATTAAAAATGGGAGTGGATAGTCCTATCAAGAAAAGATGTGGTGTTTTCAGAATCCCTTTGGAGGAAACCTACTTAGACCTCCACGTTTCGAGAAGAGGCTATGTGAGTGAAAAAGTGACTTTTTGTGTGTGAGCGAAAAGTGTACCAAATTTTTAGTTTTTTTAGATGTCACCTTGCTGCATGTGGACTTCTCTTGGTCCTTTACAAGAGTTATGATTACCTAATTAGCTAGATGTCATTGGTACAACCTTGCGGAATTTTAAAAGCCCTAGGAAACTAGCATGTGGACATGTGGTCTGTTACTATCCTTTAACTCCCTATGTGTGAGTTAATCTAGAAAAAGCATGAAACTATCCTAGATTGAACATGTGGGCATGTGTGGGCCCATTACAAACTTTTAAACTCTCCTAGTTTTTTGATCTAAGAAAGAAAAATTGCAACAACTATCCTACTTTTGTGATATGTGGGCATGTATGGGCCCGTTACAAATTTAGGATATGTTTTGAAAAATGAAACTAAGAGGGGTCCCAAAAGGGCCTTTGTCCTCTCCTAAAAGTTTTGAAACTTTGTTAAGGGAGATGAAATCGTTTTCGCAATCCTTTTCTGGTTCTCACGATCGCTTGATGGCGCAAGAGAAGAGCATACTCAAGATTGTTACTTCAATTTCTAGTCCCAAATGTGAATTAGGTGTGATTAAGTATGATTGTCCAACTTAGATTATAAATCAAAGTAAGCCATCCATGTGGAAAAAAGCAAATAAGGGAAAATGATTTTTATCCACCTAAGTAGCTATGTTTGTTTGATTATCCCCTTTATAAGTTGAGGGGCCTAAGTGGTGCAATATTTAGAGCATGCATATCATCATTCTTAAGAAGGAAAATGATTTTCCCCACATCCAAGACCTTACAATGTGAAATTAAGATCAAATGCGTGCCCACCGGTTCATACACAGGCGCATAGAGCGCATGGGTGCTATCTGAATTGAGGCAGAAAGCGCATGTGCGCAGAGAGAAATTGCTGAACAGGCGCATGCGCGCACAATGCACGTCTGCAGGGTGGAATACCCGCGCGCCTGTGGAAAATGGCCGAGAAGAAAAATCCGGATGGATTTCTCCCAATTCTCTCTTGAATTGACTGATTAGCAGGTCGGCAGAGGCCGGTTTGTGAACCTGCAAGTTATTGAAATCAAAAGGAAAGAAAAATAAACCCAAATGAGGGAGGAATTGATACCTTTTCCCTAGTACGGTCGCCAATCTGTTTGCACCCAATTCGTCACCTGGTGAGCAAATAAAGGGTGCTTACATGCCCAGTTGGGTCTTGCTAGGCATGACAACTGTAGAGGAAAGGGTTAGAGAAATAAAAACAAAAACAATAAACAAGAATTAAACTAAAACAAACTAAAACTATAAGCATATGGAAAAAGAAATAACAAACACAATGGACCAATATCACCAATGTTTTTAGGATGATCGATTGATGAAATCCAAAGAATAATGAAGAAAGGGAACTGTGGTTCCTTCTTCCTCCAAAGGAAGGCTCTTGAGGCCCTCACAAACTTTCTCTCCTTACAATGAGAAAATGAGAATGATGGTGAAAGAACTCAAAGCATATCCACTCAAGAGAGGGGTGGATAGCTCAATGAAATGGTGCTAATGTGTTATTGTCAAGGAATGAGTCCTTAAAACAATCTAAGCAGCATAACATTACATGAAATTCCTTGAGAAAATGATGTTTCTTCATGGTTTTTTATAGCATAGCATTGGGTGATTATGTAACTCCTTTGAGGTGTGAAAAGGGGATCTTTAGGGCTCAATTAGGTCTTTGACCAGCCTACCATGCGGATTCAGCTCAGATTTGATGTCAAAATGGCTTGGGAGCTGATCCATTAGTGGTTGGGAGGCCGACCAATTTCAATAAATGCGCCGTTTAGCAGGTGCGCTAGTTTTTGCGCCAACAACCACGCGTCGTGCGCTCATGCGCTAACTGTACGTTTCTGTTCCGCGCATGTGCGTGCGTACCCAGATTCTATAAAGCGCCCTTCAATTTTTGGTTACTTTGTATAGTTTTTGACCCTTTTGCAATGCTGTGAATGTGATTCAGTGCCATGAATAGCTTCATTCCTATTTTGAGGATGCTGAGTTCTTTTCGCCATGTGTGGACGAAATTTCAGTGATAACACTTACCCCTTCAGCTGATACAATGTGCCCCAATAATTTCCCCTCCTTCATAGAAAACAATGATTTTTTAGGATTGAGAGAGAGACCAAATTTTCTGCACTTCAAGAAGACCTTCTTCAAATGATGATAATGATCTTTATTAGATTATGAGAACATTGTAATGTCATCCAAATATATTACTACAAACTTGTCTTTCTCCCCAATAAAGGTAATTTCCATAGCTCGTTGAAAGGTCACTCCTGCATTCATCAATCTGAAGGGAATTTTAGCATACATGAATGTACCCCAAGGAGTGGTGAAGGTTGTATTCTCTCTATCTTTAGGCAAGACAAAGATTTGATTGTAGCCATAAAATCCATTAATCATTGACACCCTAGATGAACTTGTCACCCTCTGCAATATGTCCTCCATATTTGGTAAGGGGTAATTATCTTTTTTGGAGCTTCTATTCAAATTTCTGAAATTGAAACAAAGTCTGATTTCTCCATTCTTCTTTCTCACTAGGACCAAGTTAGCCACCCATTCAAAATATCTCAAAGTAATGATAATATTGGCATCCAAAAGATTTTTTACCTCTTTTCCATAATAGGCAACATCATAGGATTTATCTGTCTAAGTTTATTCCTAAATGGATTGGTCTCTTCCTTCAAATGGATCTTATGTTCAATGATGCTTGTGTCGTATGTTCTCAGATCTTCATATGTCAAGGAAACCACATCAGCAAATTATTTTAACATATTAACATATTTGGCCCTTTGTTCCTTTGACAAGATGCTAGACAACTTGACATATTTTGGATCCTCCTCTATACCCACATTAGATTCAGTCACATAAGTAGTATCAGTTGAATCTTTGACCTTCACAACAACATAATTTATGTCGAACAATATTTCCAAAGGAACTAGTCCTTTTGGAATATGGTTACTAGGCAATTGAATAATATGATGGTTAGCAATTTCATTTAGGAAAACATCAACATGAGGGATATTTTCATAATCATGATCTTGATCAATATGTAATCCAAAAACCTCATCAACAGTCTCAAGAAATCTTTTAATATCAAGATCATTATTGGCAGCAAGTCGAAGTGGGAAAGAAAGCGTGCACAAAGAAGAAGGAAAACTGGAAGAGAGATCGTGGGAAAGAAAGCATTCAGGAGGAAAGCGACAACTGGAAAGAAGCACAACACGCATACATTCAAGAAAGAGGTGACAGCTGGAAGGAAGCAACGAACGCATGCGAAGAAGGAAGACCTAACAACAATAGAGTTAGGGTTTTTGTAAGGTTTTTGTGTAAATGGATGAAGAGCCCGATATATATAAATATAGATACGAAGGTATCATAGAAAGGTTCGTTCATTCGAAAAAGCTCTGAAAGGTTCACTAAGGTTGAGCTTTACTACTGTTGTAGAGTTGATATTGTTTCTATGTAATGTTTCTGATTAGAAATACTATTTTGTAAACCAAGCGAGCTAAGCAGAAGAGAGAAGGTATATCTTGAGGATTAGATCGCAGGTCATGGAGCCTGGTGTGATCTAGTTTGCCTCACAGAGATCTTACCCATTTGAGGAGAACTGTAAGCACGAGGTGCGAGAATTACAGACCCACCATAATAAGAGAGCCAAGAGCCAAATATTTGTGGACGTATCCCCGGAGGGGGGTGAACCATGGTAATACTTGTGTAATGTGATGAATGCATGCATATCTTTTTCATATGTTTAGTAGTTAAATGTTGTATGCAATGAATGAATGAGTTATTATATTTCTTGGTTAATTGTTGTGGGAATATACTGAAAAGATATCACGAAGGTTAGAATATAAAAGAGGACAACAATAGTTCATAATACAAATCATGATTAATGGTTTAGAATACAGATCCCCTATCTCATGCTCAATCCTAGGCTGTAAACACTTGAGTCTTACAACTACCCATTTAAAGCTATCTTGGGTGAGACTGCACAGTGCATTCTGTGTACTGTGTTTCCTTCTAGTTTACCAGAAGGGCTGATAGTTTTAGGCTTTGTTGGTACCCTTAAAGATATGAACCTTGGGTCTATGACGCGAATAGTAGAGAGAGGTCATCCACTTAAATCAACAAATGGTTCCGCTGTCGTTGTAAGAGGAATAAGAGAGGACTGAGTAGATGAGATAGAATGCATGAGAAAAACATGAGTGAAACCAAAAGACTGCTTAGCCACTAGAAGGGAATGTTGAGACCGTGGAACCCCATGAAAGTATAAATCGAAGGCTGGTTGAGAACCAAAGAACTAGAGTTTGCCCAGAAGGATAATAGAAACTCTAGCCTCACACCTCACAAATATCTGGATAAATACGTGTTTACGGATTTACACGAAGTCTTTTTCTATGATTTTCCCCACCTACTGCAAGAGTGGATACTCAGGTTGAAAGATAACCACGTGATGAACCAGATCCAATAGCTAGATTGGACCTCGATACAGATTGAGCAGTTACAATAGGTGAACAACAAGTTCACCCGTGCAATCGAATTTTGGCTCGACAATATTGTGGTAGGATTCATCACAGAGTTTGCAGTTGACATAGTGAATTCATATAGCACAAAAGAGTAGGAATTTCTACGCGGACCTCGCGGAAGGTACATTCGATCACTGTACACTTCTATTAAAATATTGCTATATAACAAAGGTGTAATGACAATGGAAGCAGACAGCTAGACTTCCCTGCGTGCATGGGGGAAGGGGGGAAGCACTGACAAAAGAAGGATAAATGGAAGGAGGCAACAATAAAGGAAAAAAGGAGGAAGAACCCTTGGACCCAATCTTGATGGATGACAACTAGCTTCAGTGGATCTTGGCATCATCAGGAACGACGCATATCAGAGTACCCTACCAATACAAGGTGAATACCAAGAAGAGAGTTGTAGCCACGAGGGAGGGCTTGGCAAGAAATGAGGAAGAGGTAGAGGATCTCCGGGCTGTGGAGAAGATTGAGGAAATCCTACACACAACCTATGAGAGGAAAATAAGAGGCCCAAGAATAGGAGGAGACGATAGCCATCCTTTCCATATTAATGTTAGTGTGGAACCCATAAACCCATATGCGACCAATACACCAAAGATAACACCACCATTTATAAAACCGAAGTTTGGAGGAAGTCTGGTAGAAAGAAGTACATCTACAACAGGAGTAACAACTGGAGGAGCTAGTTCAGGCAATATTAGTCAAGTATCTACACCGCACGTTGGAGGTAGCAACTCAATATTTAGAATGGAAGGACATGACCCCACAATAAAATTACCATAATTTTGATGAGAAGAAGAAGAAGACCCTGAGAAGCATTTTTTTATTTGTTAAAAGATCTGGGAGGAAAAACATATCACTGATGAAGATACCAAACTTGCGCATCTAGCGATCACACTGAGAGACCATACACTAGACTGGTACATGAGTCTAGACACGAACAGTGCCCCTAGGACAACGAGGACACTGGAAAATATTAAGAAGCTACTGATTAATGAGTTCCAGAAGCCAAGCTCAGAGGATCAGTACAGGAACAAAATGATCGAAATCAGACAGAAACTAGGAGAGTCTGTATGGGAGATTGACCAAATATTCAAGCGACTGAAGGGAAAGTTAAAATACCTTATGACCGAGATACAACACTAGCAACTATTTGTCAACTCACTACTCCCACACTTGAAATATCCCTTACAATAATAAAAGTTTTAGGCACAGGCTGAGGCTCTACAGGCATCCTTGTAGTTGGAAGAGAACCAATACCAGTAGATGGACCCATCTATTGAAGAATTGAAAGAGGATTTAAAGAACCTAACATTTCAATTGAATTAGAACAAGAAAAAGGATAAACAAGAAGTCGTTTGGTGCACCACATGCAGGACGAAAGGACACCACAAGAACGAATGTCCAACATTCGCACAATATATGAAAACATGCATGCCAAACCCGCTACCACAGGGAGGATTATGGTGCGAAATATGCAAGAAACTGAGTCATGACCCTTATCATCGCACGATGATGCAGAAGTAACAGACAGTTCCAAAGAATTCTTATTGCACCTTTTGTAAGTTAGTAGGCCACAATGACAATGATTGCAGAACTATGGAGTTGATGCGGGAAAGAACATCAGATGCATACAAGGTACAGGCCAAAATGATAATTGGGCAAGAAATTCCATAGTTCAATCAAGTCCCAGCTCTATACAACATTGTGCAACAGGAGTACAACACTGTGCAACAACCATACAACAATGCACATTCACAGTACAACCCGGTGCAACCCCGGTATAATACCATGTAGTATAATCATGAACCACCATATAATGCGTCGAGAGGAGACTGAGTAGGTTATCGAGGAGGAGGACAGGCTAGAGGAGGCTTCAGACGTGGTAGAGGAATAGTCACATGTCACAACTGTCAGCAACCAGTACATTATGCAGGGGAATGCCCACTGTCGCCAACAACCTGTATGTATTGTCACGGATCGTATCACGAGACAACGGAATGCTCAACACTATTAGTAAAGATCTAGGAAAAAAGGAACCAGAACAACTAGAATGTTCAATGGATTTCAGATGAAGCAAGGGAGGATGGATGGAACATCAACTTAGTCACTTGTGGAGGAACGAAGACAGGAAACGACACAGTCCGACAAGAACCTGTACAAAACTAGTGGGTAAAGAAGAACACCGAACCAAGGAAGAAGTTCGACGCATCCAAAGAAAAGGAGAATTTTGAGGAATCCAGACAAGAATTTCAGAAGAGGGACACAACATCGATTTCCACTATGCAACCAGTCCATGAAGCCCCAGAATACGAAATGTCTCCATGATTGGATCATACCAAAGGAATTCCAACCGATGGACAAATAAGTACTATCAAATACTTTTTTCAATCATGCATCAAAATGTTAAGTGATCCTTCATCTGTGAAAATACTACAAAACATCCTAGAGAAATGTAGCAACGAGACGGAACAAAATCTAGAACTAAAAATTTTCAATCATCTACACACAAGAAGAAGAACAAGTAGGAATTTAGATTGAATGCTAACATTGGGGATTTCAATATGGGAGATATCATACTCGACCTAGGATCCAAAGTGAATGTGCTACCCAAGAAGACCTAGCAATGCATGGGAGAGCCAACATTGGGATATTCAAATGTCCAACTAAAACTAGAAAACCAACATAGGGTCCTACCAATAGGGATACTGAAAGGAGTAACATAAGATCTTGATGGGGTGTGTACTAAAGAAGACTTTGAAGTCATCAAAATAGTAGATGGCACAACACCGTACCCGACACTACTCGGTCTGGATTGGGCATTTGACAACCAGACCATAATCAACTTGAAAATAAGAAAGATGACATTTGAATCTGGAGATACAGGGTCATAGAAACACTAGATCCATTAGAAAGGGAGAGGTTCATATAACCCACTTGTCTATACTTAGAGGATATCATCCAGTTGTACAGAACAACTACGCGCGAGGAGGATTACGTAAACCCAACCACAGACGGGGTACTCATTTGGCGCAACATTACTTCATGTGAAACAAAATCAGACACAGGTTTAGAAAACTGGTAGCAAAGACTACACGAAGTGTCCACGAGAATATGTGCAAGAATAGACCACGCAGTACGATGGATAGGCATAGAAATCAAAGAACCACCTAGTCTCCACGAAATAAATGATTTGGAAACATTGTTGACACTATATGAAGATGAATTACTAGAGAACCATAGGCTACTAGCACTATATTTAAAACTCAAGGCCACACCCGCAAGATGGTGGGGTGCGCACAAGGAGACTATCACAAAATGGTACCAATGTAAGTGGTTACTGCGCATAAGGTTTGGTGCAGAACATAAAAACAACAAACAACGAAGATATGAAAGATTAGGGACACCAGTGAAACACTTGGAGGAGTGAAAAACATTGTGGAAATTGACACCACCATAGGAATGGACTCACCACTTTATTCACACTTTAGAAGGCATACCAACGAATTGGTATACAGATCAGGAACTGCGCAAAGGAACTACAACATGGGCGAAATTGCAATAGAACTTTACCATCACTTTCTCATTCAAGCATGAGAACCCCAACATAGATGCAGCCCTTAAATGGATCAAAGGAGTCATATTCATTGAATAACCAAAAATAGAACTTATTACCAAAGAGTAGTAGCGAAATAAGAGGACAGTCAAGGAACAACTGTCATGTTACCGGGTACAAGAGGAAGCACCAGACGAAGATGATCCGCGTGACATTCAGATTTAAGAAGTGGAAGGCGAAAGAGATGTGAAGGGACCACCCATAGAATCCAAAGTTATTTCTGCACCAATCAAGGTAAATAAATTTAACATTGTAACAATGGAACATCCCAAAATGGCCAGAATTGGAGACTACTAGGATGAACTGACAGTAGAAATCATCACCAAGTTTTTGCGCGAATACAACAACTTATTTCCTACAACATTTATAGAGATGAAGGGTATAGCAGGAGAACTGGGAGAGATGAAAATACCTCTCAAACCTGAAGCGAGACTGATTTGACAATGACCATATAGACCGAACCCCATATATATACATAAATTTAAAGAGGAGATCAACTGAATGCTTGAAGCTGGCATAATCAAACTAGTTGAGGAATGAGAATGGATAAGGCCGATGGTCTTATAGGACAAGAAACAAGGAAGAGGGATTAAGATATGCGTCGACTTGAGGAAATTGAACGATGCATGCCTACATGACCCATTCCCCACACCGTTCATAGATGAAGTGCTAGAGAATGTGGGGGGACACGAAGCTTACTCATTCACTAATGGATTCTTAGGCTATAGTCAGATTAAGATAACACAGGAGGACAGATACAAGACCATGCTCATGATGGAATGGGGATCTTACCAATATACAATCATGCCATTTGAACTGAAGAATGCACCAACAATATTCTCCAAAGTGGTTATCACAACATTTAAAGAATTCATCCATCAGTTTCTAGAAGTCTACCTGCATGACTGGACAATCTATAGTCTGTTGAAAAACCATGTGGAAGTTCTATGCTTGATTCTATAATGATGGAGACAGTGTCAGATATCACTAAACATAAAGAAATGTATATTTGGAACATCGTTTAGGATACTATTGGGCCATATAGTATGCAAACAAGGGCTATTGGTCGATCCGACAAAGATCGCAGTCATCGTTAATTTACCAACACTAAAAATAGTCTGTCAGCTACAAGCGACATTAGGACACCCAGGCTACTATAGGAAATTCATCAAAGGATATGTGCAGATCACACCAAAAATGGAGAAATTATTAAGGAAATATACAAAGTACCAATGGAACGATGAGTGTCAACATGGTCTAGATACCCTGAAGGAAAAGATGGTCACTGCACCGATATTAGTATTTCTAGATTGGGGAAAGACATTCCATGTGCATGTAGATGCATCAAGGATAGCACTTGGAGCTATCTTAGCACAACTAGGAGTAGGAGACTTGGATCACCCAATATCATTCGCAAGAAGAAAACTATCTGATTCAGAACAAAACTATAACACAACGAAAAGAGAAGGCCTAGCTATGGTTTATGCACTTCATAATTTCAGACATTACCTATTGGGAAAATGCTTTAAGATGTTTACAGATCACTCAGCCCTAAAATACCTAGTCAACAAGCCAGTGTTGGGGGGGAGAATCTATCGATGGTTACTGTTATTTCAGGAATTTGACTTCGAATTAATTGTCAAACCAGGAAAACTAAATGCAGGACCTGACCACCTATCATAGATCACAAATGGAGAAGAACCCACGAGCTTGGAAGACAACTTTCTGGATGCACATTTATTCTCAGTACAGATTGTTTATGACCACTTTGGAGAGATCATCCAGTACTTGAGTACAGGTACCATGCCACAAGCTTATACCATTGCACTAAAGAACCTGGTAGTTCATGCAGTTGACTATCAACTGATCGCAGGACATCTATATAAAATGGGTGCAGATAGCATTTTATGAAGGTACGTGTTAGAGAATGAATGACCAAGAATTTTAGCAGAATCCCACGAGGGATTGGAAGGAGGACACTATGCAGGAAAAGCTACCGCGTAGGATTGTGGTGGCCAATGATTCATAGAGACTCCAAAGAGTACTGTCAGGAATGCGATGTCTGTCAAAGGGTAGGCAAACCAACAGAAGGGATGAGATGTCATTACGACCGCAAGTGACATTACAGGCATTTGATAAATGGGAAATAGAATTTGTGGGACCTATTAACCCACCAGCCAAAAGAACAGGGGCAAGATACATCATCACCGCGACATAATACCTAAGAATATGGTTGAAATCCACACCAGTAAAAGACCGCAGCATAGATATAGTTGCACACTTCCTATTTGAACAAGTAATTACTAGGTTTGGGTACCCAAGAGTTTTGATGAGAGACCAAGGAACACATTTCATAAACAACACCATTCATGTGATGCTCAAAGAATTTGAATTTCACCACCAGAGAAGCACACTGTATCACCCACAGGTGAATGGCACAGTAGAAGACTTCAACAAAATTCTAGAGAACACACTAACAAAGATCTATAACATCAATAGAGACGATTGGGACCTCAAAGTGTCAACGGTATTATGGGCGCATAGGACGACATGTAAGAAGTTGACAGGGCACAAACCATTCAAGCTAGTCTACGACCAAGAAGCAGTAGTGCCATTAGAATTTTTAGTACCTAGCTTACATGTAGCCGCTATCACACAAATGACAGAACATGATGCAATACAAAAAATACTTAACTAGCAATTAGCAATGGAGGAAGATCGAACCCTGGCAGGATTCCATCAACAAGTGTAGAAGGCCAGAGACAAAGCATGGCATGATCAACACATTAAGAATAAGACTTTCATGGAAGGAGATCTAGTACTTCTCTATGACAGCAAATTGTTTCATCACCCAGGAAAGCTAAGAATGCATTGGTTAGGACCATACAAGATTAAATCTGTAATAGACAGAGGAGTTGTACAGTTAAGAGACTTAGTAGGCACAGACCTCAGAGGAATGATCAATGGGAGCCGACTGAAGATGTATAAGGACAATCAACCACCCACCACATAGTAGAAAAAAATAGCCACAGGATGCTTGAAACATGAATGCAACAAAGGCAAGACCAACGGTTACATGCCAAAGAAAAATGAGTGGGAAATGGAAAGTCGGAAAAATCAGGATGATAGGACAACACTAAGCGGAGTTCAGGCTTGGCAAGGACCGATGGAACGTCACATTAAACACGCCAAATGGAAACAACAAGAGAAGTGTAATGGCAAGTACAAAACTGTCGCAGATGCATTGAACCCACATTTATGGTGCATTAATCACATCATGGAGGAAGTGTCCTCGATAAGCTTCATGACAAGCCCATACAACATGCGAGCATAGAAGCAACTTGTCTATTCGTGAAAGGAGAAAAGAGAGAGAGAAGTAGTAGCTCGAATGAACAGAGTGAGACCACAGTCCTCTAGAGCCAACATACATTCGACACTCCCCACTATGGCACCACCAAAGTTTGTTGAACTAGGCCAGACCGACCAGAGTTTAGACTAGGTCATGAGGACCGCTAGAGGAAAACAAACAACAACAACCAGAGATCATTGATATCAATGAGATCCCATCCCCAGAGATACCACCAGTAAACTCTACACTGATACTAGAAGAGATTCAACAACCACGAGTATAGGACCTGTAAGATGACATGCCAGCAGCAACATAGGAACCCCAGAACGAGGAAGTGGAAACCCAACAGGAAGTGCAACCAGAAAGCACAGAACCAATCGCAGAAGGTAATGACATGAAACAGAATCAAGGATCATAAGGGAAACCAGATGAGTCACAGGTACCCAGCCTCGGTCAACCAATAAAAGAGACCACGGGAACTACCTCGGCTTGGCCAGAAGGGTTTACAGGGTAGAAACCAAGAATTACTGGAACTTCATACCCACCACCATAGCAGGAAGACAAAGTTATGATATTGAGCTCACCTCGCAAGAAACCGACAATAGAAATTGTGCTACCACGCATACCAGAGGGAGTACAGGTAGAGCCACAACTACTGGGTCACGTCGAAAAGCTCAAGTATTCTGACCATGACGTCTCAGACGACACCAAGTACCCAAAACTTGCACCAAGGGTTTTTATGTAGAACATAATGGTCAACCAACTTCGAGAAACAATTAGCCAGCCACATCAGTGGGCAGTTGGACTGGACCGAACCGACATTTTAGGGTTGCTAAAACTTTCGCACTTTGGCAAAGGCCAGTACGCAACAACATCCGTTAAAAAGTTGTTAGAAGTTATGCATGGAGGGGATATATGGTTGGACAGACCTGTCCCCATAACAGTTGATCTTATTGCATAGATAATAGGACTACCCAACCGGGGTATGGATCCCACGTTGATTTTGGACGATAAATCCAAGGAAAAAACATTAGCAGAGGAAATGAAGAAGAAATATGGCACCACGAGGGGGCCAAGAGGCATTATAATAAAACAGATCAACAATGAAACAACACAATTGGGTGCAAATATCTTAGCCTATAAGTTTCTAAGAAAATTCCACAAAGATGAAGTACCGACAAGAGTCATTGTAGTTGCATCTCAGTGCGTAGAAGGCACCTTCGTGAGATGGGCACCTTATCTATTAAAATTGTTCCAAGTGGATTGCAGGGATGTGTAGGAACTTGAAAAAGAATTCCATTAATCATGGCTGCTCACCCTCATAGCCTTAATGGCATGGAGGGAACCAGAGTATGTAGTTTTTTCTAGTAGACCACAACCAACAGGAGAGAGATAGCTAGTACTGAGATCTGGGCCATAGGCCAGACAGAAGAGGGACAATGGAATCATATTTGAAGCATACCTATGGGACATGCATGAAGCTATTAGTTGGCCATGGAGAATAACACAAGAAGTTGTCACACGATATGGTAACATCGCTAACTTACGGGCTACACATCAAGCCATGTGGATACAACCAAGGCAGGACTCAAATAAACAATGGCTATCGATGCACTACTGCACCACATAAGGTGATATAGACATGGTCATCAATGAATGGCTGGATGAATGGAGGATCCCATCCATTCCCAGGGAAGTACCAAAAGGACCCACAGAAGGAGATGCACCGTAGACGAAAACACAGCCTCTGCAAATCCAAGTGCCCAAGAAACCAATGATAGGCCAAAACAAAACGACTCAGGAAAATGAAGGGTCAAAGCAGACAAAAACCCAGAAGGGGAAAAAAGAGACCAACTAACAACCAAAGCAAGCTAAAGGAGCGCAGGAGACAACCCCAAATCCCAATACACAAGATCTAGGGGGAACTAAGAGACCGAATGTACAGGCTGCAGGTGTGCGCAAGAAATCAAAGGTGCAATGAGCATCATTGGACTATATGATCATGGAGGAGGATGGAGAAATGAGAGCCAGAATGGTCCAGGATTGTCTAGTAGAAGACTTCGATCACGCAACACATCACAGGGATAAACTGCAGAAAGAACTGGCAAAAATGGGATAGCTCCTCAGGACACTTGGGGAGGCCCAAAGAGTAAGTATCACTAGAGGCATAGAGCCGTCAATGACACAAACCAAGAAAATACTGGAGGTAGAAGAATGAGACCCAGTCCTGCCAATGCCACACGCACATGAAACGATCTACATAAAACAGAGCATGCTACAAATGGATGAAATAGTGGGATAGACACCACTGAAAGATTTGGACCACATCCAATTGGTATTGACACGGATGCCATCAAGGGCACTGTACAAATTATAGGTTAGCGTCGACCACGAGATGCAGTCTCGGGCACATAAAAACTTAGTCAAGATTTAGAAGGAAACAAAGCAGCGAGAAGCACTGGAAAAAGAGTATGAGCAGACCAAATCTGAAACTCAGAAGGAGATGGAACACAAGAACGAATTGCAACACAGAGTGGGAGAAATTTTTGGAAAACTTTCAAACACTGTGCAAGGAAATGAACTCCCAGCCATAGAAAAGATCAACCAGATTGTGCAGGAAATTGATCGACACCAGAAGGATATCTGGGGTCTCTGAGAACAACTAACACCAACAACTCCACTAGCAGTAAAGGAGCAAAGGAGGCAAGCAACAACAACACAAATGCAAGAGATGGAGAAGCAGGTTAGCATGATAGCTGACTTGCTCGACAAAGAAACACAATTGTGGACAAGACTGGAGGAGGATCCACAAGTTCAACGCTGGGACAAGGAAGAGGAAACGATCAATGCAGCAATGCAAGAACTCAAACAGAGGAAAAATACTATACCAATCCCAGAATGCATCAAGGGGATGCACGAGTTGAAGAATATGCATACATAACTCATCATTGCGCAAACACAAAAACAAGAGCATCAGGGTCAAATAGAACCACCACAGGAACGGGTAGCAGAAGTACTCGCATAGATAGAAGTAGAAAGAACATAGATGGAACAAGCACAGAAAAAATGCACAGGACTACTGAGTGACGAAGTGGCAGTTCATGTAATGGATACCATTAAGGAGAAGACCACGCAGGCATTGACAAAAGCAACAGAACTGAGGGAAAAATTCTAGATGATCATCGAAGAGATTGAGGCAGCTCAGAAAGATTAGGTGACTTGGGACGAGTCACATGTCAGTGTTGGGGGCCTATTGGCAACAGGTCGAAGTGGGAAAGAAATCATGCACAAAGAAGAAGGACATTTGGAAGAGCAATCATGGGAAAGAAAGCGTGCAGGAGGAAAGTGGCAACTGGCAAGAAGCACAACACGCGCACATGCAAGAAGGAGGCGACAACAGGAAGGAAGCAATGAACGCATGCAGAGAAGGAAGACCTAACGACAGTAGAGTTAGGGTTTTTGTAAGGTTTTTGTGTAAATGTTTGAAGATCCTAATAGATATAAATATAGATATGAAGGTATCATAGAAAGGTTCATTCATTCAAAAAATCACAAAAAGGTTCGCTAAGGTTGAGCTTTACTACTGTTGTAGAGTTGAGATTTTTTATATGTAATGTTTCTGATTAGATGTACTATTTTGTAAACCAAGTGAGCTAAGAGGAAGAGAGAAGGTAGATCTTGAGGATTAGATCACAGGTCATGGAGCCTGGTGCGATCTAGTTTACCTCACAGAGATCTTACCCATCTGAGGAGAACTGTAAGCGCGAGGCGCGAGAATTGCAGACCCACCATAATAAGAGAGCTAAGAGCCAAATCTTTATGGACGTATCCCCGGAGGGGGGTGAACCACGATAATACCTGTGTAATGTGATGAATGCATGCATATATTTGTCATATGTTTAGTAGTTAAATGTTGAATGCAATGAATGAATGAGTTATTATATTGCTTGGTTAATTGTTGTGGGAATATAACAAAAAGATACCACGAAGGTTAGAATATAAAAGATGACAACAATAGTTCGTAATACAAATCATAATTAATGGTTCATAATACAAATCCCCTATCTCATGCTAAATCCTAGGCTATAAACACCCGAGTCTTACAACCACCCATTTAAAGCTATATCGGGTGAGACTGCACAGTGCATTATGTGTACTATGTTTCCTTCTGGTTTACCAGAAGGGCCGCTAGTTTTATGATTTGTTGGTACCCTTAAAGATATGAACCCCGGGCTACAGTGCAGGTAGTAGAGAGAGGCCGTCCACTTAAATAAACAATCATCCTCAAAGACCTTCCAATGTTTGACATTGTTAGGTATAGAGGATCTATACTTCACTTCTACATCATATTTGAGTTTAGGTGGAAAAGGGACTTTGAAATTACTTGTTGAAACAACCAAAGAATCAACCATGGTGTTCTCCTCTCTTGGAATAAATTAGACATTGAAAGCTAAGAAGAAACTGTCCCAAAATTCATTTCTGTAAGTCCTTAGGCTGGGGTGCTTAGTTTGATACAAATTTTTGATTTGATGGACAATTAATTCAACATCTCCAAACATTGCTAGCTCTTCAATCCCCATGTCTTTTGCCACCCTCAAACCCAAAACAAGAGCTTCATATTCTTCCACATTGTTTGTAGTTTCAAATTATAGCTTGTAGGACAAAGATATGGTCTCTTGATTAGGGGAAACAAAGACTACTCCAACACCAACACCTTCCTTAGAAGAGGCTCCATCAAAAAACATCTTCCAAACAGAGGTATTTGGAGGAGAATATTCACAAAAGTTAATGGATTGTTTTCTGATTTCAAGAGGAGGTTCAGGAGAATCCGTGAGCTACAATATACTCGATCCTAAATCAGTATCAAGTGAAAAAATAAGATGGTTGGTGGGGTTTTCTTCATCCCTGATAATGTAGGCCAACTGAGCTTCCCTGTAAATCATTCTATGCTCCCCCCAAACACAGGAATGGTGGCATATGTAAGGTCCATTTGCAAGGTTTCCCCTAGTATTTTTATCCAAGATCTTGACAAGAGCATACCAAACTTAGGGGGGACATCAGCCACCACAATATCCATGAACACACTTTTCATGGGCAACTGAAACAAGGTCACAACCAGATATTTGATAACCCCAAGACACTTCATGTTCCTAGAGTCAAAAGAATATAATTCATGGTAAGATTTTGTAATTTCCAACCCAATTTCATCCATGATTGTCTTTGGCATGAGATTGTGAGATGCCCCTAAGTCCATCAAGCAGTTATGCAACACCGTATCATGAATGTTCAGTGATGTATAGAAGGGAGGGGATGAATAATATCTGTCTTCTATCAAAGGTCCTAAAATGACTGCTAGATTTTCATCTTGGAGGTTGACTGAATCATTAGAATGGGAGGAAGGTTCGACTGCAACATTTTGGAAATATATTTTTGAACTCCTCATTTTTTATCAGTTCCAAAAAAGGTACAGGAATTTTTATTTTTTGAATCTCACTTTCAAAGCTGAAGGAAGATGGAGATTTCAGAATCTCCTTGACTTATGGGGTAAGATTATTAACCAAAGATTGAGGGATTTATGCATATTTCTCTTTGCTACCAGTTTCCACAGGCTTATTTTTGGCCCTTGGGTATGGAAGTAAGTGAAGATTAAGGGATAAAAGAAGGAATGTGAACTGCGCGGAAGACACAGTGACTGATACTGGGTCGAAGTGAGAAAAAGAACAGAAAAGACGGAGTGAATCAAGAGAAATCAAGTTGTTGGATGAGGAGACCAAGGATGATAGATCAACAAGGAGGATGGATCATGGACAACTCATCAAGTGGGAAAATCCACCGTTAGATGCTTTGGAGCACCACGTGAGAAGGAAGGAAAGACAGGCTGGTGAAGCCTTGAAAACACGGGTCAAGTTGACCTAGGGTTTTATACACCTAGGATTTTGGTATCTAGGGTTTTTGCACTTAGGTCTTGGCCTAAGGCTATTGGTGAGTGATTGTAATGTATAAATAAGAACCTAGATGAGGGAAGAGGGTTTGTTCTGAGTTTGCTGCTTGATTATGTTATGAGGAGGGATTGCTATTGAGAGAGAACTATTGTTTTGTGAGAGCCTTCTGGTATTATAAGATCTTCAGCTGGATGAGAAGATCAACCCTGTAGCTGGGTGCATAGGGAAGGGAGAAAGAGAGAAGAGAGAAGATCTGATATCTAAGAGTGAAGATAGAACTGTATGCTTTCATCTTAATATATTATAAAGCAAAGTTTTGTGGATGTAGCCCTAGGGATAGGGTGAACCACATATATCTTGTTTCATGTGTTATTGATGTTGTGTTCTTTATCATTTGATATGATTCTATTGTGATATTGTGTTAGATCTGAAATATAACTTGCACAGTAGGTTTAAGGCAGATAAAGAATATTAGGTTTCTGTGTGTTGTTGCTTTGAATCCACTTTACATTCCTTCTGGTTGTAGACACCTGTGTCCTGCAACCCCCTATAGCTACTTTAGGTGAGACTGCATCTACCTCACAGGTGTTTCCGAAAGGGCCAATAGTTAGGTCTTGTTGGTGTGCTCTTAAGTATTGAACCCTAGGTCTACCCTTGTGCCAACAAATGGTTCTGTTGCCGGAACCAGGATCTTGTTGAGGGAATGTCAAGGTGGTTTCCATTGAGTCCAGAGATTCAAAAGTGGATAGAAGATCAAGAGGAGGACTTCATTGAAGCCTAGTATAAAAACCCTAATATTAGTACAGAGGACTGGTTGGGAAGGTATATCTTTACTGATATACACGATATTTTCTTTGGAGGGATTCATAAGGAGCTATATGAGTGGTTAACTAGATTAGCAGATACACAGTTCGAGATCCGATCTAAGCCACCTGTGGTTTGGACATTGGTGTTGATCAAGAATGTTAAGAGAGTTGATAATGTCATGTCAAGAGCAGTGGATCACTGGTTCGATAGTACCAATGGAGGGTATATCATCGAGTTTTCTATTGACAGAGTAGAGTCATATAGCCAAGAAGAGAGATATTTCTTTAAGGGACCTAAAGGAAAATTTTTACATTTTCTGAAGTTGAAGATCAAGATGCTATTGCATGAGAAGAAAATCTTGAAGATACAGTAGTGGGTCGGATCAAAAGAGCTAATTTTCAAGAATTCAGACAGTGACAATGACACAGATATCGGACATACACGCAGTGGAAGGATATTCAAAGAAGTTCATTTGGCGAACTTGTTTAAGCGAGATCAAGAACCTATTTTGAAGGAAGAAGGGTTTTATAGTGGAGAAGAGGAAGAGCTATGGAGTGAAGAAAATTCAGGATCCATTGGACCAAGAGAAGAAAATACTGAAGAACCTCGCCGAGAAGAGCCATAAACTTCAGGAACTAAGAAGATCATTGAAGTAAGTAATATTACTCCTCCTGTTGTTTCAGCAGCATTAAGAAACCAGAGTTACCTAATTTATCAGAGCACTCAGAGCACTGGTACAAGTGGTTCAGCGCACACTCAGTTAGGAAACCTAGGAAGATCTATGGCAGATGAGATGACGTTACCCAACTTTAGGGGAGATGGATCTGAAGATCCTGAGCAACACTAGTTTCTATGTGAATCTGTATGGAGTATTAAGAATGTCACTGATGAAGATGTTAAACGAGCTCATTTCATCACTACCCTGAGTGATCCAGGTGGATATCGGTGGCCACCCACCTTTTCCGACTGGCTCAAAACAGTTTTCTGGCAATTTTGGCAATTTACTATTTTTAGCAGGTTTTAACTTCCGAGGCCATTTTGAGGGCCTAAATGAAGGTTTTTTGAGATAAATATTCTCAATTATAGCCAAAGGCATTATTTATCCCCCAAAATGAATCTCCTCGATGATACCTTTCCAACGAGCTATCACACGCCTAAAACGAAGATCGTATGCAAAAGTTACGACCTCGGGAAGTTGATGTACTAACTTACCCAAACGGGGCCCACATGACTTTTGGCGCTTCATCTCCTAGGGTTAGGTTTTTGGATGTCTATGACTTTTGGAATTCTTGTCTATTGTAAAAAGGCCTCTAGAGCCTCATTGTAATAATCTTCTCAAGGATGCGAGTAGCAGCCACATCTCCTCTCAGAGATAAGCTACCAGCGCCCTAGCTAGTTTATTTCCATTCTATCCGTAAGTATATTTCAGTCATTTGTTATTAATGAAATGAAGTCTTATTTCCACTACATCTCTGCGTTTATGTGTATTTATTTATTTCATTATGTTCCTACATAAATCCGGATCAGTGGTATCATAGCGGTCTACTCATTCTCGATCCTTCTTTGCATGTCCCCAACGAGATCGGGGTATAAGGAGTTGGGGCTCGATCTGGTTGAACCTTTGCAAGATCAGCCTCGCAAACCCCGACGACCACCCATGGGGGAAGAAAATAAATATGAGGGAGCAGGAGATCCTATCAAAATTTTTCTTGAGGAGGCCCTCGAGAAACAAAGGAACGTGATGATGGATAACTTTGCCCAGATTCTTCAATGGATTCCGACTGGCAGTGCATCGACATCCACAAGCCACTCTGGAGGTGCCACTCCTTTTAAGGTACAAGTAAACTTTGACATTCCCATATTTGATAGACAAATAGATTCAGATTGTGTAGATAGATGGTTGAATCTGTTAGAAGGATATTTCTCGGTTCATGACTTTTCCGATCGAGAAAAGATTATTTCGCACTCCTGAAAGCCGCCCCCCATGTCAAGGACTGGTGGGAAACCTACTCGGAGCAAGAGGGTGAGGGAGAACCCTCTTTGTTCTCGGCCGCACCCACTTGGAATTATTTCCGGGATGCCATCAAGGAACAATATTATCCCGTGGGGAGCTATGAGGACAAATACATACAATGGACTACGTTGCGGCAGCAAAGGGACCAAGATGTGCATGAGATGACGAATCTGTTTCATACCCTACGCACAAAGTTGGGTATCAAATATTCAGAGAAACATTTGGTGTTAAAGTACGGTAGTTGTTTGCATAGATACATTCAGTAGGAAATGGAGTTCCTCGACATCTCCTCACTTGGTGTGGCATACCGATATGCTGCCAAGATTGAGCAGAAGTTCAAACAGAAGAAGCGAGACTTTGGGTCTGCAAATTAGAAGCATGGGAAAGGTACTCCCAAACCACAAAACAAAGGACCAAGCCAAGGCAGGGAAGCTCAGGAAAACCCACCAAAGCCACAAGAAAAGAACAACACCACGAAGCTAAAAAAGGACACTGGGAAGTGGTGTGAGTTCCATAAGAGCTCCACTCACAACACAAGTGAGTGTCAGGCCAAGTAGTCACTAGTAGCCGAGTTGAAGGCTTCTGAATCAGATGCATGCTCCAACTTTGAATTAGAACCTAACATGGGGAATGAAAGGGGGAACCAGATTATCGATGCGGAGCCCAATGCCACCATTGCCACCACGAAGATCCAGAAGGAGGAACCAAAAGATCCAGAGGAGGCAGAGCGTCTCTTCCATTCCAATATGTGGGTAAAGGGTTCCCCGTTGCAGTTCATTGTTGACAGCGGGAGCTAGAAGAACCCCATATTGGTAGAGGTCATGAAGCGGTTGGGCTTTCCGACCACAACACACCCACAACCATACACCATCGGGTGGTTGCACCAAGGATGGGACCTCCGCGTCAGTCGACAATGTCGCCTTCCCTACAACATCAATCCCTTCACGGATGAGGTATTGTGTGACATTGCTCCTCTTGATGTTTCTGATGTATTATTAGGCCAACCGTACTTGTGGAAGTGACATGGTGTGTATGATTCTAGGCCTCATGATGTTATTATCACTTTGGGCAATAAGATGTACAGGATATCGGAGATAGCACCGCCTACCACCATCTCTTTTGTTACTGCAAAACAATGCAGTAAGCTCATTTCCCAAACCCAGAAATTTGTTTTCCTGATGATCCGCCCTCAGAGAAAGAGGAATACTATGGCCATGACCTCCATACAAGGCCCCACTTCACGAAAACAATAGATGGATAAGGTCATGGAGGAGTATGAGGACATCTTCACCTCCCCCGCAGGGGTGCCTCTACACTGCCAGGTCAAGCACCCCATTGATCTGACCCCAGGTGCACCATTTCCCAATGGGCCCATCTACCGGTGCTCTATCTTGGAGAATTTTGCTTTAGCTTCTCCCTTGGTGACTTGACTCAAGGGCCAAGTGATATGAGAGAATCCCAACACAAACCTGCAGTAGAAATTGGCAAGACCTAAAAAGCTATGGAGCTCTGTTAGGGTGGTTGGGACTGGCCAATCCCGAATGACTTGAATCTTTGCTAGATCCACATGCACCCCCCACTCATCAATAATGTATCTCAGATACTGAACCTGGGTTATGCCAAAAGTGCATTTCTCCAAATTGGCACACAACTTGTGTTTCCGCAGTGTTTGGAGGACCTGTCGGATATGGTGGAGGTTCTCTTCCCAAGTCTGGCTGAAGATCAGAATGTCATCCAAGTACACCACTACAAATGAGTTGGTGAATGGTCGCACTATGTCTTCCATTAGCCTCATGAAGTTTGCAGGGGCATTCGTCAACCTAAAAGGCATGACCAACCATTCGAAAAGGCCCTCCTTGGATTTGAATGCAGTCTTCCACACATCAGAAGGTTCGATTGGTACCTGGCGATACCCAGAATTTAAGTCAATCTTGCTAAAATATTTTGCCTCCTTGAGTTGGTACAGAAGGTCATCAATCCATGGGATAGGGTACCTATTCTGAACAGTGATCTTTTTCAGTGCCCGATAGTCAATGCAGAGTCTCCAAGTCCCATCCTTCTTCTGCACCAATACGATCAGGCTCCCACAGGGTGATGAACTCGGCCGGATGTGACCTTTCTGCAACAACTCATGAATCTGCCTCTTGATTTCATCATTCTCTAGGACAGAGCACCGGTAGATGGGCCCATTGGGCAGCGGTTGGGATTCTCTCATATCACTTGGCCCTTGAGTCAAGTCACCAAGGGAGGAGCTAAAGCAAAATTCTTTTGTTCTGAATCTCAATAGAAGGCATTCGGGGAGTTGAAACATCGCCTCTGCTCTGCACCAGTGCTCACACTACCATACTTGCAACAACCATTTGAGATCGAGACAGATGCCTCTGACTATGCTATTGGGGTAGTCCTTACTCAACATGGGCATCCAATGGCATATCACAGTGAGACACTTTCCGACACAGTCCGGAAGTATCCCACTTATGACAAAGAAATGTATTCCATTGTGC
>ML805657.1:57538-107800 GCA_009831015.1 Picea engelmannii
CCATGCCATTTGTGGCTACTCAGGAAGATTCAACTCATGTCCAGTCTAAGGCGGATAAGGAAAACAACTTCATTGAGCACATTCAACACATCCGCCAACAGGTTCATGACATCTTGGACAGAGCCAATGCTAAGTACAAGCAACAACATGATCAACATCGGGTGCCACACAACTTCTAAGTGGGTGACAAAGTGTGGCTGCATTTGCAAAAGGAGCGCCTCATTGGACCCCACCGAAAGCTTCATCTGCTTCGATATGGGCCGTACACCCTCACCAAGGCTGTAGGGGAAAATGCCTTTGAGCTCAGCATTCCACCATTCCTTGGTCTGCACCCAGTGTTCAATGTGGACCGCCTTCGGCCCTACTTTCCACCTATACTAGACACATCCGACATGGCAGAACAACTCACACCAACAGAGTTAAATCCATACTGCATGGAACAATCTAGAACTGATCATATCATGGATACACAGATCAGGCACACCCGAAAACAAAGGATACCGCTATATCGAGTTGTCAAAGCAGGCCAACTCCTTCACCAAGGCAAATGGGTCACCAGGGACCAAGTTCAGCAGAAGTTTCCTCATCTCATGGAGGAACTCAACGCAATGGGGACCATTGCTTCCTAAGGAGGGAGTATTGATCCAGGTGGATATTGGTGGCCACCCACCTTTTTCGATTTGCTCAAAACAATTTTCTGGCAATTTTGGCAATTTACTATTTTTAGCAGGTTTTAACTTCCGGGGCCATTTTGAGGGCCTAAATGAAGGTTTTTTGAGATCGAGATTCTCAATGATATCTGAAGGCATGATTGAACCCAAAAAATGAATCTCCTCGATGATACCTTTTCAATGAGCTATCACACGCCTAAAATGGAGATCGTATGCAAAAGTTACGACCCCGGGAAGTTGATGTACTAACTTACCCAAACGGGGCCCACATGAATTTTGGCGCTTCATCTCCTAGGGTTAGGTTTTTGGATGTCTATGAATTTTTTCATTCTCGTCTATTGTAAAAATTCCTCTAGAGCCTCATTGTAATCATCTTCTCATGGATGCGAGTAGCAGCCACATCTCTTCTCAGAGATAAGCTACCAGCGCCCTAGCTAGTTTATTTCCATTATGGCCGTAAGCATATTTCAGTCATTTGTTATTAATGAAATGAAGTCTTATTTCTGCTACATCTCTGCGTTTATGTGTATTTTTGTATTTCATTGTGTTCCTACATAAATCCAGATCACTGAGAGACCATGCACTAAGTTGGTACATGAAGTTTGTCCAAGGAGTTGCCCAGCCTCAACCGCTGAACTAGATCAAGACTGCGCTAATTGTAGAATTCAAGAAACCCAATTTGAAGTCACAGTGCATTAAGAAACTAAAAGAAATCAAGAACAGAATAGTTGAACCCGTGTGGGAGTTTGATCAAAGATTTAAGACCTTCACAGGCCATTTGAGTTTTTAGATCCCAGATGAGCAAAACAAGGAGTGGCTCATTGCTGCCCTCCTACCACACATCAGAGTCCCTCTGATGCAACAGAAGATTGCTTTGCAGGCTGAGGCACTGGAGATCGCCATGAAACTAGAATCAACCCCTATGGGAGAATCCAGCTAAGGTATGAGTCAAATCTTGAGTCAGTTAACTAGTTTATCTTTGCAGGTCGAAGATATGAAGAAAGACAAGGGAAAAGACAAAAGAGAAGATATTTGGTGTATCGAATGAAAATAAGAAGGCCATGACAAGGAGAATTGTCCCCTATTTTATGAGTATTTGGCATCTGGAGCTCCGATCCCTTTGAAACAAGTTACCCTACCTTGGTGCGAGGTATGTAGAAATCAACATCGCCCTGGTGAATGTTACTATTTGAAAAACTATGTCTAGAAACCCGCAAATCTATACTGAACATTCTGTAATTCGGTGGGGCATGACGATAGGGATTGCAAAGCTTATGACCTCATGCATGAAAGGTCAAGAGACATATACAATATTCAAGGTGAAGTATAACAAGAAGGAAGCGTTGTGCAGTATAATTCCCCAGGAAGAGGAAACTTCAATCCTAGCGGTGGATTCAGAGGAAGAGGAAGAGGAGGAGGTATGGTTCAAGGTCGAGGACAGATCATCTATTACAACTACACACAGCCAGAACACTTGGCAAGTGACTGTCAAAACCCTTGTACCACTTGCAGTTACTACAACTCATTCGAACATGTCATAGAATATTATCCTGCGTTGTTAGCTAAGCTTCAGGAGAAACAAGGAGGAAACCAACAAATACAACTAATCAAAGCAGAACCTTGCGGAGAATATCCCAGAGTCACTATTATCACTAGAGGAGGCGTTGTTATAGGAGAAGACAGGGTAATCCAAGGAAAGACTATAGAAGAATCAGGAGTCAGAAAGTTGTAGAGAAGACACAAGTGTTTGATGTGAAGAAAGAAAAAAAAGTATTTGAGGAAGCAAGAAAATAATTTAGAAGAGATCAAGCTTCTTCATCAAAGGCTTGACCAAAAATAAGAGAATACAGAATTCCCTTGGCCTTTGATCAGTCTGCTTCGCCAAGAGAAGGAAAAGAGGTAAGTAAGCTCATGGAATTTTTATGCACTTGCATTAATTTGATAAAGGATGAGAGAACTATACAAGAGCTACAAAACTTGATTAGACAGTACGATCTAGGGAAGATAGACCCCTTACTGAGTAGAGAAGTACACCAAATATATAAAAAGAGGAGGACAAATAAATAATTACACCTGAATTCTCAAATTGGAGAGTATGATATAGACTACGTCGTCCTTGACTTAGGGTCAGAATTCAATGTCATGACGAAGTAGACCTGGGCATTGATGGGAAAACCTAAGTTGATCTATTCCCCTATCAGGCTTAGGATGGCTAATCAACAAGATGTGAGCCCCTTCAGAAGATTGGAACATGTCCCTGTAGACATTGATGGGGTCGAAACATTTGTGGACTTCGAGGTCATTGAGATAGTTAATGATAACTACCCTTACCCCGCGTTGTTAGGAATTGATTTGGATTTCAACAATTCCACTGTGGTTGATTTAAATAAAAGAAGAATGATGTTTGAAGGTGATGGCCTTAGGGTCATTGAACCTTTGGACCCTGATGAAGGTCCCAGATACACAAATCTCATCAGAGAAGAAGACCGCGCATATGAGTTAGAAAACATATACAAATTGACAGCCAGACAACATGACTACATTAATCCTACAGAATATGGGAATTTAAGCTGGCGAAGTGACAACGCATGTTCATTAGATTTAGAAGAAACATTGGAGAAATGGAAAAAAAAAATGTACGAAGTATCTACTAGAAGGTGTGTTAGATTAACCAGAGAAGTTCACTGGATCAACACAACAATAAGTAACTTGCCCACCTTTGATGGTCTAAATCATTTAGAAGCATTCTTGGTGGAGTTTGAAGAAATTGTACCAATACAACAAAGATTGTTGGCACTGGATGAGGCCTTGAAAGGAACTCCAGCAAGGTGGTGGGGGACACACAAACACAATATTACAGACTGGGTACAATTTCGCACTTTGATGACATCACGATTCTCAGAGCAAGTAGAAGGCTGCGAAGTTAGATACACAGGTCGGAGTTGTCCGAAGGACCATGTGCGAAGTTGTGAGGAAGACTGGAGCAACATTCCTCAAGATAATTGGGTGCATAAATTCATCAACACACTGGACACAACCCCTATCAATTGGTACCTTAGAGCAAAACTGCGCCTCATCACTGTCGATTGGGAAGGTATGACTCAAAAATTTGTAACTAACTTCTTATTTGAAATCCAATATCCTACAGTGGATCAAGTATTATAGATTGTAAGATAGAAAGTGTTTGAGGAGGCACCTAGCCTCCCTTTGGATCAAGAAGAGAATGAGTGGATTGCGCCTCTTCATAAACTGCAAGGCTGTTACAATATCAATGTTGATGAAGACGATGATTCTAGGAAGGTGAACATTGTCGAGACAGATGGCCAAAGAGACATAGAAGGACCAGGAGTCGAGCTACCTTTCATTGGACAACCAATTAAAATCAAGAAAGTCAACATTGGAACAGAGCAAACACTAAAGCTTGCTAATGTTGGAGATTATTGGGATGTTGCCACTATTGATAAGATCATAGAGTTACTGCATGAATATCGGGACTTGTTTCCAACCAAGTTCAGTGATATGAAGGACATTAAAGGGACCATGGGAGAGATGAAGATTCCCTTGAAGCCAGATGCAAGTCCAGTCAAACAAAGACCTTACAGATTGAACCTCAAATATAAGGAGAAAGTGAAGATTGAACTAGATAGAATGTTAGAAGCAGGAATCATAGAACCTATTGAAGAGTCAGAATGGATAAGCCCTATGGTGGTGTAGGATAAGAATACTGGAGAAATCAGGATTTGTGTAGATCTCAAGAAGTTGAATGATTCCTATTTGCATGACCCATTCCCTACACCATTCACTGATGAAGTGTTAGACAATGTAGGAGGACAGGAGGTCTACTCCTTCATCGATGGATTTTCGAGATACCATCAGATCAAGATTGCCAAGGAAGATCGCCATAAGACCACATTTGCAACAGAATGGGGATCTTACCAGTATATAGTGATGTCATTCAGATTGAAGAATGGACCAACCATATTTTCTAGGGTGGTGGTCAAAGCATTCAAGGAGTTTTTACATAAATTCTTGGAATCCTATTTTGATGATTGGACTGTTTTTAGTTTGTTGCAAAATCATGTTGAATGTTTACGACTAATGTTGGATAAGTGTAGGAAATGTTAGATTTCCTTGAACCTGAAGAATTGCATCTTATTTTCACCCTTTGGAGTGTTGCTAGGTCATATTGTGTGTAAGCAGGGATTGCTGGTAGATCCATCTAAGATTGCCATTATAGTCAATCTACCCCATCCTATGTTAGCCAAATAGCTGCGCACTACGCTGGGACATACTGGATACTACAAGAATTTGATTAAAGGCTATGCACAGATTACAACACCCATGGAGAATATTTTGAAAAAAGATTGTCGGTTTCAATGGACAGAACAATGCCAGCAAAGCTTCGACACACTAAAGTAGAAAATGGTTACTGCGTCTATTCTGGTCTTCCCAGATTGGAGCAAGGAATTTCATGTGCATGTCGATGCATCTTCTATCACATTAGGAGTAGTGTTAGCATAGTTGGGAACATGAGACATTGATCACCCATTAGCCTTTTCTAGTAGGAAGCTATCAATAGCTGAGATTAATTACACCACCACCAAGCGAGAAGGATTAGCCATGGTGTATGCGCTGCAGAAGTTCCACCACTACTTGTTGGGGGGACATTTTAAAATGTTCACTGATCACTTTGCGTTGAAATACCTAGTCAACAAGCTAGTGTTTGAGAGAGAAATATGCAGATGGATTCTGCTATTTCAGGAATATGACTTTAAGATCATAGTAAAACCAGGAAGGATGAACAAAGGTCCTGACCACTTGTTGAGGTTGGAACATGGAGAGGAACCTACTAGTTTGGAGGATACACTGTTAGATGCACAGTTGTTGGCCATTAGGAAGGTTGATGATCACTTCGCAGAGATAGTTCAGTTCCTATCCACAGGAATAACACCTCATGACTACACATTCATTCAGAAGAAACAGTTGGTAGTGCACGCTGCATACTTTTCACTTATAGCTGGACAACTATACAATATGGGACCTGATGAGATCTTGAGAAGGTATGTTATGGAGGCAGAGCGACCATTGATCCTTGTAGAATCTCATGAAGGCATCACAGGAGGACACTACGCAGGAAAAACAACAACGCAGAAGGTTCTTAGAGCTGGCCTCTGGTGGCCTACTTTACACAGATATGATAAGGATTATCACAGATCCTGTGATGTATGCCAAAGAGTTGGAAAACTATCCAGAAGAGATGAAATGTCATTAGCACCCTAGCTAACCTTAAAATCCTATTAGAAACGGGCCATTGACTTTGTGGGACCTATAAACCCACTAGGAAAGCGCACAAAATCTAGATACATAATCACTACGATAGAGTACTTGAATAGATGGGCCGAAGCAAGAGTAGTCAAGGATTGTAGTGAAACTACAGCTACACGCTTCATATTTGATGATATCATAGCCTAGTTTAGATGCTTGAAGACCCTTATGAGCGATCAAGGCACACATTTTATTAACAATACCACTGAAGCCTTGACTCGGGAATTTGAAGTTCACCATCAGAAGAGCACACCATATCATCCACAAGCAAATGGGATAGTTGAAGCATTCAATAAGATCTTGGAGACAACGCTGACGAAGATTTGCAGTGTGAACAGGGATGACTGAGACCTGAGAGTACCAACAGTGTTATGGGCCTATAGAACCACTTGTAAGAAGCTAACAATGTAGACTCCATTTAATCTATTTTATGGCCCATAAGTAGTTGTACTAATGGAATATTTGGTTCCTAGTCTGATAATTGCAGCCTTTTCAGATATGGATGACACTGGCACTATTCAAGAGAGGCTCACGTATTTGGTTAAACTCGAAGAAGACAGATTTATTTCAGGATTCCATCAGGAAGTTTAGAAGGAAAGAGAAAAGGCCTACCATGATAGGCATATCAAGAAGAAAGCATTCACGCAAGGAGATTTGGTATTGGTATACGAAAAAAAATTCATGAAGCATCTAGGGAAGTTAAAAAAACATTGGATGGGGCCATATCGGGTTGTCTATATTATGGAAGGAGGAGCTACGTGGTTGAAGACTTTGAATGGAGAATGGAAGGAAGGTTTGGTGAACAGGAGTCGGTTGAAATTATATTATGACAATCAACTTCCTCTCAGCTCCAAGTAAAAGCATGAGGAAAAGGGTCTAGGTACCAGGTGCAGTTGAAACTGGGTACCAAACACAGAAAAGATAGTTTGCACAAGGAAGGAAGGGAGGCATAGAGATGAAAGCACAAGCTGCCTTACAGAGTATGAAGTTGAAGTAAAACAAAAGAATCATATCTAAAGTGCCTCAGGATGAGTCACAGGTGAGTGTTGGGGACCTTTTGGCCCTTGGGTATGGAAGTAAGTGAAGAATAAGGAAGAAAATAAGGAATGTGAACTACGCGAAAGACACATTGACTGATACTGGGTCGAAGTGAGCAAAAGAGCAGAAAAGACGGAGCAAATCAAGAGAAAGCAATCCATTGGATGAGGAGACCGAGGATGATATATCAACAAGGAAGACGAATCGTGGACAACTCAGCGAGTGGAAAAATCCATCGTTGGATGCTTTGGAGCACCGCACGAGAAGGAAGGAAAGACAGGTTGGTGAAGCCCTGAAAATGCGGTTCAAGTTGACCTAGGGTTTTAGACACCTAGGATTTTGGTATCTATGGTTTTGACACTTAGGTATTGGCCTAAGGCTGTCGGTAAGTGATTGTAATGTATAAATAAGAACCTAGATGAGGGAAGAGGGTTTGTTTTGAGTTTTTTTCTTGATTATGTTATGAGGAGGAATTTCTATTGAGAAAGAACTATTGTATTGTGAGAGCCTTCTGGTATTGTAAGATCTTCAGCTGGGTGCGAAGATCAACCCTGCAGCTAGGTGAACAAGGAAGGGAGAAAGAGAGAAGAGAGAAGAGCTGCTAGCTAAGAGTGTAGATAGAACTGTATGCTTTCATCTTAATATATTATAAAGCACAGTTATGTGGACGTAGCCCTAGGGAGATGGTGAACCACGTATATCTTGTGTTATGTGTGATTGTTTCTATGTTCTCTATCATTTGATATGATTCTATTGTGATATTGTGTTAGATATGAAATATAACTTGCACAATAGGTTTAACAAAGATAAAGAATACTAGGTTGTTGTGTGTTGTTGCTTTGAATCCACTTTACATTCCTTCTAGTTGTAGACACCTGTGTCCTACAACCCCCTATAGCTACTTCAGGTGAGACTGCATCTGCCTCGCAAGTGTTACCGAAAGGGCCAGTAGTTAGGGCTTGTTGGTGCACTCTTGAGTATTGAACCCTAGGTCTACCCCTGTGCCAACACTTAGAAAAATCTTCTGCTTTGGTGGGTTGATCAGAAGTTTCAATCTTTTCCTATTAATTTTTGGACCTCAGATTGTATCTATTAGAATTTTCTTTTGTTTTCTCTCCCTTACTCAATTCATTTATTTTATTATCCATGAGAGATTCCTCATATGCAGATTGGGTCAAGTGAGGGGATGAGGAGGTTTCACCAAGGCAATGGATTTAAGGTTCAGTTTCTTCATCCTCCCCTTCTTCATCAAGAACAAGGTTGTTTTGTAGAGGGGCTTGGACTTTTTGATTTTCCCTGTCTCTGTTTCTTGGATCTCTTGGAAGGATTTGAGGAGCATTGTTTGGTCTTCTGAAGTTACCTCTATTATCAACATTCTATGTGTTCCTATAGGTTTGTTTTCCTTCAAGTTTTAGTTTCTCCATATTAGAAGAAAGTGATTTTACTAATTTGGTAAGTTCATCAACCTGAGGATGGACAACAGAGGAATCAGAGGTTGAGGCTTCAACTCTATTTTTTCTCTTTTCCCTATCATATTTTCCTGTAATTTTTTCAGATGCCACTATGTTAGATTCTACCTCCAAGGCTGCATCTTGCATATGATTTAAGGAGGCTGATCTTTTTTCTCTCAGTAGAAGGAAAAACTCAGGGTCAAAAGCAATGGCATATGTGATCTTGGCAGAGGTTTCTGCAGGATTTATTTTAACAAGTATCTTGTTGTACATTTTATTGAATCTCTTGAAGATGTCAAAAACATATTCTCCCTCTTTCCTCTTTAGGGATCCAAATTCTGTGATATAATACAAAAAATCTTTTTTATCCCCCCACTGTCTCAAGAAAGCATCATCTAAATCTTTGATCCTAGAAATAGATCCAGAGTTCAAACCCCTAAACCATTTCCTAGCCTCACCATCAAGGATCTGGACAAAGAATCTCATCCACACATCATCATTCTCAATGTTTAGATTGTATGCATAACTATAAAAGGAAGCAAGGTGTTCTTCAATAGTTATGTCTTCTTCTCCTGTGAATTTGGGCATGTATTTTAGGTAATCTCCAGCACGAAGAGAATTCATAGGCTGAGGTAAGATAAGAGGGGCATACCTAGAAACCACTATGGAATCCATCCTATTTCTAGGAGCATTATCACTTGCCATTGGATTATGAACTGTAGGATAAGAAGGAGGAGAGAGAGACTTGACTATGTGCAACTTATGAGAAAAAGGAATGTAGGAAGGAGGGATTTCAATTTTCATAGCAGAAGGCTGAGTCTTGGAAGAAGATGGTATAAGATTCAAGGGAGATGAGGTTTCCTCCTCTTTGGCTACATAAATTTTGATAGGAGGAGGAGTAGAAAAACATAAGGTAGAAAAATCTTCAAGACTCCCAAGTCTGAACCACTTCACAATATCAGGAGAGGAAAGGATTTCAAAATTTTCTTCTTTTGGGTCAAAATAGGATTATTCAATAGGAAATTTTTCAAAATCCAAATTCTTAGAAACTTTAGCAGAAGGTAAAGGAGGAATACTTGATATAACAAATGGTGTATTAAGAATGGACTCATGAAACTGACCAGAAGTACCTGATACAACAACATAAAAACTTTCTTGAGAATATTTTCCTTTCTTGATTAACTTCTCTGGGTTAGCTTCAGGTGTAGCCAAAGGTAGTTGTGGAGTTGACCTCATCTGTCTACCTTTAGGAGACAGTTGAAACAATGGAGTCACCAGGTGCAAGTTGCAATCTTCAATGTACTGAATTCTAATTGACCTTCACAAACAGTAAGCTTTGTCATTCAATCCCAAGGAAATTTCTTCAATTTGTTCCCCAGTAATGGCACCAAGAATGTTAGCACTAGGAATCACCCTCAAATTGCAGAGAGGATAAGCAGAGTACCCATCAAATTATGTGTAAATGTAAATGAGTGTTTAAAGGTCAAATGCACAAGACTCATAATAATAATGGTTTAACTCATAAATCTAGGCTACCATGCACAAGCAATTAAGGTATTGATCAACTTCAGTCAGTGCATGAGAGTAAAAATTTATGAGGAAGAATTAGTGACAAGGATGTTAAGATATACAATTGACATCAGGTCTTCAAGCAACCTAAGGAGGAAAAACCAAAAACACAAGATCTTCTTGAATTCAAAGTTTAAAGAACACTGAAGAAAATTGTAGTAGTATTATAATCTAACATTCATCATAACAAAAATATAACAATCTCATGTGGATCTTCCAATCATGAAAACTCCAGCATAAGAGGAAACAAGATGATATAAGAGAAACTGACTTCTATTACTAAAAAATTCTCAAATCAAGTACATAACCAGAGAACCAGTCTTTAAGTCAAAATTATTACAAAAATAGGACCCTCAGCTCAACCATTTGAACCCTCTTCATCATTTGGAATATGTATTTATAACAAAAAGGAAAGGCAACAACTAGAGGTGCGAGATGGTCGTCCTCCCATAGAATTCTCCAAAAACAATTATTAATATAACACCTATGCTAATAGTTATTTAATAAACTGCTATAAAAAAGGAAACATGTTGGCAACCAATCCAACAATATTTAAATGACATTGTCTCCCTTGATGCGCATTCCTTTCCATGCCAAGTGTCCTCCAGGGGTTTTATGTTGTCACCATGCTGCCACCTATGATCCTCTCTCTTCTCCACATAATCAACCACCCAAAACAATGATAATTTTTAACCCCTTGATTTTAGGTGTCAGTTCGTAGCGCCATTCAGTAGCGCGCTGGGTAGCGAGTTTTTGTAGTGCCCTTGCAAAATACTTTGCACATTTCGTAGCACCGATCCAAAACTATCCTGTAGTTTTCACAGCGTCGATCCTGTATATCACTGTGTGTAATTTCTTAGCGTTCATTCTAAATTAGCCTCTACAAATTCGATAGCACCACACCTCAAATAGCCTTTGCGGAATTGGTAGTGCCATCGTTGAAATGGTTCTGCAGAATTTGTAGCACCCATCATAAAAAAAAATATGTGGATTTGGTAGTGCCACCGTAGTCTGTGACACAGTCCTACAGAATTTTTAGCACCACCATTAAGTTTAGCTTAGGAGATTTGGTAGCGCTTGAGGTAGAAAAATGGAAGGACATGCTATATACATGATTCTGCATCACCTTGGCACTACAGAATGTCTGTGCTCTTTTTGTATGATGAGACTAATCCTTTGGAAAGCACAAAAAACTTGAGTTGATAGGTTAGGAGCTTGTAGATGCCTGTATAGGTGACAAAAAATCATACTTCCTTGATCACTTACTCTTGCAAAAAAAGAAAACCCACAAAAATGGATCTTATATCACCTAACTATTTCATCAACCTAACTCTCCTCCTTGTGGCAGGAGAGATTCCTTCTATCAAAGAAACATGCTTTTCTTTTGCAGGGGTAGTCTTATTTATTGTAGGCATGCCCTTCTTCATTACTGATTCCTCTCTTTCAATGGCAGCTTCTACCAGAACATTCAAATTCCTCTGGGCCAATTCATCCTTGAAGTGTTGCAATTCCACCTTGAGTTTTCTATTTTGAGATTGAAAGCCTCTATTTTTCCTATAGAGGTTATTTAGTTTCTTATGGGGAGACAAAGCTCTTCTTGCTGCAAGTTTTTTTAGATAAAGGGTGTTGTTGTAATTTTCCATGAGATCCTTCATCTTTCTTCTGTATTCCAAATTTTCTTCCTCCAAACGAGCAACCTCCTTCCTAGCCTCCTTGAGCTGTCTGATCAACCTTTTGAAAGTGTGATTACTAGGTGGAGTGATGATTTTGATAACCTCAATAGGTTTCTCAATGGCCTTGCCTTTGTCTTTCTGCTGCATAGAGGCTTTGTCCATCATCCTAATAGTCTTCTTGATGCCTTTACCCTTGTATTTTTCCTTCCTTGGGACTAATACCTTGGGTAATATTTCTGCTTCAACAACCTCCTCCAGGGATGATGATCTAGTGAAAGGCTTCTTGATCTTTATGCTAGTTGCTGGAGAAGGTGAAGATAAATGCAATTTTCTTCCCTTCTTATTTGTGGCTTTAGTGGATGAAGGGACTTCTTCCAATTCAGGTGCAGGAGGAGCTGAAAAATATCTCCGTGGAGAATGATAATCCTCCCTCTCTGTTTCTTCAATTTCCTTGATGACTTATTTTTCTTGAGCAATGGCTTTTCTCTTTCTTTTCTTGATTGTTCCTGCTGGAGCAGTAATAGTAGATGGTAAAGGACTCTACATTTTAGATTGAGGAGTAGAAGCTATGTGAAATTGAATGTGAGAGGAAAAAATAAATTGTTCCCAAGGAATGTTCCTCTTCTTCAATTCTTCCATCACCAACATCCTTATCAATCTAGAGTGAAAGAAACTAGTTTCCATAGCCTTGGACTTGGCTTGGACTCTATCAGACATCTTCCCCATGCTCCTCAACAAGTAGAAAGGGATATTCATTTCATATTTACCAGTAAAATGAAGAAAAAGCCTTATATGGTACTGGTATAACATGTTAAACCTTCCCTCACATGTAAAGTATCTTTGGATGATCTTCAACATCTTGTAAAAATATTCAACTAGATGGCTTCTAGGCACTCCCTTGGACAAGTTTTCTATCTGATAATCTGATTTGAGGAAGTCCTTGGAGAATGAAACGTTTAAATTCATGGATTCAAACCATCTCTCACCAGTATTAGGAACCCTGTGGCTACTATAATAGAGGCTTCAGACACCTCAAACTCAAGGTCTCCTAGCTTAGTCTTAAGGCCATCAAAATGTAAGGAAAATTGCCTTGCCAATTCATGATGTCACCTCTACATTTTTTGGAAAAAAGAGAGGCATCCCACCCTTTTAAAAACTTCCCTAACCATTGGCTCTACATCAAATAGGTGCATGTTTGAGGCATTAGTTATGACCACAGTTCCTCCCTTGTGATATTTCTTCTTCTGAGGTGTCTCCAGGGACAACATGGCAAGGATAAAATGTATGAGTGAAAAGAGTGACATGTCAAGTCATGAAGGTCAGTCAAAACCATAAGCCATAAAATGAACCTAGGCTTAAAATCTAGGTGGGGGCCAAAAATGAGCCAAAACCACAAGTTTTATTTGTTCAAGTTAACCTAAGAAAATCACACAAAGAAAAATAAAACAACTATAAGTCTAAAGGCTAAAAAATTTAAACCTAAGGGATAAAAGACCCAAGGAAACTTAATGTGATAACATTAACCACTAGGGAAACCCTTCATTTTCAGTCAAATTTTCGGTAACCGAATCTCCTGGTTACCTTCAGCCAATGTAAGGTTGGTAAGGTTGGCCATACTCCAAAGTTACGGACTTTCGAAGCTCTGAATCCAGGACGACTTAGCTCCCTCAGGCTTAGCCTAAGGTTCCTAGGTGTTGGTCATATTGGTCCTTCCGAACGAACCCTGTCCGCTCGTCTTCCAAATGAAGAGATCTACCCTTTCCAGGCTTGAACCTCGATATCCTTCCTGAGATTTATCATGAAATGGTTAAGAAATTGGGCCTAAAATCTCAGTCACATAGCAAGGAGTTTGAAAGAGGTATCCTCTTCAAAAAGACATGTTCAAATTGACACAATATCCCCCATTTCGGTAATATTACATGATTATGTCCCAAGAAGCCTCAAGGGATAATATGGGGCATATAGACTATCATTCAAAAGCATACATTGACAAGGAGATGAATGCATACACATATCATGACCATTCCACATAGAAACCATTTATAGATACACATATATATAAACCCATGCATTCATACATTATTTCAGTTCAATACACAAAGTATGAAAACACTTATCAGAACCAGAAGATGTGATGCGACTGTTGAAAGGGGTGCTCATTTCCACCCAACCATAGGCTCGGTCACTCCTAAAAGATTTACCACTGGTCACCCCCGAGCTAGACCACGATGCTTTGAGATTGAATCTTTTTTTTTGGATCAACGAAAGTTATGGACAAAGCTTACTCTCCTTCTCCTAACACATAAATAGATAGGGATGAAGGTTACTCTCCTTTTCTTGACTCAGTCATAGATAGGGATGAAGTTTACTCTCCTTTCCCCGAGTCAGTCTCTATATCCTACGACTATAACACACTATTTTTCACAGTTCTTCCTCGAACCAGAGAGCTTGGTCTCTCGTCTCTACACTCTTCTCAGGTCTTTCTCTACCCACCATGAATTCCTTTATTGCCTTCTTCAACAATATTGTGTGTGGCCCGAATTCCCCAGTCCATGGTCAAGTCTAAAATCCCTACGAATGGGCACCCTTCCCATCCCCTCATTAACTTTTGAGGAGGTTTTCCCACCTACCAACCTGACTGATAATTCATTCATGGGTCATAGGACTATTTTGGTCCTGATAAATTAAATTCAACAAAGTACTGGTTTGTTGGGGTTTATCTCAACCATTCTTGGTTCCCCTCACCATCTCTTTCATAACATCCATGTTCTCTCTTGGAAAACCCCTCCTTCAAAATTCATGCAACACTTATCCATTTTCTATTAATGAGACAAAATACATTCATTGACCTTTCATACAAAGGTTCATCAAGTCAATATTCACACATATCAAGTTTTCTATAGTCTCTTGGACGATATAGTTATATTTACAAAGTGGGGGAAACAGGGGTGTTAAAATTCCCCCTCCTCTTAAAGGAAAATCATCCTTGATGTTCTATATTTCAATGTGCTTTGTATATACAGAAGTAAATAAAAATGGATATGCATGTTTCATGGCATCCTCCATTTCCCACGTGGCCTCATCTGGGCCAAATTGTTTCCAATGCACCTTGACCTATGTAATGGTTATGTTCATGAGTGAGGTTTCCTTCCTATCTAGTATGCATTGAGGTTCTGGCATGAAATATCCCTCTGGCTCCACATGAATCACATACCATTCAATTATATGATTAGAATCATGTACATATTTCTTCAATAAGGAAACATGGAAAACATTATGTTCCTTCACTGTGGGAGGGAGTGCTATCCTATAGGCTACAGGTCCCACTCTATCTAAGATTTCAAAGGGTCCACAATACCGGAGTGCCAACTTGGAACAAGCTCCCATTGTAAAGGAACTCTTCCTGGGACTAACTTTGAGATAGCCATGGTCTCATGTCTTGAAATCCCTGGGAGTTGTCTTTTTGTCGACATGACTCTTCTGTCTATCCCGAGTAGTTTTCATATTTTGCTTAATCTGAATCACTTGTTGTTCCATTTGTTTCAGCATGTCTGGTATGATTTTAATTCTATCCACTGGATTACTCTAGTTGATTGGAACCTTGCATTATCTACCATAGAGGGCTTCAAGAGGGCTCATCTTCAATGACTCTTGATAACCGTTGTTGTAGGAAAATTCTACCAATTCCAGGTAGTCTTCCCACTTCTTAGGCTAATGAAATACATACATCCTTAACATGTCTTATAATACTTGGTTTAATATTTCTGTCTATCCATCGGTTTGAGGGTGATAGGTTGTGCTAAACAATAATTTAGTCTCAAAACCAACCATTAATGACTTCCAAAATATTGAAGTAAATTCTGTGTCTCTGTTAGATATGATCTCCCTAGGAATCTCATGCAGTCTGAATATCTACTTCATGAATATGTTGGAAATATCTATTTCCTTGCAAGTTGACTTGATAAGAACGAAGTGAGAAGACTTGCTCAATTTTTCTACCACTACTATGATGGCATCGTTCTGCTTGGCCGATTTTGGTAATATGATGATGAAATCCATGGAGATGGTTTCCCATTTCCATTCTGTAATTAGTAGAGGCTATAAAAACCCCACTGGGTGCCAGTGTTCTTCCTTAAATTGTTGGCATTCTAAACACTTAGCTAGATAGTCAGCTATGTCCTTTTTCAATCCAGGCCAGTAGAATTGTTTCCTAGTGGTCGCGATCATTTTTTGATAACCTGGGTGACTAGTATATGGTCTCTTATGTAGTTCATCCATTATGAACCTCTTAAAGTTGTCACAACATGGAATATACAATATGTTTTTGTAGGTCAACAAGCCTTCATCCAACATCTGATACCCTTCATACTTTATCCCTATGGGCTCTTTCTTTAGGTATGGTGTCATGGTCCTGAAGAATGCATCAATTTATTGTGCATTCCTGACTCTCTCCCTGGCATTCGTTTCACAGGTGCTTACCTCTACCAGGTGACTCATTTTCACACTTCTGCTAATGGCATCAGCCACCCTATTTTCCTTTCCTTTGATGTGTTTGATTTCAAAATCAAAATCACTAAGGAGAGCCATCCACCTATATTGTCTAGCATTAAGATTTGGTTGATCGAATAGGTGCCTCAACCCACAATGGTCTATCATAAGTACAAATCTCCTACCTAGGAGGTAATTCCTCCACATTTTTAAAGCATGCACTATGGCCGCCAACTCTAGATCATGGGTCACATAATTGATTTCATGCTCATTCAATTTTATGGACTCGTAGAAAATTACATGCCCTTTTTTGCATAAGTACTCCTCCAAATCCTTCCTTACAGGCATCTGCACACACGAGGAAATCAATATTAGGGTTTTCAATCTTCAGCACAGGTGCATGGGTTAGAAGGTATTTTAGTTCGTGAAATATTTCTTCACATTCTGATGTCCAATTGAACTCAATCCCCTTTTTCTGAAGGGAAGTGATTGGATAATCGATCTTTGAAAATCCTTTTATGAACCTCCTATAGTATCCTGCTAAGCCCATAAAGGACCTAATATCAAATACATCCTTTGTGGTAGGCTATTCCATGATAGATCTGATATTGTCAAGGTCTACTACCACTCCTTATTCAAAAATGACATGGCCTAAGTAATGGAATTGCTCTTGGAAAAAGTCACACTTGCTAAACTTAGCGTAGAGATGATGCTCTCTTAGTAATTGTAGCACTAATTTAAGATTTTCTTCATGCTCCTCTTTTTTCTTGGAGTAGATTAGGATATCATCAATGAAACCCATTACAAATCTGTCTAGGAATTTTTCGAGTACATTATTCATCCAACACATAAAAGTGGCGGGGGCATTGGTTAATCCAAATGGAACCACCACAAATTCATAGTGACCATACCTTTTCCTGAAGGTTGTTTTTTGGATGTATTCATCCTTGATTAGGACTTGATGGTATCCATAACTTAAGTCAATCTTTGAGAAAATGGAAGCACCCCCTAATTGGTCAAACAAGTCATTGATTCTTGGTAAGGGATACTTGTTCTTTATTGTTGTCTTATTGAGTTGTCTATAGTCTATGCACAATCAGAGTGTGCCATATTTATTTTTCACAAACAAGGTTGGTGCTCCCCATGGAGACACACTGGGTCAAATGTATCCTTTGTTCATCATCTCCTTTCGCTATATCTTGAGCTCAATTAGCTCTGGTGTACTCATCCTATAGGGCATTCTATACACTATCCCTACTCCTGATGAAAGTTCTATCAAGAAGTCAATGTCTCTTCTTGGAGGTAGACCCGATACCTCTTTTCGAAACACATCTTTATACTCTCTTAATATGGGGGGTTCGTCTAGGTTTGGTTTGTCATCCTCAACAAATTCCAACACCTGTATTGCATATAGGGGACATCCCTTTCTAAAATACTTTTTGATTTGAAGGGTTGATACTCACCTTACTGAGATAGGATTTTGAATCTCTTGGAGGGTTATTTTTATCCCTTCTTCATTTACACATTCTAAAGTTTTATAGTAACAATCCAACTTAGTTTTATAAGCTACTAACTGTTGGAATACTGAGAGGGGGGGTGAATCAGTATTACCCTTATTAACAATTAGCAATTACCTTTTATTATTTTATTGATTACCACAATGAATCAACAATGAATTGTATGTAAAATCAATTATATAAATATATTTAACATCAATTACAAGGTTTTATAAAGAATAGTGAAGGACACCAATCTTGTTTAGAGAACCAACTCTAGGAGACACAAATCCCCTTCTTCAGGGCACCAACCCTAGGAAGCACCAACTCCCTCGTATTTAGGGAACCAACCCTAGGAAGCACCAACCCCCTCGTCTTTAGGGCACCAACCTTAGGAAGCACCAACTCCCTTGTATTTAGGGCACCAACCCTGGGAAGCACCAACTCCCTTGTATTAAGGGCACCAATCCTAGGAAACTCCAACTCCCTTATCTTTTACAATTTGCTTAGTAAGGATATGAATCCTTCCATGCTCCTCCCTTCCACCCTCACTGCATAAGTATCTTCTGCTTTACTTCCTATAATCTTCTTATGTTTTTGATCTTATGATCTGGACTGCAAAGACACATTCTTCTCATCACTCCTTTGCGTTTATATACTCTTCCAACTGGTGTGAGCAATGAAACATTGTGTCCCTTTGTTTGGACCATCACACCTCTTCATTTTAACATTAATAATAATCACTTTTAGTACTCAAACATTTAATGTTAATTATTTTAATTTAGTGAGAGTTATTTTCTTAAATCGATCACAAGTATGGATCGATTTCTTTTTTAACTTGATTCCATATTCCTGCAAATATTTGCAGAAACCGATTTCTGCAGAGGTGCTTCCTTCAACCCATTTATATGTGACCATAGGCACAGAACCACAGGATTATTAATTCAAGCACTTCCTTATTCTTTTTCCCTTTTCCTTTTATCCCCCATATGTCCAGTTTTGGGACCATGTTCTTCAGTACTTCGTCCTTCGGGACTTCAGGACTTTGAAACCTTTCAAATCTCCTGAATCAGATTTCGCTGAAATAGATCGGATAGTCAATATTTAATTCTCCATTTAGATGTATGATCTAGGATCACCAAAGGCCTTTCAAGTAAATCGTCATTCAAGACTTGATAAAAAATTGAATGGATGGTTCTCGTTCATTTCAGAACTTTAGGACTCTAGGCTTTTACTAGTGGCAAAACTCCCGAAGTAAATACTCCCGTAGTAGCTACGAATGTCACTTGTTGACGTGGAACTAATTGAGTGGATTCCATGTGTCACATGGTTTCATGATTTACACATACCTGAAATGCTAATAGCACCTTGACATTTTTCATCATATGATTGCACCACGTGTCCTTGCTGACATGGTCTACTAATGTATATCTCCTGATGTGGCACATGTTCTTCTCCTAGATCTAACGTTTGTCCTAACTACCAAAATGTATCTTAGATTGACAACTGAGAGTGACTTTGGAACTTTTGCCTTTGAGACTTTGGGTAATTTGATTTCTCCACTTCCCAGTGCTTCTGAAGTGAGATTCCCCGAAGTGTAACCTCCTCACAACTTTTAACCCAAAATGAATGTTGTTTGTTGATCATGATCTTAGATTGACGACTCAATCTGTCTGCGATGATGCTTTTCCTTGGTTTAAATCCAACGACTCTTATTCTTTTCTTATCCTATCCTTCCACTTTAAAGTAATCCAACAACTATCGAGAATTCAGGTATTCGAGATATCAACCCTTTTGCTTATCCTATCCTTCCACTTAAAGTGATCCAAAGGCTATCGAGAATTCGAGTATTCGAGATATCAACCCTTTTACCTTGCTTATCCTATCCTTCCACTTAAATTTGTCCAACGGCTATATGGAATTTGGATATTCGAGATCTCAATGCTTTTTCCTTGCTTATCCTATCCTTCCACTTAAAGTGATCCACCGACTATCGGGAATTCGGGTATTCAATATCTCATCCCTTTTTCCTTGCTTATCCTATCCTTCCACTCAACTTGATCCATCGATTGAGAATGGTCCCAGAGTAGATCAACGACCAAGGATGATTGTGGGGTCATAACTAGCATGATGTTTAAAACTATCGTTGAGCTCCGCAATGGAAAACTGATCATTGGTAGTGGAATTGATGCCAACCGTAGATCTATTTGGTGGGTGACGATCGATGGTCTAGACTAATTGAAGGATTGGAATTAGTGCATTTTTTAATTCTCCCTTTGTGCTCCACAATCAATCCCTGCCCTTTATCTGTGCTTGCATATCCAACGGTCATGAATTAATCTGATCGTTTGGTGGATCAAACATAGTCATTGATATTTGAATCTATAAGATCTGATGGTCTAGAATGATTGTGGGATTGGGAATAACATGTTATTTAATTCTCCTTTTTCTCTCTGCAATCACTCCTTGCCATTGATCTAGTGCTTTCATATTCAATGGTCTTGACATGATCTGATCATGTTTCTACAATGCACTTTCCCTTTTGATTTTCATCGTGTCATCTCTTCGTAGATTTGATCTTCATTCACTAACGCTCCTGAGATTCATGTGCATCATCAGTTGTTGACATCAATGAAAATACATCAATGATAGTATGTCCAACAATATCCCCCTTTGTCATTGAGGGAAACACTCTAACTTCATACATAATCCCCCTGTGATGATGGTTTTCTCTATGAAGTTACTCCCCCCCTTTGACATCAATGGAAAAGGGTTTCTCGCCCTAGGGTAATGCTTCCCTGACCATTCAATTTTTAATGAGGTTTTTGAATTACTCCTAATTTCTGTCGGAGATTTTCAAAAGTACTCCTGGGCAGAGGTTTTGTGAAAATGCCTGCAATCTATTCTTTGGTGTCTACGTGCACTATTTTGACCATATTTTGGGTAACCTGATCTCTTAAAAAATGGTATTTGATTGGTATGTGTTTAGTTTTAGAATGCATCACTAGATTTTTAGAGATACTTATGGAACTAGTGTTGTTATAGTTAATAGTAATAGGATTGTTATATTTTATATGTAGGTCTTCTAAAGTTTGTTTCATCCAAAGGACTTGTGTGCAACATGATGTAGCAGTAATGTATTCTGATTTTGTTGTAGAAAGAGATGTGGATGTTTGTTTCTTTCTTGACCATGCCACTAGACTTTTTCCCAAGAAAAATGCTCCTCCACTAGTGCTTTTTCTATCATCTATGTTACCTTCCCAATCAACATCAGTATATGCATTTAGGTTGAAATTTTTATCTTTTGGATACCACAATCCAAGTTCTAGGGTGCCTTGAAGGTATATAAATATTATTTTTACTTCTTTTAAGTGAGTTTCTCTAGGCGCAGATTGAAATTTCCCGACAAGTCTTACAACCTGCATGATGTCAGGTCTTGTTGCTGTTGAGTACAGTAAACTTCCAATTATTGATCTATACATTGTTTGATCCACTTTTGGTGAGCCATCTTCTAGACTTAGCTTACATCCAGTGACCATGCGAGTACTCATGGGTTTACTGTCTTCCATTTGAAATTTCTTCAGCATGTCTTTAATATATTTGATTTATGAAACAAATATTTCATTTTTTGTTTGATTTACTTGTAAACCTAAGAAAAATGAAATTTCTCCCACCATAGACATTTCAAACTCTTCTTGCATTTTAGCTACAATTTTTCTTCTTAATGCAGTGAGATTACTCCTAAATATGATCTACATAGACTACCACAAAAATCGTGTTTTGATCCTCAATTTTGATATATAGGTTGTTGTCAGTAGTCCCTCTCTTGTATCCATGTTTTTGTAGATACTGATCAAGCCTAGAGAACCATGCTCTAGGGGCTTGTTTAAGACCATATAGGGCCTTTTTCAGTTTGCACACATAGTCCTGGTTTTATGATAAAATGAATCCTTTTAGTTGCTAAACGTAGACTTCTTCTTCTAGTGTTCCATTAAGGAATGTTGATTTGACATCCATTTGATATATTTTGAAATATCTGAAGCATGCAAATGCTAGGAACATTCTGATGTCCTCAAGTCTTTCTACATTAGTGAAGGTTTCTTCAAAATCGATACCTTCTACTTGGGAATATCCCTTGCAGACTAATCTGGCTTTGTTCTTTATAATTTCCCCATTTTCATTTAATTTGTTCTTGAAGATCCACTTAGTTCTTATCACATTATTGTTCTTGGGTCTTGGAACTAGTTCCCAAGTTTGATTTTTTTCTATTTGATCTAGTTCTTCATTCATTGATTTTATCCAATCTTTACTTTTGACAGCTTATTTAACATACTTAGGTTCAATTAAGGATAACATTGCTTATTCTGAGTCAAAGGCTAGTTTCCTTCTTGTTTCTACTCCTGCACTTTTATCTCCAATGATCTATCTTTTAGGATGATTCTTTTGAACTCTTTTTAATGGAGCTCTTGGAAATGGCGTTTATTCATTGTCTTATTCATCAGTGTGTGGTTCATTTCCCGTGTTTCATCATAATTTTATTTCTGAGATTCTACATCATCCTCCTCTTGTTGAGATTTTATATCATCATCTTCTTGTTGAGATTTTTTATCAAATCCTTGGGATATGCCCCTTTTAAGATCATCTATTTTTACATTTTCACTTTCCACTATTTTTAGTAGTCTGAGATTATAACATATGTATGCCTTTTTATTTGCTAAGTATCCCAAGAATATTCCTTCATCAGATCTTAGGTCGAACTCCCCTAGGTTATCTTCATCATTATTTATGTAACATTTACTTCCAAAAATTCTAAAGTGATTTACAGAGGCTGGCCTCCCAAACCATAGTTCATAAGGGGTTTTGTCATGATTGGGTCTTAAATGAGCTCTATTAAGTATGTAAATTGTTCTGTGGATTGCATCTCTACATAATTTGTCTGGAATTTTGGCTTCATTTAGCATAGTTCCTGCAGCTTCTTGAACTGTTTTGTTTTTCCTTTCTACCACTTCATTTTGTTGAGGAGTCCTAGGAGCTGAAAACTATCTTTTGATACCATGGTTTTCACAAAATTGAGTGAACTCTTTAGAGGTGATTTCTCCTCCATTGTCTGATCTTAGACATTTAATTTTGAGATTTGTTTCATTTTCTACAAGAGATTTAAATGTTTTGAATTTCTGAAAGGCTTCTTAAAAACAAAACCCAGGCCAGTCTTGTGTAATCATCAAAAATCAACATAAAATAATGTTCACCATAAGTTCTTTTGGTTCTGGTAGGTTCACATAGATCTGTGTGAATAAGCTCTAATGGTTTTTTTGTGGAGTTTTCTTTTGTTTTGAACCTAACTCTTGTTTTATTTCCTATTTGACAATGTTTACAAATGAGATCTGAAGGCTTAATCATTTTTGGTAGGTCCCTATTTGCCTATTTGTTGTTGGCTTTGATCAAGTTGTCAAAGCTTAAATGTCCCAACCTTTTATGCCATAGCCAACTTTCATCTACTTGGTTTAAACAACATTTTTCTTCTTCATCTATATTCAGGATGTACACATTGCTAGATGTTCTTAGTATGACTGCCACTAGCTTTCCAGTGTCCATTTTTTTGATCTCACATTTCTGAGAATCAAAAGTAAGTATGTGACATTGATCACATGTTTGGATTACACTTAGGAGATTTGGTTTGAGATTTTCTACCAGAAGTACATCTTTTTCTTTAGTTTTATTATTTCCTAACCTAACATTGCCTTTTCCTAGTATCTTGGCTTATATGTTATCTCCAAAAGTTACTTTTCCTTTTCCTTTCTTATTTAACCTGAGAAATTTACTTTGATCTCCAATCATGTGTTTGGAACATCCACTGTCAATATACCACTAACATCCCTGATTTATTGCATATAAGGCTACTTTTCACTCGTTTTGTCTTTTCTTCCATACTTTTTGATTAATAGTAATATTTATCATATTTTGACAATCTACATTCACTGGTTTTGTGACCATAGTTGTTGCATTTTGGCATTCACTATTGAAGTTTTGCAAAGGAGAAAACGAGTTATAGTTTCTCTTCTCTGTATTGTACTCATTGTTCTTATATCTTTGGTCATTTCTATAATTGTGTTGTCCATAAGCTTTGCAGTGTATTGCCTTATGTACAAAATTATTACGAGAGTAACAATATCCAATAAATAGATATTTAGGGGGATTCATTCCGGTGATTGTATTCTTCCTGTCATTTATTACTTTAGTATGGAATGTTGATTTCTATTTATGTGGAACAGTGTTCAATGGTATCATATTTTCCTTATTATATTCTCTTCTTAAGGGTCCCTTTAGAGAATCTGCATAACTAATTGGTTTCTTGACAGATCATTGTAATGTAGCAGTTGAGTGTTGAGTATATCCCAAACCATTCTTGTTGTTTGGTGACCTTTGACTACTAAAAATTTCATCCAATATTTTTGAACTATTTTCAAATTGTGATCCCTTCTTTTCTTTCTCAATATTACCTTTTAGTAGCTTAATCTCATCTTCTAGTTTCTCACATACTTGTTTCTTATCATTTAGTTTTTTTTTGTAAATAAAAAAAAGATCCTTGTATTATACCATCATGAGTGTACATCTGTATACTATTTGGCAGCCACCTGTTCCACCGCATAAGGGAAACCATAATAGGTGGCTCCAAATGATGCTGTGACCATAGTTGCAGAGTTTCAATTTACAAAAATTGGAGCGAAAACTGAGAGTATTAGCAGGAAATTCTTTTCCCGTAACTAGCCTAGGGAAAACTTCTTCCAGAGTCACCATTTCTATGGTGATTACAAAACTGTAAAAAAAAATGAAAATAAAATCACAATTCATACTGAAAATGAGAATAGACAGGGGTGGGCCACGTCAAGCTTTTGGGGAACCTCGACATCCATAGACTGTGTAGGCCGGGACGTACTTCTACTTGCAGGTAGGGCACTGAGCTTGAGAGGGGGCATCTGAGAGTGCTTCAAACAACAAATCTAAATGCTGATGGATGGTTCACAGGTCATGCTCCTGCTCGTCCTTTTGCTGTTGTATGTCAAAGAGAAGCTCCAAGTGCTCTGTTGTGAGATGAAACTTGTGGTGTGAGTTGTCATAAATACCGTCATTTCCTTCTTTAACATCGATCTCGCCTGTGTCTTCAACACCGTCATTGCCTTTGTTAGCACCATCCTTGCCTTTGCTAGCAACGTCATTGCCTCCATCTGCACCAGCCTCGCATGTATCTTCCTCATCTTTAGATAATTTCCAAATTGGGGGGATCTTCTCCTCCACAATGCAGCCCCCTTCCCACCAGCGTGGCTGAAAGTATTGGGAGGTGGAGGGACTGAGAGTCTTGGGGGACTTATGAAAATGGACAAGGCTCGGGCCAGGCTGAGAAGGTAGCTCGACTTATTCCACCTTCATGCCCAAATGCTGAGGTGACGAAGGTGCTTCCTCCTTGACTTTGTTGGGTAGAGTCGAAGCGAGATGGGAAGGCTGAGGAGAAAGCTCAGTTCGGGATGGGGTTTCAATTTTGGGAATGCATAAAGGAAGCAAAGTTTGAGTCTGGGTATAGGTGGGTAGGTTTTCCTCTTTTGGAATACGTAGGGGAGATTGAGCTTTGCTAGAGGGTCTGCGGGGTTGACTAAAATGAGATATCAAGGCTCTCTGAGAAGCTGTGAGCCGATTATCCCGAGTGTAGGTGTTTTTGTTCCTGGTGGAATGCCTTGGATTGCCCCTGTCTCGGGGCATGGTGGGATTCAGAGAGTGAGAGAAATACTGGTTTGAGGAAGTGCACAGGTCTCCCAGGAGGTGAGCAAAGAGGCCAGGAGGGCCAAGAATCACAAAGCAGAGATAAAAGTTAGCAAACATCTGGATAGAACAGGCACAATGGTCAGTTTTTAAGCTGATGAGTGCCATTGAAGTCCCTCCCATCGCCATTGAAGGCTGATGGGACTGGTATAAGCCTCTAGTACCAGTGGCCTGGATGGAGCGCTCCACCATGGGAGTCCACAGGCGCACTAAATTAATATCCCCTATGGTGTATTCCATGGGGAATTAATATCATTGGGGGTGGTGGCTTGGAGTAATAACTCTCCTCGCCAACTGCTCCTGCCACCTATCTCTCCTCTCTCACCACTTGTCACCCCATCTGGGTGGTTTCTTATCATTTAGTTGTTGTAAAATGACTTCTTCAATTTTATTAGTTTCCAGGAGCTGGGATTTTAAATCACTAGTGATTTGTTCTGACTCTTTGATGTTTTTGGAAACTTCCCTCTCTCTTGATTTAGTAGCTTCTTTAATTTCTAGAAGCTTTTCCCTTAGTACCCTGTTTTTTTTTTTTGTTTTTTCTTAGTTCTTCAATCACACTAAGGATTTCTTCTTCTAAGTTTACTTCTTCGTCATCTTTCGAATGACTATCATCTTGAGATTTTATCCCCATAAATAGAATCTCTGGTTCATCTTCTTCATTTTCTTCTGATGATCTACTATCTTCTTGGGTAAAGAATGTTTTCTTTTTCTTGTAGAACTTCTTTTTATTATTAGTATTGGTTTTCTTCTGATTTTTTAAGGTTCCTTTGTCATCACTTTCCTCCTACTTAGGATAGGGACACTTATTGGCAAAGTTTCCAATTTTTCACAGTTAAAACATATTAGAGGAATCTTCCCTTTGTATTTCTCTGTCCCTTTCTTGAGTTTCTTTATGAAGTTGGCATTTTCCTCATCATATATATATATATATATATATATATATATATATATATGATAACTCATCATTGGTATTTTGCTCCTACCTCATTTTAGATGCTTTAATTGATGTTTCCTTTTTTGATGATTTATCATTCCCTGTTCTCATTTCATATGCTATAAAAATCCCATGGAGCTTATCAACTGTGAGTGTGTCAAGATCATACTTATCTTCAATTGTAGAGATATTGGCATCATATCTCATAGGTAATGACCTTGGTATTTTTTTCACAATAGGTTTATCTTCAAGTTATTCTCCTGCTTCTTTGATTGAATTGACCACTTCATCTACCCTATGAAAGTATTCAACAATGTTTTCTTCTTCTTTTATTTTCATATTTTCAAGCTGAGTTCTATAGGTCTGTAGTTTGGCTTCCTTGACTTTGTCATATCCTGCATATACAACCTCCAACTTGTCCTAGATTTCTTTGGCTGGTTTACAATGCATAACATTTACACACATAGAATTAGTCAACCCTCCTAGAATTCCATTAACTTCTCTTGAGTTCTCAATATAGATTTTCTTGCCTGCAACGTCTTTGGGTGGAGCAGTTGGTGCAGTGTAACCATCTTCAACAGATTTCTAGATATTAGAACCAAGAGCCAACATGAATTTTTTCATTCTTACCTTCCATGGAGCATAACCTCCTCCATTGAACAATGGTTCTTTTTTGTTAGACATTCCCTCTTTTTGATTCATCTTCAGGATCTACCTTTCAGTTGTTAGACCGTGCTAAAGGAACTCACTTTGATACCAATTATTGGAATACTGAGAGGGGGGGTGAATCAATATTACCCTTTTTAATAATTAGCAATTACTTTTTATTATTTTATTGATTACCACAATGAATTGTATGTAAAATCAATTATATAAATATATTTAACATCAATTACTAGGTTTTATGAAGAATAGTGAATAACACCAATCCTCTTTAGAGCACCAACTCTAGGAGACACCAATCCCCTTCTTCAGGGAACCAAACCTAGGAAGCACCAACTCCCTCGTCTTTAGAGCACCAACCCTAGGAAGCACCAACTACCCTAGGAAGCACCAACTCGCTCATCTTTAGGGCACCAACCCTAGGAAGCACCAACTCCATTGTATTTAGGGAACCAACCCTAGGAAGATCCAACTCCCTTATATTTTACAATTTTATTAGTAAGGATATGAATCCTTACATGCTCCTCCCTTCCACCCTCATTGCATAAGTATCTTCTACTTTACTTCCTGGAATCTGCTTCTGTTTTTTATCTTCTGATCTGCACTGTAGAGACACATTCTTCTCATCACTCCTTATTGTTTATATACTCTTCCAACTTGTGTGAGCTATGAAACATTGTTTCCCTTTGTTTGGACCATTGCACCTCTTCATTTTAACATTAACAATAATCACTTTTATTACTCAAACATTTATTGTTAATTCTTTTAATTTAGTGAGAGTGATTTTCATAAATCAATCACAGGTATGGATTGATTTATTTTTTAACTTGATTCCATATTCCTGCAAATATTTGTAGAAACCAAGTTCTGCAGAGGCGCTTCCTTCAACCCATTTATATGTGACCACAGGCACAGAACCGCTGGCTTATTAATTTAAGAACTGCCTTCTTCTTTTTCCCTTTTCCTTTTATCCCCCATATGTCTAGTGATGGGACTTTGTTCTTCGGTACTTCTTCCTTTACGACTTTAGGACTTTGCAACCTTTCAAATCTTTCGAATCAAATTTCGTCGAAATAGATTGGATGGTCAATATTCAATCCTCTGTTTAGATGTAAGATCCAGGCTCATCAGAGGAATTTCAAGTAAATCGTCAGTCAGGACTTTATCAACAATTGAAGGGACGATTATTGTTCATTTCAAAACTTCAAGACTCTCGGCTTTTGCTGGTGGTGAAAATCCCGAAGAACATACTCTCAGATTAGTTGTAGACATCACTTGTTGACGTGGCACTGACCGAGTGGCTACCACATGTCACATGGTTTCGTGACTTATGCATACCTAAAATGATAATAGAACCTTGAAATTTGTCATCATCTGATTTCACCATGTGTCCTTGCTAACGTGGTCTGTTAACGTAGATATCCTTATGTGGTACATGTTCTTCTCCTAGATCTAACGGTTGTCCCAACTCCCAAAATGTATCTCATATCGAAGGATGATAGTGAATTCAGAACTTCAGCCTTCAGGATTTCGGGTAATTCAATTTCTCTACTTCCCAGTTCTTTCAAAGTGAGATTCCCCGAAGTGTAACCTCCTCACAAATTTTAACCTGAAATGAATGTTGTTTGTTGATCATGATATTATATCAATGGCTCGATCTGTCTGCGATGCTTCTTTTCCTTGGTTTAAATCCAAGGGCTCTTCTTCTTTGCTTATCCTATCCTTCCACTTTAAAGTGATCCAACGACTATCGGGAATTCAGGTATTCAAGATCTTATTCCTTTTGCTTATCCTATCCTTCCACTTAAAGTGATCCAACAACTATCGGGAATTTGGGTATTCGAGATATTAACCCTTTTGCCTTTATTATCCTATCCTTCCACTTAAAGTGATCCAATGACTACCTGGAATTCGAATATTCGATATCTCAACCCTTTTTCCTTTCTTATCCTATCCTTCAACTTAAAGTGATCCAAAGACTCTTGGGAATTTGGGTATTTGAAATCTCAACCCTTTTTCCTTGCTTATCCTATCCTTCCACTCAACTCAATCCATCGGTTAAGAATGGTCCTGAAGTAGATCAATGATCAGGGATGATTGCAGGGTCCCAACTAGCATGACTTTTAAAACTATCCTCGAGCTCCGCAATGGAAAGCTGCTTGTTGGTAGTGGAACTGATGCCAACCATAGATCTATTTGGTGGGTGATGATCGACGGTTTAGACTAATTGCGGGATTGATATTAGCACATTATTTAATTATCCCTTCATGCTGCACAATCAATCCTTGCCCTTGATCTACGTTTGCATATCTGACGATCACAACTGAATCTGATCATTTGGTGGATCAATCATACTCGTCGATCTTTGAATCTAGAATATATGATGGTCTATAATGATTGTGGAATTGGGAATAACACGCCGTTTAATTCTCCTTTTTCTCTCTATAATACCTCCTTGTCATTGATTTGGCGCTTGCGTATTCAATGGTCCTGACTTGATCTGATCATTTTTATACAATGCACTTTCCCTTCCATGTTTCATCGCATCATTTATTTTGATCTTTGATATCCATTCACTAACCCTCCTGAGGTTGATGTGCATCATCGGTTCTTGAGATCAATGAAAATACATCGATGAAAGTATGTCCAACACTAACTAGTCCATACCAATCAACAAGTCATAAGACCCTAGGGGAAGTATGTTAAGGGTCGCTTGGGTGGGAAATCCATCCATAATGAATTAGCAAGATGGTATGACCTCTGCTACTTTCCTTTTGGTTTCAATGTCTAGTTGTACTAACCATGGATTAAAATGTATAACTAGTTGTAGTTTACACTTATCAATAGTATGAAGGGACACATAGCTCAAATTAGAACCAGGGTCAATTAAAGTATAAAATATATGGTTGGCGATCATACCTTCGATATCCACCACTGAGGCTTGGTGGTCAACTTGTTTATTATCGAAGGCTACATAAATTCGTGGAATGATCCTATCCACATCATTGACTGTGGTAGCTTCTTGGATATTGTAGACCCTCCAACTATATTTTTGTCCTCATGAACAAATCCTCAACAGATGTCCTTCTCCACAACCCAAACATTTCAAGGGTTTTCTCTTTGGGTTATCAGTCTTTCTTGAGGTTGCTTCAAAACATTTATTTCCACTCTGGGAGGGGAGATTTTTTTGATTCACACTTCTAGTAGGAAGGCTCATCCTAGAGTCCTTCCCATATTTCTTAAATATTGAGTATTTAAACCCCTTATTCTTGAATCCCTAACTACTCTTCTTCTTAAAGTGTTTCTTAAATTGTTTCCATGATAAGTTATTCTCATGGATTCGTTTCACATTCCTAAGGTCTTCCTGCCAAATGGAGGCCTTTCCTTTCAGGTTGAAGATGGCTATTCAAGTCTTCACATTTTCAGAGTAGTCATGGAATCTTAAGTACTTATTTAAACCAAGAAGCTAAGATTCTGCCTCTTCCCCTTTCTCAATCTCTCCATTGAAAGAGGGTGGTATGGCTTCCTTGAATTCTTTAGGGTCACGATATTTAGAATTCCTTCACTTCTTTCCTTTATTTTGAGAGTGTGAGCTAGTTTTTCTACTAGAATATCCCTCAAAGTTTCCCATTTCCTTTCCATAGGACTCTCCCTATGAGCATCCCCTACCTCCGAGTTGGGCCTTCCTCGAGGTACTTCTCCCAGTGTGGCCACTTATGGGACCATGTTTTCTTATTTCAGGTGGACTTTGACTCCTCTTTGTACGTCGTCGGTCCACGTGACTGGTTGCAAGTCCATGTTGTAGCTGCTTCTGTATGTTGGATAAGCTCTGAAACTATAATAATTTCCATTTTTTTTCTTGCTCCTTTATAAATCTCTCTTTGTTGGCCTTGCAACTCTGTAATTTGACCATGAGGCTACTTACTATTTCAGCCAGATCTGGAGGGGTTACCACCGCCCTCCTTTCATCAGATTCTTCATCTCTATTGTGGGAGCCATCCACCACTTCATGGCATGTCACCATCCTTTATACTTGGATTTTTTCCATGATTTACCAACTGCTTGAGTGCTGAAAAAACACTTATTGTTAGCCAACAGTATATTAGTTTATGAACAACACACAATTCATATTTCTTAAATACACACACAGTATAAAGTTTCATTCTTTCCTTCAGTAAAAGTTTAACCAGACTCTTTGGAAAATAGGTAAGACAGGGTGTCACCCTTAAAAGTGCTTTAAATATGGTTTTTACGCAACTCATCCATGAGACCAGGCAGGCCAAGTGCTGTAACCATGCTCTGATACCAATTTGCAACACACCCATGGTGGGGCATCAAAATTTCATTCTTCTTAAGTAATAAAATCCTCCATTCAAGGTTACTATCCCATTATGATCATCCATATATTTCCAACCACGATCTCCATGCTCAAAACCAAGCTTAGAGCTGGTAGATATACCTCTCCCAAGTTCCTCAGGTGTTCATTGGTCAGGGCCTTTGGACTTCCACATGGATCTGACTCAATATGATTCTCCTCGAGTTCTCCAATATCTCGGAGCTTCCAACGTTCCCAAATCTATGGCGAAAATCCATCCACCAACCAATCCAATGACTGGACTTGATCCTCGGCTAACTCACTGGATAAAGGGGGAATTCGAAGTTCATACTTCTGATTTGAATTCCTGGCCTATCCTCTTCTCTCTGGATATAATCACATATGACTACGGGATATGACCAGATGCCAAGACAATAGGTGCCTATTTCGATGCTTCATATCTTCGGGGATTTTTGAGGCACCAAGCTTCAATTCCTCCAGAAATGGATCTCCTCCAGAGTACAAGATTTGGTGCCAAGTGTCTCCTGGCATCAATGATTAGGTTGGACTCCGAAACTTCTCCCTTTTGGAATCTCTACAATACTATACCCCAATTCCTCCGGAGTCCGAAGTCCCAGACTCCCATAGTTTCGATCACTTCACCAACCACTTTGACTATGTGGGCACATACTAGGGGTTGACATGTAGAAGGTTCAGGGGTGACACATGCCCTCATCATGGATGACATGTGTCACGTTCCAATGTGTCTATAGGGTATGTGATACGCATGAATCCAAGTGACACGTGGAACATCAAACTTGAGTCCACATCATGGATGATGTCACTACACCACGTCACTCCAGACTGATCATCTTTCATGCCCTCCGATATCGCAGCCAAGGTACATACACGTTGTTAGTGCCAATTCTTGCAAGGTGGTGTTTTCTCTCTGATTTCAGGCCCTTGGTGTAAATGCATAGAAATGGGGTTTAAAAACCCATCAAATGTGTTTTATTCAAAGGCTGTAGTCATGAGCACCGAGCGCAACACACTGTCACATACCCACTACCTCAATCAAAATTTTCATTGATTTCTACTGAATCAGAGGCCCCGAATTACCTACGGAGGCCTAGCGCAAGCTAGATTTTTCTCTCTCTCTCTATTCCCATGTGATCGCGGGTCATGATCATAGTTCAAATAATCATGGTGCCTCTTTGTATTTCAGGCCTCGGCACTTCAGGGGTTTCAAATCGTTCGACTCTGCAACTGCCAAACCCCGACAGGGCTAGCGACCGACCAATAGGGACGAATCCCAATAGGGCTAGAGAACAACCAATGAGAATAGGCCCCATTGCACGATTAAGTGGAGTATAGGTGTTAGAGGGGGAAATGCGAAACGATAGTCGACAAGATAGGAGGGGGGCCCAATTCACATGCCACACTATTCTAGACCGACCCCCCCCCAAAACCATTAAAGGTAGAATGGTAAGGGGGTTCCAAAATTCACTCGAGCATCGTTGATCAAGCTAAATTAATCTCAACCGTTCGAGAGTTGCACATCCAATTCCGGACCCCCCACACCCCATCGCTAAAGGAAGAATAGCAAGGGGGCTCTAGAATGAAACCTCAGCCGTAGATTAGGGCGGGTGGACTCTGGCCGTCTAGATCTGCTTGTTACTTACCTTAATGCGCATTCACACCCCNCCCCCCCCCCCCACATCTATAGGTCTCACAGACTCCGGATCCTCTGAAAGGATCTCATCCGTTGATCGATACTTAACCCTCATACTAACAGGTGGGGGTTTGCAAGTCTTAATTTCAGGATTTGTTGGCATAGGGAAGCATGCCCTTCGATGTCCCGAGTATCAAAATGCTGAAGTGTTGAACATGCCTCGTTTGGCAATTAGCCCCCTGGTCTACACCTTGGTCAATATGACCTCTTCTCATATGACCATAGTTTCATTTCTGTCGATATTTATCAAGGCAAGAGACCATACTCTTGTCAACGGAACTCCCAAATCCCTGATCCCTGATTTATCGAAATGGGTAATCTTATGACACGTGGCCTCCTGAGATCGGGCGATCCAGATCTATCTGGGGGTTTCCACCATGGAAAGTCCTGAAATCTTATCACCAGGACTCCCAAGTTCACGATTCCCGATTTCCCAAAATGAGAAATATCACGACACATGGCCTCCGTTATTTAGATGGTTCAGATCTATCCCGGGGTTTTCACCATGGAAAGTCCCGAACTCTCGTCACCAGGACTCCCGAGTTCGTGATTCTCGATTTCCTGAAATGGGTAATCTCTCAACATGTGGCCTCCATTATTCGAATGGTTCAGATCTATCCTATGGTATTCACCATGGAAAGTCCTGAACTCTCGTCACCAGGACTCCCGAATTCGCGATTCCCGATTTCCCGAAATTGGTAATCTCAAGACACGTGGCCTTCGTTATTCGAACAGTCTAGATCTATCCCGGGGCTTTCGCCCCTATCCACTAGGGTTTTAACCCTCGGGTAACTCCTGACAGATCCAATGACTATCGGGGTTTCCAACAGAGATCTAACAGCTCAGATTGTTTCCTACTCGTGCATTCTTCCACGACTCCCTGGACGTGGAAAAATCAACGGTCCAGATACTCCCATGGACCTTGGAGATCTACGGTCCCTATTTCTTCGCTACCCATGAAGACATAGAAAACAAAGGGGTAAGGCATTTAACACCCTACTTACTCCTACCAATCTAACAGTCATGCGTGACCATAGGTTTCCCTATGGAATCTCGTTCGTTGATCAATACCTATCAGGGTTAAGGAACTTAACACTCCATATTCTTCTTCCGATCTGACAGTCGTGAGTGACCACAGATCTCTCGATGGGATCTCGTCCGTCAATTCGATACTTCATCCTTATGCTGCCATCTCAGGTTTTCAAGAGGATCGTTTCTCCTTTTGCAGGGTTACTAAGGCCTTACGCCTTCACATTCGCTTTCCCGATTCTTGATGGGCTTTTCAAGGAGGGTAGATTTATGGGGAGGTTTTTACCCAGGGTACTATCTAAGGCATATAAGGGTAACTTTTTCTCACGAATTAGACATGCAATCTGAATTAGGTCGGTAAGCATATAAATAGTGATTTATGAAGACATAAGCCATACGTAGTCTTTCCAGTATAAACATGCATCTACTAGTATTGATCAAAATACCATACAGACATTCTTACTCTGGAATCATTCACCATTTCACAGCTTATAAACATAAATGTCAGAATAAATATATATTTCAAGATGCTAGAGGCAAAACACTTATCAGAAATAACACCAGGGGTTAGGCAACTGCTGAGAGGGGTGCTTGTTTCCACCCAACCGTAGGCTCAGCGAATCCCAACGGATTTACCGCTAGCCACCCCCGAGCTGAGACCATGATGTTGTGAGACTGCGTCTTTGTCTGCCAGTGACCATAACCGAAGGTTACTCTCCTTCCTCTCTGCTATCACACACTCTGCATATTTCCATATTTCTCTTCCTCCCCTCACGTCTGCCCCCCAATCGCTTCTCCTCCACACCTTATCCTCTTGCGAGGTTGCGTGTGGTGTGATTTTCCTCACGTTGGTCAGGCCTGATGGCTCTATGGATGGGTGGTTCACCTCCCCATCCCTCATAAATTTCTGAGGATCCATCTACCTACCAGCCGGCGAGACATTTAATTCAGGGCCAGTGAGCCGCGTTTGGTTCTCCGGGCCAGTGAAGTCCAAATACGGTATTAATTCTCAGTGGAAGTTAATGCCACCTTTCCAGGTGCCTTCCACCACCATCGTGGTCTCTTTTTCATCACATCCCCTCTCAGCAGTCCTGCAATATAAATTCATAATGTTATTCACATTCATTGACCTTTTCCACAAGGTCCATTCACATCACATATTCACATTCATGAGTTTGCCACAGTTCTGGCCAGTCCAGTTATTTTTACAAACTGGGGGAAACAAGGTGTTACAATTCCTCGATGTTCTTATCTTTTAACATGAATTGTATGTACAGAAGTAAGAAAAATCAGATATGCCTATCTCATGGCATCCTCCATTTCCCATGTTGCCTCATCTGGCCCAAAATGTCTCCACTGCACCTTTACCTGTGAAATGGTTTGGTTCCGGAGCGGGGTTTCCTTTCGGTCCAATATGCATTTGGGTTCTAGTAGAAATTCTCCCTCCGGTTCCACCTGGATCATAGACCAATCACTTATATGATTAACATCATGTACATATCTCTTCAATAATGAAACATGGAAAACATTATGTACTTTTACTGTGGGAGGAAGTGCTAGATGATAGGATAAAGGTCCCACTCTATCTAGAACCTCCAAGGGTCCACAATACCAGGGTGCCAACTTGGCACAAGCTCCCATTTTCAGGGAACTCCTTCTAGGCTTAATTCTGAGATATACATGGTCTCCCATTTTGAACTCTCTTGGAGTTCTCTTTTGATCAACATAACTTTTCTGTCGGTTCTGAGCGACCTTCAGATTTTGTTTTATCTGAGTCACTTGCTGTTCCATTTCTTTCAACATGTTGGGTCCAAATGAAATACTATTTACAGGATTACTCCAGCTGACTAGATTATTACATGGCCTACCATAGAGGACCTCGAAGGGACTCATCTTTAAGGATGCTTGGTAGCCATTGTTGTAGGTGAATTCTACCAATGGTAGGTAGTCTTCCCATTTCCTGGGTTGATGCATTACATGCATTCTTAACATATCCTCTAATATCTGATTCACTCTTTCTGTCTGTCCGTCGGTTTGAGGGTGATAGGCGGTGCTAAACAACAATTTGGTCTCTAAACTAGCCATTAGTGATTTCCAAAAATTGGAAGTAAATTTTGTGTCTCTGTCAGACACTATCTCTTTCGGCATATCGTGCAGTCGGCATACCTCTTTCATGAATACCTAGGTGATATCTATTTCCTTGTAGGTTGATTTGGCGGGGATGAAATGAGCAGACTTTCTCAGTTTATCCATCACTACCATAATGGCATCATTCTGTTTGGTTGAAGTTGGCAATCAAGTGATAAAATCCATGGAGATGGTTTCCCATTTCCATTTTGGGATGGGAAAAGGGTGCAATAGTTCTACTGGGTGTCAATGTTCTGCTTTAACCTATTGGCACTCTATGCATTGGGCCAAATATTTGGCTATGTCTTTCTTCAATCTAGGCCAATAAAATTGTTTCCAGGTGGCAGTGATCATTTTATGGTATCCTGGGTGACCAGTGTATGGTCTTTTATGTATCTCACCCATAATAAACCTCTTCAAGTCGTCACAATTTGGAATGTACAATTTATCTCGGTAAGTGAGCACACCTCCTTCGGTCATTTGGTAGCCTTCATATTTTACTCCAGAGTGTCCTTGATGTAGGTACAAAGTCACGGTTTGAATGAAGGGATCTGTTTCTTGTGCATTTCTGACTCTGTTCTTGACATCTGTCTCGCAGGTACTCACCGCTTCCAGGTGAATTGTTTTCATGCTTCTGCTAAGGGCATCGACCACCCTATTTTCCTTCCCTTTAATGTGTTTGATTTCAAAATCAAATTCACTAAGGAGGGCCATTCATCTAGCTTGTCTAGCATTGAGCTTTGGTTGGTCGAACAAATACTACAATCCACAGTGATCTATCATAAGTACAAATTTTCTTCCCAAGAGGTAATGCCTCCACATTTTCAAGGCATGCACTATGGTAGCCAATTCTAGATCATGAGTCACATAGTTGACTTCATGTTCGTTCAATTTTCAGGATTCATAGCAGATCACACTTCCTTTCTGCATAACGACTCCTCTGAGCCCTTCTTTACAGGCATCTGTGCACACAAGGAAGTCAGCTTCTGGGTCAACGATTTTCAACACTGGTGCATGGGTTAGTAGATGTTTCAGGGTTTGAAATCTTTCTTCACATTGTTGTGTCCACAGGAATTTTGTCCCCTTCTTCTGGAGGGCAGTGATTGGAAAACCAATCTTGGAGAATCCTTTTATAAATATCCTGTAGTATCCCGCTAATCCCATAAAGGATCTGATGTCTGAGACATTCTTTGGGGTAGGCCATTCCATGATAGACCTGATCTTGTCAGGATCTACTACTACCCCTTCCTCGGGTAGAACATGTCCCAAGTAATGTATTTTCTTCTAAAAGAAGTCACATCTGTTGAATTTATCATAGAGCCGATGCTCTCTTAGCACTTGCAGCACAAGTCTAATATGCTCTTCATGTTCTTCTCTATTCTTAGAGTAGATTAATATGTCATCAATAAAAACTAGTACAAATTTATCTAAAAATTTACAGATTACATTGTTCATTAAGCACATGAAAGTGGCAGGGGCAATGGTTAACCCAAATGGCACTACCACAAAATCATAGTGACCATACTATGTCCGGAAAGTGGTTTTATGGATATCTTCACCCTTGATTCGGACTTGATGGTATCCCGACCTCAAGTCAATCTTTGAGAAAATAAATGCACCCACCAACTGATCGAATAGATCATCGATCATGGGCAAGGGGTACTTGTTCTTTATGGTTACTTTATTGAGTTGTCTATAATATATACATAGTCTAAGGGTGTCATCCTTCTTTTTCACAAACAGGACTGGTGCTCCCCATGGGGAAACGCTGGGTCGAATATAACCCTTATCCATCTTATCCATCATTTCTTTCAATTGCAATTTGAGTTCAACTAAATCAGGTGTGATCATATGGTAGGGTGTCTTAGACACCGACACCGCTCCTGGTGTGAGCTCTATCGAGAAGTCAATGTCTCTTCTCAGAGGTAGACCCAGTACCTCTTCCAGAAACACATCTATGTATTCTCTCAGGATAGGGTGATCATCAGGGCTTGGTTTATCACCCTCGATTCTTTTCAACACCTGTATTGCATATAGGGGACACCCTTTTCGACAATACTTTCTCATTTGCAGGGCTGATATTTGCCTCACCGAGACCGGTTTTTGGATCCCTTGGAGGGTCGTCCTTTTTCCTTCTTTGCTCACACATTCTACGGTTTTATGGTAACATTCCAGTATTCCTTTATGGGTGGCTAGCCATTCCATACCAATCAACAGATCGTATGCTCCCAGGGGTAATACGTTAAGGGTTGCTTGGGTGGGGAATTCACCCAACATTAATTGGCAGGCTGGTATGACCTCTACTACCCTTCTTTTGGTGCCAGTGGCTAACTATACCAACCAGGGCTTGGTTTGTTTTCGTGGCTGTAGCTTACACTTATCAAAATCTCTAGGAGCTATATAGCTCAAATTTGAACCAGGGTCAATCAAAACAGACACTAGATGGTTGAAAATCATACCTTCTATTTCCATCACTGAAGCTTGGTGGTCAGCTTGGTTATTATCCAAGGCTGCAGAAATTTGTGGCACACTCCCTGCCACATCATTGATTGTGGTAGCTTCCTGAATGTTATAAAATTTCCGACTATCATGTTGTCGATGTGGATAGTCTGTTAGGAGATTCTCTTCTCCGCAACCCCAACATTTTAGAGGTTCTTTCTTTGGGTTATTAGTCTTCACTGGTATAGGTCCAGAAGTTTTATTTCCGTCCACCGAGGGAAAGTTATGCTGGAGTACACTCTGGGTTGGAAAGTTCATTCTGGGGTTCTTCTTGTAGTTCTTAAATCCTGAGGATTTGATCCCCTTTTTCTGAAATCTCGAACCACTCTTCTGTTTCCAATCTCCACGAGACTCTGCCCGATGTCCATATTATTCATGACAATATGTTGCCTTTCGAATAGTGTCTTCTAAGGTCTTTGTCTCTTTGAATTTGATTCAGTTCCGGTATTCCTTGGGTAGCCCACTGATGAAGCGTTGCGTCTTCGCCTTCTCTACTTTGATGTAGGGTACATAGCTCAATAAGTCGAGGAATTTGTTGACATATTCCTCTATAGTGAGTTGCCCCAGTTTGAGTTCATAAAACTCTTTAGCCTTCTTGTCGAAATATTTTTCTGACAAATACTTCTTCCGGAAGTACTTTTCAAATTGTTTCCAAGACAGGTCCTCCTTGCGGACTCCTTTCGTATTCTTAAGATCTTCCCACCAGATGGAAGATTTTCCATTCAGATTGAAAGTGGCCACTCGAGCCTTCAAATTCTCTGAAAAGTCATGGACTCTGAAATATTTCTTTAGTCCAAGTAGCCAGGCCTCGACTTCCTCTCCCTTCTTTATCTCACCATCGTAGGAGGGAGGTTTGGCCTTTCTGAATTCCTCAAATTATGACCCTTGGAAGTCTTTTGTTTCTTCTATTTTCTTCGAGAATAGGAACTGGTCCTGCTGCTGGAAGAGCCTTCTGAATTGCCAGCTTCCTTCTCAGAGGAATCGTCTGGCACTGGTCCTTTACCTATAGGGTGGACCTTTCTTGAGGTGCTCCTCTCAGTATGGCCACTGATATGTCCATGTTTCTGCATCTTGGGTTCATGCTGCATTTTTCACTGTAGGTCGGATAAGCTCTGCAGTAAAACTGCATTAATTTCAGTTTTCTTTTCTTGTTCTTTCATCATTCTTTCATTGTCGGCCTTGCAGCTTTGCAATTCAACCATGAGACTCCTCATAGTCTCGGCTAGATTTGGAGGGGTTCCCATTGCTCTTCTTCCGTTAGACTCTTCGTCTCTATTGTGGAAGCCTTCTCCCACCTCTTGGTGAGTCACCATTCTCCGCATCTGTAAATTCCCGCGGCTGATCATTCGCTTGGGTGAAAAGACAAACACTAGTTATTAGTCAAGAGTTAGATACATTTTAGAACCTACACATAAATTCATAACTTTTTCACATGCATACATAATCAGGTTCTCGTTTCCAAGTTTTTAATCCTGGATAAGAGAGTTAAGTTAGGGGGCTACTCCTCGTAGGATTTCTTCGAATGGAGCTTATGCACAACTCGTTCATGAGCCCAATCAGGCTGAGTGTTGTAACCTGGCTCTGATACCACTTTGTCACATACCCACTACCTCAATCAAAATTTTTGTTGATTTCTGCTGAATCAAAGCCCCTGAATTACCTACGGAGGCCTAGCGCAAGCTAGCCTTTTCTCTCTCTCTATGTTCCCATGTGATCGCGGGTCATGATCATAGTTCAAATAATCATGGTGCCTCTTTGTATTTCGTGCCTCGATGCTACAGGGGTGTCAAATCGTTCGACTCTGCAACCACTGAACCCCGACAGGGTTAGTGACCGACCAATAGGGACGAATCCCAATAGGGATAGAGAACAACCAATGAGAACAAGCCCCGTTGCATGATTAAGTGGAGTACAGGTGGCAGAGGGGGAAATGTGACACAATAGTCGATAGGATAGGAGGGGGCCCCACTTCACATGCCACACTATTCTGGACCCCCCCCCCATTAAAGGAAGAATGGCAAGGGGGGTCTGGAATTAACCTGAGCACCGTTGATCAAGGTGAATTAATCTCAATCATTTGAGAGTTGCACATCCAATTTCGGGAACCCCCCCCCACCGCTAAAGGCAGAATAGCAAGGGGGATTCGGAATGAAACCTCAACCGTAGATCTGGGTGGGTGGACTCTGGCCATCTAGATCTTCTCACTACTTACCTTAATGCACATTCACACCCCAGATTAAAGCCAACATCTCTTCCTCACATCTCACAGTCATCCCAGACCCTGGATCCTCTGAAAGGATCCTGTTCGTTTATCACTTGTAAAGGTTGAGAGGGATCGAGGAACTATCCTTTGCNCATTCCTTCCCCCCCCCCCACATCTACAGGTGTCATAGACTCTGGATCCTTCGAAAGGATCTCATCCATTGATCGATACTTAACCCTCATACTAACAGGCGGGGGTTTGCAAGTATTAATTTTGGGATTTGTTGGCACAAGGAAGCATGCCCTTCGGTGTCTCGAGTACCGAAATGCCAAAGTGTCAAACATGCCTCGTTTGGAAACTAGCCCCCTGGGATACACCTTGGTCGATACGACCTCTTCTCATATGACCATAGTTTCATTTATGTCGGGATTTATAAAGGCGAGAGCCGGACCTCTTGTCAACGGAACTCCTGAATCCCTGATCCCCGATTTCCCGAAATGGGTAATCTTATGACACATGGCCTCCCAAGATCGGATGATCCAGATCTATCCCAGGGTTTCCACCATGGAAAGTCCCAAACTCTCATCACCAGGACTCCTGAGTTCGTGATTCCCGATTTCCTGAAATGGGAAATATCACGACACGTGGCCTTCATTGTTCGGATGGTTCAGATCTATCCCGGGGTTTTCACCATGGAAAGTCCCGAACTCTCGTCACCAGGACTCCCGAGTTCGCGATTCTCGGTTTCCCGAAATGGGTAATCTCATGACACATGGCCTCATTTATTTAGACAGTTCAGATCTATCCTAGGGTTTTCACCATGAAAAGTCTCGAACTCTCGTCACCAGGACTCCCGAGTTTGCGATTCTTGATTTCCCGAAAGGGGTAATCTCACGACATGTGGCCTCCGTTATTTGGACGGTCCAGATCTATCCCAGGGCTTTCACCCCTATCCACTGGGGGTTTAACCCTCGGGTAACTCCTGACAGATCCAATGGTTGTCGGGTTTTCCAGCCGAGATCTGATGGCTCAAATTGGTTCCTACCTGTGCATTCTTCCACGACTCCTTGGACATGGAAAAATCAACGGTCCAGATACTCCCATGGATCTTGGAGATCTACGGTCCCGATTTCTTAGCTACCCACGAAGACATAGAAAACAAAGGGGTAAGGCATTTAACACCCTACTTACTCCTACCAATCTAATGGTCATGGGTAACCACAGGTTTCCCGATGGAATCTCGTTCGTTGATCAATACCTATCAGGGTTAAGGCACTTAACACTCCATCTTCTTCTTCCGATCTGATGGTCATGAGTGACCACAGATATCCTGACGAGATCTCATCCATCGATTCAATACTTCATCCTTATGCTGCCATCTTGAGTTTTCAAGAGGATTGTTCCTCCTCGTGTAGGGTTACTAAGGCCTTGCGCCTTCACATTCTCTTTCCCGGTTCTTGATGGGATTTTCAAGGAGGGTATCTTTATGGGGGGGGTTTTACCTAGGGTACTATCTGAGGCATATAAGGGTACCTTTCTCCCATGAATCAGACATGCGGTCTGAATTAGGTCGATAAGCATATAAATAGTGATTTATGAAGACATAAGCCATACGTAGTCTTTCCATTATAAACATGCATCTACCAGTATTGATCAAAACACCATACATACATTCTTACTCTAGAATCATTCACCATTTCACAGCTTATAAACATAAATGTCAGAATAAATATATATTTCAAGATGCCAGAGGCAAAACACTTATCAGAAATAACACCAGGGGTTATGCAATTGCTGAGAGGGGTGCTCATTTCCACCCAACCGTAGGCTCAATGACTCCCAGCGGATTTACCGCTAGCCACCCCCGAGCTGAGACCACGATGTTGTGAGACTACGTCTCTATCTGCCAGTGACCAGAAGTGAAGGTTACTTTCCTTCCTCTCTGCTATCACTCACTCTGCATATTTCCAGAGTTCTCTTCTTCCCCTCATGTCTGCCCCCCAAGCGCTTCTCCCCCACACCTTATCCTCTTGCGAGGTTGCGTGTGGCGCGATTTTCATCGCACTAGTAAGGCCTGACGGCTCTACGGATGGGCAGTTCACCTCCCCATCCCTCATAAATTTTTGAGGAGCCACCTACCTATGAGATGAAGAGAGATTTAATTCGGGGCCAGCGAGCCGCTTTTGGTTCTCCGGGCCAGTGAAGTCCAAATACGGTATTAATTCTTGGTGGAAGTTAACACCACCTTTCCAGGTGCCTTCCACCGCCATCGTGGTCTCTTTTTCAGCACATCCCCTCTCAGCAGTCCTGCAATATAAATTCATAATGTTATTCACATTCATTGACCTTTTCCATAAGGTCCATTCACATTCATGAGTTTGCCACAGTTCTGGCCTATCCAGTTATTTTTACAAATTGGGGGAAATAGGGTGTTACACACACAGAAGAAGTCCATTTCATTCTTAAAATCAAGTGAGTGGGCATTTTTTTTTCAATGATGAGGATCCACACATGGAGCAGATTGACGGTCATCAGGTAAGCTCGAGTTGCAGAGTTGCACGAGGTCTAGCACATGAGCTCATCTCTTATGGCCAAAATCACAAAATGATGATTCGTTTCGGCATTTCAGCTACCAGGACTTCAAAGGAAATGGGGTCTCTCTCTTCCATTGCATCGAGAAACTCCGAAACACGAAATGTGAAAAACGTCCAGGAGCCATTTCGACATTTTGGCTACCGGGATTTCAAAGGACAAAGGGTTTCTCTTCCATTGCATTTTGAAACCTCAAAACATGAAATGTGAAAAGTGCCCAGGAGTCATTTCGACATTTTGTCTACCGAGACTTCAAAGGACATGGTGTCTCTCTCTTCCACTACATTTCGAAACCCCAAAACATGAAATGCAAAAAGTGCTCAGGAGCCATTTCGGAATTTCGGCTACTGGGACTTCAAAGGACATAGGGTCTCTCTTTATGTTTTCAGTCTCAACAACCCTCCATGGAAGAAGTATTTAAAGAATATTGAGCAGGAGGTTGAGACCTCAACTCAACTCATAAATGGAGGGCGTGGAAAAGGCCTGGAGAAATCAGCCCATGGTACCCTTGTATGTAGGTCCCCCTGCAAGAGCCATATTGAGTTAAGATGGCATCTGATGAAGGAGTTCCGTCTAGGTTTGACAAAGGATCTTGCACATGCTAATTTGGACTTTAATGTCTCAGCTACCTTCCTTCCGTGAAGGTGGCAAATTTCCCTGAGTATATATACTCAGTTTTTGTATTTCTGTAAGGATGGATGGTAGAGCAGAGCTCCCGACTGTAATGTTTTAAGCGAAGCACTAGTTTTCCTAGCTATGTATATGTATATGAAATTTCCTTGTTTAATGTAAGGAAACTCTCTTTTTCATCTTGTTTCGATCTCAAACTGAAAGGGTTCATGATTGAATGATTCACATGAATCATCATGACTATGTTATGATAAAGGATTTATTATAGCTCTGTTATGTTCTTTTAGTGTTTCTTCCTTTGAATATAAGAAGTTCTTGTGTTCAAAGTTTTCTTCTACAGGCTGTTGGAATCTCGATGCCCATAGCAACCCTTCGCATTTCCTCATAGAATTCTTCCTCTTACTCACCCTTATTACAACTTATTGCCTGAAATTGAACCAAGACGTCATCTTCTTGTGCATGCCTAGCCTAGCTTTTGAGTTAGAATGATATTGTTCTGAGTTTACTTCTATTCATCACCCTTTATCAAAAAATAGTGACATAATCTAATGGGCCTCGGGCTTACTCCTACTGCAATCTAGGAGTGACTTCTGACGCAACATTTCTGGTGTCATTGTTGGGGACGAAGTTGAAAATTTTCCCTAGGATTGAACGACATCGAGCCTCTGATTTTGAAGGTGCATTAGGCATCAGAGCCCTACGAGATTTCTATTGTGCACCTGGTGACTCCATTGTGACGACTCCACTGTGGAGAACCTATTGTTTTAGTTGTGGCTTCCAAAGGTAGACACACAGGGTCCCATCCACAACTGCCTCTAGCTACACCTAAAGCTGAGCCGAAGGTGATTATCAGAAAAGGAAAGTCCTATGAAGGAGAAACTTCCACCGTTGAGCCAAGTAATTTTCCATCTCCTTCTGTAGAAACTCCATTTTTTTCTTCTCAACTTCCTAGCAGACCTTTTTCTGAAGCTTCCCGGTTCCTGAATTTTGGAAGTGTTCCTACTGAGTTTTCCCCTCATGGTCTGGGATTGGAGGGAGAAAACCTTGTCACTCCCCTCTCCCCTAAAGCTATAACTTGTCGTAGACCTTGGACCATAGAAGATTTCCCCACCCCTAGCTTTACCACTCCTCCTCTTGTTATTGTTGTTGCTACTGCACAGAGAGAAGCATCTGCTGACTCAAACCCTTTAGCCTTCTCTCTAAATCCCCCATTGTTTCCCCTTCCACCTAGAAGCTCATTTCCAGTATCCCTTATTCGATCTCCTTCTCCTCTGAGTTCTCCTCCACCTAATATTCCGATGGCAGGAGCAAATCCCCCCATGACCAGAATGGAAGCCATAATAGCTGCTAGGTATGCTCCCCTTTTCTTACCTTAGCCTCTCAATTCCCTTCCAATAGATGGCTATCTTAAGTAGCTGCCCAAGTTTACAGGTGAAGGGGACATTGCTGCAGAAGAACACCTTGAAGCCTTTTACAGTTTTACAGATGATCATGTTATCATGCATGCAGACATATGGATGAGAATTTTCATCCGCAGCCTTGAAGGCGAGGCTAGGAAGTGGTTTAGGGCCCTACCTCCTGGATCTATCGATGGGATTGAGGTTTTGGATAATGCCTTTTTGAGACAGTGGGGAGACAAAAAAGACTTCATGTATTACATGATAGAGTTCGGGTCTTTGAAGACAAAGGAAGGAGAGTCTGTCTCCGATTTCTCCAAGAAATTCAATAAAATGTACAATAAGATCCCCACTGAAATAAATCTCTCAGAAGCCTCTTCTAATATCACTTATGCTAGCACTTTTGATCCCAATTTTTTCCTTCTTTTGAGGGAAAGGAGAGCCACTACTCTGGCTCACATGCAGAATGCAGCCATGGAAGTAGAATCTAACATATTGGTTGTTGACCAACTCAGGAATAAGGCTGATAGAGACATATCTAGGAAGAGACCTGAATCCTCCCCATCTAATTCCTCTCCCCTTACCCTTCAGACGGATGAGGTAACTAAAATGCTAAAATCTGTTTTGGCTAGAATGGAAAGGTGGGAGTTAGAAGGAAAGCCCATGTACAGAAATCCCCAAAATACTTATAATAGAGGCTTCAGGAGGCCTAGCAATAATGTGCCACAAGATTTTCCAAGGGAACAAAGGAGCAAAGACAGAGATGATCAAAGGATTCAAACCCCTGTCCAAAATAGCCTAGTTGCTCATGAGGAAGGAGAAGAGATGGATGAGCTCGACCCCAAAATTCACTGTATTGAAGACACTTCCCCTTTTCCCCATTTGACTCAATCTGCATATGAAGGATCCCTTATGAACATTCAAGTCAATTAGTTGGGTAAAGGGGAAAAGGCCAACAACACTCCTAACATATATCATCTCTGGTCAAAGAATAAAGAAGGAAATTTTGATATCCATGATCAACCCCTCATAGCAAGAAAACCTGCTAAACCTGCTACAATCACTACTAAGGAAAAGAAAACTCATAATACTTCACCAAAAACCAAAGAACCTACCTCTAAGGTAAGGGAAGCTCCTAATCCCTTTCCCTCCTTTATTTTTGAGCATGAAATTCAAAAGATTAGAATTCTTGTACCCCTCTCAGAGCTAGTTAAAAATGAAGATTTCAAAAGGTCCCTCTCCAAGCTGCTACAATCTGAGTCCCCCTAGCCTTCTACAGACTCAGTAAATATTCAAGATGAAAATCCAGCAGTCATCCTAGGTCCCATGGTAGAAGACATAGATGATTCATCCCCTCCCTTCTACACATCCCTAAACATACATGATAAAGTGTTGCATAATTGCCTCATGGATTCATGAGCTTCCCACAACCTTATGCCCAAAATAGTCATGGAATAATTGGGACTGGAAGTGACAAAGGTTTATCACGATTTGTACTCTTTTGATTCAAGGAGGGTGCAATGCCTTGGAGTCATCAAAGACTTGGTGGTCTCTTTATTTCTGCTGCCAATGAAGAGTGCGGTCATGGACATTGTAGTAGTTGATGTTCCTCACAAGTTTGACATGTTGTTGTCAAGATCTTGGATTAAAAAACTCGGAGGAACATTACAGATGGCTCTCACATATGCCACCATTCCAGTCTTTGGAGGGGAACACAGGAGGTTGTACAGAGAAGCTCAACTGGCCTACATTGTCAATGACGAAGCAGACCCCACTAATCACCCCATATTTGCACTTGACACTGATTTGGGGTCTAGTTTATTACAGATCACTGAGACTCCTGAAGCCCCTTTTCAAATCAGAAAGCAACCCATATTTAATTATGAGATACCTCCTCTAAACACCTCTATTTGGAAAATGTTCTTCGACAGAGCTTCTTCTAGCGAAGGCGCTGGCGCTGGAGTGGTTCTTATGTCCCCCTGGCAGGAAACCATATCCCTGTCATACAAGCTAGAATTCGAAGCTACCAATAATGTGGTAGAATATGAAGCTCTTGTTCTGGGTATGAGGGCTACAAAATAAATGGGAATTAAGGAGGTAGCAGTGTTCGAAGATGCTGAGTTGATAATCCAGCAAGTCAGAAATGATTATCGAGCTAAGTATCCTCAGCTCAAAAGTTACAAAAATGAAGTGTGGAACCTGATTGATAATTTCTTCTCAGCTTTCAACATTTATTTTCTTCCAAGAGAGGAAAATACTTTGGCTGATTCCTTAGATATATTAGCTAGTTTGTTCAGGATCCCTCTGCTTCCTAAGATCAAATATGATGTTGAGATAAGATATAGTCCATCTATTCTAGACAATATCAAGCATTGGAAGGTATTCGAAGATGATCTTGAAATCGAAAAATTTCTTCAGTCCGTCGATGAATTTGCTGCATTGCACATTGATTAGGATCCTAATCTCGAAAGTCACCCTCACACTGAGATATTGTTAAATAAAATTGCTAATCACCATATTATTCGTTTTCCTAGCAATCACATTCTGAAGGGATTAGTCCCTTTAGAAAGACTGTTCGATGGAAATTATGTGGCAGTAAAGGGTAGGGTTTCAAGTGGAGATGTTGATACATCGGAGTGCAATATCGACACACAGGAGGAGCCTAAGTTTGTCAAGTTGTCAAGTAGTTTGACCAAAGAGCAGAGGGCCGAATATACTGAGTTATTAAAAGAATTTTCTGATGTGTTTGCATGGACCTATGAAGACCTCAAGACATATGACACATATGTCATTGAACACAAGATGCCACTGAAGGGAGAGGCTAAGCCATTCAAGCAGAAGCTAAGACAGATAAATCCAATGTTTTTTCCTGTCATGGAGAGAGAAGTGAAGAAATTGTTAGATTCCCAAATCATTGTCCCCTTGAGATATTCTGAGTGGGTAGCCAATTTGGTCCCGGTGAGGAAGAAAAGTGGAGAAATCAGGCTCTATGTCAATTTCAGGAACCTGAATAGGAGCTCAAATAAAGACAAATATCCCTTGCCCAACATGGAACACATATTACTGAGGGTAACCGGTGCATCTAGGATATCCATGATTGACAGTTTTTTTGGCTATAATCAGTGACAGGCTGCTAAATTGAAGCTTTGATTGACCTGAAACACTAAATTGTCAAACCAGGGTTGGTAAACTTTGAGCTGATACACAGTATGTGCAGGTAAGCGTCTAGTCCCTATCTGAATGCTATCTGAAGAAGAAAACACACACCTATTCTAAGAACTTGGATTTTAATAACTAACTTGAAACTGAGCATTTCCTATTAAGTCATAAACAAAAAAAAAACAGTCTTGTACTCAAATGTTGGTGCTGCTATTTCTATCCAAAAGTGTGGTTCCACAAGATTACTTTACCTCTATGCCCAATCATCTACCATCATCATTTCTGTTTAATTCAGGACACATAGAGTATTGTCAAAAATGCATTCATTCTGAGCAGCAAAAATCAATCTAATTTTGTCTACAGGAAAACAGAGTACTATCCTAACTACTGGTACCAGGAGCTCCTTTCGTTCTACTGTAATCTAACTATTCTAAGCGGACAAGGTAACTATTGCCTAACAAAGCAAAATGCATGCTATTCCTGAGTTATATTTGAATTGAAAATGGAAAGCCAAACAATACCACGTTCGTACTCTTAAACCCTACAGGCATCAGACATGTGTTTTATATTCACCAACATAAAAGATAACAGTCTGTGGGGAATGATTCTGTTGGAGAACGATACGATTCTGAAACAACCAAATCGATTACACACTATGAGCTACAGATATACCATTCATGTAAGCAAATGCTAATGTGCTAAAACAACTAAATCTACAAGCGTAAGCTACCTCGTATACAAGTTCTAAAACGCAGAAAGGAACTGAATCTATGACAGCATAAAACTAAATCTATTGCAAAATAAGGCAGCGACTTGCACCGGTTTGGCGGGCCCAACGAAACGGCACAAACGCTGTAAGTGGTAACCAAAGCCGACTATAACATTCTATACGATCACTGTGTAAACTTCGTGTTTCATTAACTCAGGAAAGAAATACTCAAATCATAAGACAGTCGGGTACCATAACGCAATAGTAGTCTATATTCAAAAACATAGGTTCACAGCATAACATAGTCCAACATAATCTAACCCATTCTCAGAAGTGATCCCGGGTTTATATATCGATCCTTCTGTCTATAACAGTCGAAAATAAAGGTATGTAAAACAAACGGATCCCTGATCCAAGAATAGTTCTTGAAATCAAATTGAAATGTACTTCACAGCTTCGTGACACGTAGTGTCACAAAGTGTGAACAATGAGGAATAATCGACCCAGTTTTATCATTGGCTTTCAAGCATCCTGTGGCGATGACTCCAGCTATCATGCGAGCTCTCTGCCTCCCATTCGAACCATAACGCACACCATAACGCGTAGATATTGAGCGGCCCCATTGGTACCTCCACGGGTACGAGTTGGTACCTGGTACCGGCATCCTGTTCCAAAAATAGAAGTGGTACCTAATCCAAGCGATATTAGTTCCAATACCAATTTAAAGCATTAAAGTGCATAAAAATA
>ML805657.1:116983-135280 GCA_009831015.1 Picea engelmannii
GGTTTTGTATTTTTCCTAAATCTACCTCTAGGATCTCTATTTCTCATGAAGTCATATTAAAATGAAAGAAAAGAAACTATGATTGAGTTTCAGAGTACCTGTGAGAACTGATATGTCGGTCTTCACCCCTTGTTTCCACAGCTGCTCTTACTATCAACCTGATAACAAACCAAACCAAGCTAAGTGCATTCCAAAACTAATCAAAACAACTATCTTCTTACCTTTTAAACAGCTCCCCGACAACGACGCCAAAAATGTCAGGCTGCTAAATTGAAGCTTTGATTGACCTGAAACACTAAATTGTCAAACCAGGGTTGGTAAACTTTGAGTTGATACACAGTATGTGCAGGTAAGCGTCTAGTCCCTATCTGAATGCTACCCGAAGAAGAAAACACACACCTATTCTGAGAACTTGGATTTTAATAACTAACTTGAAACTGAGCATTTCCTATTAAGTCATAAACAGAAAAAAAACAGTCTTGTACTCAAATGTTGGTGCTGCTATTTCTATCCAAAAGTGTGGTTCCACAAGATTACTTTACCTCTATGCCCAATCATCTACCATCATCATTTCTGTTTAAGTCAGGACACACAGAGTATTGTCGAAAATGAATTCATTCTGAGCAGCAAAAATCAATCTAATTCTGTCTACAGGAAACAAGAGTACTATCCTAACTACTGGTACCAGGAGCTCCTTTCATTCTACTGTAATCTAACTATTCTAAGCGGACAAGGTAACTACTGCCTAACAAAGAAAAATGCATGCTATTCCTGAGTTATATTCAAATTGAAAATGGAAAGCCAAACAATACCGCGTTCGTACTCTTAAACCCTACAGGCATCAGACATGTGTTTTATATTCACCAACATAAAAGATAACAGTCTGTGGGGAATGATTCTGTTGGAGAACGATACGATTCTGAAACAACCAAATCGATTACACACTATGAGTTGCAGATATACCATTCATGTAAGCAAATGATAATGTGCTAAAACAACTAAATCTACAAGCGTAAGCTACCTCGTATACAAGTTCTAAAATGTAGAAAGGAACTGAATCTATGACAACATAAAACTAAATCTATTGCAAAATAAGGCAACGACTTGCACCGGTTTGGCGGGCCCAACCAAACGGCACAAACGATGTAAGTGGTAACCAAAGCCGACTATAACATTCTATATGATCACTGTGTAAACTTCGTGTTTCATTAACTCAGGAAATAAATACTCAAATCATAATACAGTCAGGTACCATAACGCAATAGTAGTCTATATTCAAAATCATAGGTTCACAGCATAACATAGTCCAACATAATCTAACCCGTTCTCAGAAGTGATCCCGAGTTTATATATCGATCCTTCTGTCTATAACAGTCGAAAATAAAGGTATGTAAAACAAATGGATCCCCGATCCGAGAATAGTTCTTGAAATCAAATTGAAACGTACTTCACAGCTTCGTGACACGTAGTGTCACGAAGTGTGAACAATGAGGAATAATCGACCCAGTTTTATCATTGGCTTTCAAGCATCCTGTGGCGATGACTCCAGCTATCATGCGAGCTCTCTGCCTCCCATTCGAACCATAACGCACACCATAATGCGCAGATCTTGAGCGGCCCCATTGGTACCTCCACGGGTACGAGTTGGTACCTAGTACCGGCATCCTGTTCCAAAAATAGAAGTGGTACCTAATCCAAGCAATATTAGTTCCAATACCAATTTAAAGCATTAAAGTGCATAAAAATATTTTGAAATTCAAAGATACCTTAGGTGACCCCTTTGAATGGTAGGGAGATGTTAATTATGTCAAAATGAGGCCAAAAGGGTGGTATTGGCATATAAATGGAGGTCTGTAATATATAATATAGGCAAAGAGCATGGTGAAAACCGGGGACCAACAATCAGTTATCAGTCATGCCTGAGGACAGAGAAGAAACAACCTTCACCACTCCTTGGGGCACATTCATGTATGCCAAAATTCCTTTTGGATTAATGAATGCAGGAGAAACATTTCAGCGAGCCATGGACATAGCCTTCATCAGGGAGAAATATTAGTTTGCAGTGATTTATTTGGATGACATCACAGTCTTCTCCAAGTCTGATAAGGAGCACCACTGTCACTTGAGGAAAGTTTTCTTGAAATGTTAGAAGTTTGGCCTTTCCTTAAATCCCAAGAAATATTTGTTTGCTATGAAATAGGGGAAGTTGTTAGGCCATATAGTATCAACAGAAGGAGTGATAATTGATCCCAGTAGGGTAGAGGCAATTCAGACCCTGTCACTTCCCAGGTCTAGAAAGGAAGTTCAGACTTTTTTAGGGAATATTAACTTTCTGAGGAGGTTCATCTCAAATTTTGCTGAGTTGGTGAAACAAATCACAACCATGCTCAGAAAGGGAAACAAAGTAAAATGAACTGCTGAACCTAGGGAATCTTTTTTCCAAATAAAAAGAGCATTGACTGAGGCGCCTGTGCTGATCAGTCCTGATTATTCCAAGGATTTCCTAATTTTTTCTTTTGCTTCTTTTGATACAGTAGCAACGGTCTTATCGTAGAAAAATGAGGAAGGGAAAGAGCAACCCATTTCCTTCTTCAGTAAGGCATTAAGAGATGCATAAATCATGTATGAGATCATGGAGGAGCAGGCCTATGCCTTGGTGAAATATCTCAAAGCTTTCAGAGTCTATGTCTTGCACTCAAGAGTGACTACATACGTTCCTTCAGCCTCTATGAAAGACATCCTTATACACCCTGACATATATGGGAGAAGAGGTAAATGGATTGCCAAGATCCTTGATTTTGACCTGGAGATAAAGCCCACCAAGTTGGTTAAAGGGAAGGGTTTAGACAAGATGCTGGCTGAATCCAATTGCAAGGCCTTGGGGTTTAGATTCATCAACGCTTGCTCAGGAAATCAGCAAGTTGAGTCGTCGAGCAAAAGATCTCAGGGTGGCTTATCACTAGCACAATACACTTGGTATAGAGACATTTTGTACTTTCTACAGGAGTTGAAGCCTCCTGATGGAATGGGAAAAGGTAAGGAAAGATATTTAAAGCTCAAGGCGGTCAGATATTGACCAAGTCTTATACTGGAGAGACCCTCTATGGGTGTTTCTGAGGTGTCTAAACCCACAAGAAGCCCAGAAAGTTATGTTTGATTTCCATAGCGGCCTTTGTGGAGGGAATCATTTATGGAAGACCACAACCCACAAAATTATTAGGGCTGGGTACTATTGGCCCACCTTATTCACTGATGTCTGCAGAGAAGTCAGAGCTTGCATCAAATGCCAAAGGTTCTCAGGAAAGCAGTAGCTCAAATCTCTACCACTAAATCCTGTAGTAGCTTCAAAACCCTTTCAAAAGTGGGGGTTGGAATTCATTGGAGAAATCCATCCTCCTTCAAGTGGCCAGCACAGGTGGATCCTAACTGCAACAGACTATTTCACCAAGTGGATAGAAGCCATCCCCACCAGGAGAGCTTCACACAAGGTAATTATCAGCTTCCTGGAGGATATCATAGATAGATTTGGCTATCCCAACAGAATTGTCACCGATAATGTTGCTTCTTTCAAGTCTGAGCCTCTGGTTAAGTTCTGTAAGCAGTTCGAGATTTCACTATTTCACTCCACTCCCTATTATCCTCAAGGAAATGGACTAGAAGAATCTTCCAATAAAAGTCTAATCAAATTCATTAAAAGATTATTGGAAGACAATAAGAGGGCCTGGGATTCAAAGCTCAAATTCTCTTTATGGTCTGATCAAGTGACAATGAAGAAGTCCCTAGGCACCTCACCTTTTCAATTTGTTTATGGGATGAAGGATATGTTTCCCACTCAGCTCGCTTTACCTGTAGCTAAATTCTTTCAAGATCATGAAGGAGAGCCAAACCATATGATCAGAAGAATTCTTCAGTTGGTGGAAGTGCAATAGGTCAAGGAGTAGGTAATGGACATAACTCATAGTCATCAACAGAAGATCAAGCGGGCCTTTGACAGGAAGGTCAGGAAGGAGGAATTTGAGCTGGGAGATTTGGTGCTTAAGAGGGCTGCACCCATGTAGGATAGGGGAAAACACAACAAGTTTGATGCCCTTTGGATCGGGCCCTTCAAAATATCCGAAGTATTCTTAAATAACATGTACAGGTTGCAAGATTTGGAGGGTGAAGAATTCTTTAGTGGCCTAGTAAATGGGAATTTCCTGAAGAAATGTTTTGTTTGAGCCTTAGATGAATCCTCAGTTTTTGTAAATATTGTCTTTATTGCTTTTATGTTTATTTTCGGCTTAATAAATGACTCCATAGCCCAACAGAAGGCAACTGGAACTACAAAAGGAGTTCTTAGAGCATCGCAGGGATGACTCTATCCCCCATGGAGCCTAATGTTAGCGCCAATTCTTGCAAGGTGGTGTTTTCTCTCCAATTTCAGGCCCTTGGTGTAAATTCATAGAAATGGGGTTTAAAAACCCATCAAATGTGTTTTATTCAAAGGTTGCAGTCATGAGCGTCGAGCACAACACACAAAATAAGTCCATTTTGGGCTTAAAAGAAAGTGAGCGGGCATTTTGTTTTCAATGGAGAGGATCCACAGATGGAGAAAATCGACGATCATCGGGTAAGCTTGAGTCATAGAGTTGCATGAGGTCTAGCGCATGAACTCATCTCTTATGGCCAAAATCATGAAATGATGAGCTGTTTCGACATTTCAGCTACCGAGACTTCAAAGGACATGGGGTCTCTCTCTTCCACTACATCGAGAAACTCCAAAAAATGAAATGTAAAAAATGCCCAGGAGCCATTTCGACATTTCGACTACCGGGATTTCAAAGGACAAAGGGTTGCTCTTCCACTGCATTTCGAAACCCCGAAACGTTAAATGTGAAAAGTACCCAGGAGCTATTTCGACATTTTGGCTACTGGGACTTCAAAGGACATAAGGTCTCTCTTTATGTTTTTAGTCTTGGCCACCCTCCATGGAAGAAGAAGTTAATGAATATTGAGCAGGTGGTTGAGACCTCAGCTCAACTCATAAATGGAGGGCGTGGAAAAGGCCTGGAGAAATCAGCCCATGGTACCCTTGTATGGAGGTCCCCTTGCAAGAGCCATGCTGAGTTAAGATGGCCTCTGACGAAGGAGTTCCATCCAGTTTTGACTAAGGATCCTGCACATGCTAATTTCGACTTTAATGTCTCAGCTACCTTCTTGCTACAAAGATGGCGAATTTCCCTGAGTATATATACTCATTTTTTGTATTTCTGTAAGGATGGATGGTAGAGCAGAGCTCTTGACTGTAATGTTTTAAGCGAAGCACTGGTTTTCTTGGCTATGTATATGTATATGAAATTTCCTTGTTTAATGTAAATCAACTCTCTTTTCAATCTTGTTTTGATCTCAAACTGAAAGGGTTCATGATTGAATGATTCACATGAATCATTGTGATTGTGTTATGATAAAGGATTTATTATAGCTCTATTACATTCTTTTAGTGTTTCTACTTTTGAATATAAGAAGTTCTTGTGTTCAAATTTTTCTTCTACAGGCTGTTGGAAGCTCGATGCCCACAACATCCCTTCACATTTCCTCACAGAAGTCTTCCTCCTACTCACCCTTATTACAACTTACTGTCTGAAATTGAACCAAGACCTCATCTGCTTGTGCATGTCTGGCCTAGCTTCTGAGTTAGAATGATATTGTTTTGAGTTTACTTCCATTCATCACCCTTTATCAACAAATAGTGACATAAACTGATGGGCCTCAGGCTTACTCCTGCTGCAATCCAGGAGTGACTTTTGATGCCAACACACATAACCCTTGGATCAACAATTGTCATTACTTTGGGATTCAGAGCTTATCGAAACACCACGTCTCAATTCCCTAAGAGTACAAAGTCTCTGGACTAAAGGATCTAGCGCCATGCATCCCCCGTGTATCGATGGATGAGAGGGGTCCCGAAGGATCCTTAGATCCATGGTCTACGTTACTTCACAGCTCTGAACTTTGGGATTTTTGGCTTCACTAGCACTCTAGTCTCCCAAAGCGATCAATGTCGGGTTGAATTCATCATAGATCTGACGAATAGGAAATAACCCAAAGGATCCCTAGATCAACAGTCCTGTTCACTTCGCAACTACGGCCTTCGAGAGTTTTGGCTTCACTGCCACTCCATTCTTCCAAAGCAGGACTTTGCCAAAGTACCATGTGCAGATCCCTCCTCCTGGATCATTGGACAGTAGGTGTGGTTCCTAATTATCTTCCCCAAATCTATGGCTTTCCTTTACTTCGCAACTTTGACGTTCGGGGAGTTTGATGCTATAGAATCTCTATTCTCTCGATGTAGAACTTTTCCAAGTCTTCTCGTTGTAGATCCAATGACTGAGGGGACCTCTGAACATTCTCGATCGGTGGCTTATACTACTTCATGATGGGGAGTTGGATCTTGATTTATACGGTGAGATAGGTTCACCTAACCAGTAGGGAAAGCCTTCATTACCGGTCAACTTGCTGGTAACTGAATCTCTTGGTTACCTTCGACCAGTATAAGGCTGGTAAGGTTGGCCATACTTTGAAGTCCTATACTTCCGGAGCTCCAAGCTAGGAGGACTTAGCTCCCTTAGGCTTAGCCTATGGTTCCTAGGTGTTGGTCATATGGGTCCTTTCGAACGGATCCCGTCCGCTCATATTCCAAATAAAGAGATCTCCCCTTTCCAGGCTTGAACCTTGTTATCCTTCTTGTGATTTATCACTAAATGGTTAAGGACTTGGGACTAAAATATCGGTCACACAACAAGGAGTCTGAAAGAGATATCCTCTTCAGACAGATAGGTTTAGATTGACACGATATCTCCTATTTTCATTGTCTTACAGAATTATGTCCCAAGAATCCTCAAGGGATAAGATTAGACATATATAATATCAGTCAGAAGCATAAGTTCACAAGGAGATGAATGCATACACATATCATGACCATTCCACACAGAAACCATTTATAGATACACAAATATATAAACCCATGCATTCATCCACTATTTTAGTTCAATACACAAAGTATGAAAAAACTTATCAGAAACAGAGGATGTGATGCGACTCCTGAAAGGGGTGCTCATTTCCACCCAACCATAGGCCCAGTCACTCCTAAAGGATTTACTAGTGGCCAACCCCAAGCTAGACCACGATTCTTTGAGATTTAATCTTTTCTTCCAGCTCAATGAAAGTTAGGGATGAAGGTTACTCTCCTTATCCCGACACATAAATATATAGGGATGAAGGTTAATCTCTTTATCCCAACTTTGTCATGGATAGGGACGAAGGTTACTCTCCTTCTCCTGAGTAATTCTCTATTTCCTGCGACCAAAACACACTTTTTTTCACATTTATTCCTTGAAACTGAGAGCTCATTCTCTTGTCTCTGCACTCTTCGCAGGTCTTCCTCTTCCCACCATGCCTTCCTCTCTTGCCTTCCTCAACAAGATTGCATGTGGCCCGAATTCCCTAGTATGTGGTCAAGTCTGAAATCCCTACAGATGGGCACCCTACCCATCCCCTCATTAACTCTTGAGGAGGTCTTCCCACCTACCAACCTAACTGGTAATTCATTCCTAGGTCAGAGGACTGTTCTAGTCCTAAGCAATTAAATCCAATGAAGTACTGGTTTGGTGGGGTTTATCTCAACCATTCCTAGTTCCCCTCACCATCCCTTTCATAACATCTGTGGTCTCTCTTGGAAAACCCCTCCTTCAATATTAATGCAACACTTATCCATTTTCTATTAATGAAACAACATACATTCATTGACCTTTCATACAAAGGTTCATCAAGTCAACATTCACAAATATCGAGTTTTCCATAGTCTCTTGGCCGATATAGTTATATATACAAATTGGGGGAAATGGGGGTGTTACATAGAATAATTATAAGTTTCAAGTGTATGTTTACCTCAATAACATTAATTTCCCTGATCATTCTCTCTTCAACTATCACTTTCTCTTTTGGTTCTTCTAAGTTGTAGTCTTTGATTCCAGATCATCATCACTGGTGTCTTGCGCCACATGGGAAATAATTCTCCTCTACATTTGATCTGAAATGTATCTAAGCCAATGAATTTTTGTAAGACTTAGTACATGCAATATAATTGGAAGGTTAGAAAAACCATGGAAAAAAATCAATGTAAATGTAAAAGTGGAATACGACAAAATGAGAAGAAAGAATGGATTAATTAAAAAAATAAAAAAAAATAGGAGAGGAGAAGAGGGAGAGGAATGGGAAATGAAAGGTCATCCTATTGGCCTTCCCATTACCCTATCCCTCCCTATTTCGTCTTGTAGTTTCACTCTCAAATGGTCTGTTGGCCAAGGATAGGAGGATGCACAAGGACCCATTAGCTGCATTGTAAACCAAAGATTGTTGAAATAAGAGCATTGAGAAAACATTCATTTTTTTTTCCCATTTGGGTTTCCATGGTAAAAATTAGTCTATGATGTATGGAATTGATTGTCACATGATTCTATTTTCTGGTTAATAAATTAAAATGTTATCACCAATCCATTTATTATTTATTCATGTCAACACTGAAATATTCCAAAGGCTATTTTTAATAGCAAATCTTCCATTAAATAAAAAACTAAGTTTAGTTTCTCACAACTTAGTTATGATTTTCTTGGTTACTGGTTGATATATTGCTTGTACAATCTGATTGCATTTGGTCGAGTCGATGGGAAGATATAGTGTCAATGACATAGTGTTTTCCTTTCTTTTTTTCTCTATAAATCAAGTTAAGGGCATTGGTTATTCCTACTTAAGCCTTGAATCCACCAAAGCATAAAATCCCAACAAAAAACTGACTTATACCATCCATCCAATTTGAGCCTGGAGATCAATGGATGTCATAAGTTGTTCGTTCCAATTATTTGGTTAATTTATAATTCCTACTCCTTATAATCAACAATTTAATTTTCTCTTTCTTTGTTTATCCCATTGGGAAACCAACTGGGTTTTTTTCTCCTTCCACGGAGTCATATGCCTTCTTCACCTGGTTGATTCCTTCTTACCTAGTCAATTTCTTATCTACTATGGAGTTTTCTACTTTTCACATGTCATACGTAGCTCTATTGGATAACTTTTTCATCATCAATTCACTTGTTTGTTGTGTATGCATCCTTCAATGTATATTTCCCTTCAATTCATCAAATATCTCAATTATGGGGAGGATTAATTTGTGACTCCCTCTATAAAATTTCTTAAGCATGTTAGATGGAATAATTTAGAATATGAAGACAATTGATGATGTCTATGTTCTTGAAATGTGTGATCTACAATACTAATACTTAGGAAATTAGCTAGAATAGGAAAACATGAATATTGTCACCAAAACTGAGAGAAAAATGACCATCACTTTATTTAGAATAGGAGGAAATATTATATGGATGTATACTATTACATGATTGTTTGAATAGGTCAAGATACACCTAGCTTCTAATAGTTAGTTATCTAGATACGAGAAACTAATTCCTTGGGACTTGTGCCCAACTATTCTTCTCCTCCAATAAGATGAGAGAGTGTGCCTTACAAGAATCTAGTTGGCTGAGGGAGTGCACCTTCCTTGGGATTCACGTGGATTTTTGTTAGGTTTCCCAATTCCTCCTTGTTTAAGCTCAAAAGTGTCCCCACTTTCGTTAGTAAATGAGGAAAATGCTTATGCATGGAAGCTTCTAAAAACAATTTAGCATGAACAAGAGTTTGGCCTATGCACCCAACAAGGTAAGAGGTATGCTGCTAATCATGGGTGGTGGTATGGTGAGTATGGAGTAAGGTGTCTTGGAGCAAGGGAGGCTATAAATTAGGAATCAACTCGATAGCATGAGAGATAGTGGCATTATATTCGAGAAATGGGGGTTCATAGCATTTCAGACTATTCACATTCAACAGATCATGAATTCCTAGTTGGGTTGGAAAGTTAAGGCTATAAGCATTTTCCCTAATATATTGGAGAACAGTATAAGGGACATAGCAGAGAGGCTTCATTTTGTGATGACATTGGGATTTAAAATGTTGGCATTCCATGTAAAACTAGACTTTATCACTAGGAGTAAAAACCATAGGGAAACAATGAGCATCATGGAAGGCTTTGTAGTGTTGTTGGACTGCCTTGAGCATTTCAAAAATTTGGCATTTTTTTTCCTAGAGTCCACAAAAATGAAAGGGTAGATGTTTTTTCTTGTTGTTGGTGTGGAGTGATGGGAGATGTAGAAATTTTAATACAAATTATGTATTGACTGGATTCTCTTGATCTAACAATTATATGCCAATGTTAAATACATAATCGCTTCTACAAATATTCTTGCAGAATTTAAAACACGATCACTAATTGCAATATCAAGAAGAAAGATCAATCACACATAAGACAGATGTTTTACCGGGAATGCATAAAGCTAAAAACTCCACTATCATATATTATGTATATCATGGATCATGAAACAATCTCATACAAAACTCTAATCCAAGAGCTCTCGGTACAATACAATCATCTCACACTGTCATACAAAAATTGGCAAATGCATGTGCCAATTTACTGCCTCCATACAACCTGCCTCCTCTGTGCAATCCATGCAATGAATGCATTCCTCTTGCCTAGGTTGTGCATTCCTCATTGGCACATCCAATGTGTGTGTGGTTGCATGAGTGCACTCACTAATGTCACAACTGATAGTCAAATTGTCCCTTTCACTTGTTATCTCAACTGGGTCTCCACTGGATCTGAAATGGATGTAGTTAACAGTGGTAAATCTTCAGTTGCAAGTGAGATCACTGATTGTGAGTTAATTAGTAATTAATTCACTAATCTCTCACTAGTGTAAGTTCAGTTACAACTAGTACAATTGAGCTTAACTCACTTAACCGAGTTAAACTACTTCACAACTCACATAACTACACATATAACTCTATTACAACTTCAAATCACTCAGTTACAACTAATTTGACTTGCATGTCCCACCAATCAACCTTTGAACTTGAATTTCCTATAGCTAACTGATTTTCCACTTCAGTTAACAATATCCAAGTGCTCACTAAGAATAGATTAATATTTATTGTCCAACAATTATTAAGGGATAATAATAGTCGAGATACATCTATAAATAGAATCCGCTCACCATCTATAAATAGACTTCCACCTAAAAATAGCCTAAGGATCCATCCTAGTGTAGGTGCATAATTTTCACTAGGATCTTCTTGTTGAATCTCAAAACTCCCTCTCAACAAGAAAGGGGTTATCCTTCACCCCGATCCTGTCTCTATGGTATTCGAATTTTCTCTTGGTGAGCGCCTTCGTCAGAATGTTTGCATCCTGATCTTCCGCAGGAATGTACTGAAGCAACATGATCTTCCCCTAGACACAATCTCTGAGATGATGATACTGGATATCTATATGCTTATATCTATCATGAATCATAGGATTAATTGAGAGTTTAATGCAACTTTGATTATCACAATGAATCACTATCGGATCTAAATGAGAACAAAACAAACCAACCAAGATTTTTCTCATCCAGATAGCCTCACATGTAGCTTGACTTGCTTCCATGTATTCTGCTTCTGTTGAACTGAGTTCCATAGATCTCTGATTCTTGTTGTACCAAGAAACAACTATAGATTTGATACTAAAAATCCCCCCTAATGTGATCTTTCTGTCTATTGGGCTACTCGCCCAATATGCATCCGTGAAGCCATGCAACTTCACCTCATCTGTCTATCTGTACCATAATCCATACTCAGATGTGCCCCTCAGCTATTTCAAGACATGCTTACCCACCTTCCAAAAGATCTTGGTAGACTTAACCATCGCTTGACTTAGTTGGTTAACCACATAGAAAATGTTTGGTCTTGTGTTCACTAAATACATTAGCGAACCCACTAATTGTCGATAGACAGTAGTATCCACTACCTCTCCAGAAATAGGATCATCTTTCCTCCAGTTTCCTGGAAGAGGAGTATCCATGGGTTTGAAACCCTCCATGTGAAACTTACCCAATATCTCCCTTGCATACTTGCCTTGAGACACAAAAAGTTCACCATCTCGCTGTTATATTTCGAATCCAAGGAAATAATGAAGGAGGCCCAAATCCTTCATCTCAAACTCCTTTGCAAGGTCCTCCTTGCATGAGTGTATTAGTTTCTCATCACCAGTCAGTATTAAATCATCAACATAAAGAATAATGATTAAAATACTACCCTCCACCATAATTTGTTATAGGTTTTCATCTGCTTCACTTTTGGTGAAGCCCAGTCCAGTGAAATAACTGTCTATCTGAGTGTACCAAGCATGGGGTGCTTGCTTCAGCTCATACATCGCACTATTGAGTCTGCACACATGTGAATCCCTGTCAAAGGTCTCAAAACCTTTTGTATGCTCAATTTACACTTCTTCCTCAATGATCCCATTGAGAAACACAGTTTTTACATCCATCTGATGAATGTGCTAGCCCATCTGTGCTGAGAGTGCAAGGATGGATCTTATGGAAAAGTACCTTGCGACAGGTGTGAAGGTCTCATCATAATCTATCCCCTCGATCTATGAGAAGCCCCGGGATAGAAACATGGCCTTTTATTTCTCAACACTCCCATGAACATCTTGTTTTACCTTGTAGATCCATCTTGAACCTACCACTGATTTGTCGACCGGTCTTGGGATAATTTCCCATGCATTGTTTTTTACAATGGAGTCATACTCCTCCATCATAGCATCAATGCAAGTGGGATCCTGTACTACTTCCTGAAAGGATGATGGTTCAGTCACAATACATTTTCTCATGAGATCCATGTATACAGTAAATCGAGTAGGAGACTGTCTTTGTCTGCATTGTGAAGTAGGGGCTCCTACATTCCGTGCAACATCTAGTCTCAATCTATCAGCTTCCGTGGTGCACTTTTTTCCATTTCTGATGTATGGCTCTTCTTGAGTGTCTTTCTCCACTCCATGAACCTCCTCATTTGGTTGATCCACTTCTTGAGACTCATATTTTGGAACCAACAGTTCCTCCTCTACATGCAAGTCTAGATCCCTCTCAAGCCACAATTGCATGGATTTCCCCTCATAGAATTTTATATCCCGTCGCATAACAACCATCTTACTGTTAGAAAAATACACACAATAATTATGGGGTGTTTATTTGTATCCCACAAATATCCCAACTTTAGCAGTCAGTTCCAGCTTCTTCCTGGCATCCTTGGTCACATGCACATAAAAAGATGAGCCAAAAATATTAAAGTGTGAAACATCAGGTTTCTTACCAGTGAAAGCTTCTTCAGGTGTACTCATGCCAAGTACTCTATGAGGACAACAGTTTTGCACATAAATCATAGTGTTGCATTCTTTCGCCCACATATGCATTGGTAGGCCCTAATCATGCAACATCGCTTGTGTTGCACCCACGATCATTCTGTTCTTCCTCTCTGTGACCCCATTTTGTTGTGGTTTATGAGGTGCTATGATTTCTCTTCGAATTCCTTCTTTGCTGTAGAAGTCTTTGAATTCATTAGAGATGTATTCTCCGCCATTATTTCTCCTTAGAGCTTTCACTTGCTTCCCTGAATCTTTCTCCACCAATGCTTTAAAATCACATAACTTTGAGAATGTTTGATCCTTCTTCTGCATGAAGAAGATCCAACATTTACAAGAAAATTAATCAACAAAAATAACATAACACTTATGTTTTGTTGTTGACGCAACCGAGAATGGTCCACACATGTCTGTGTGAACTCTCTCTAGGATCACGGAAGCACTGTTCTCCTTTTCATGAAAGGTGGACTATACATACTTCCCCATGGTGCAATCCTTGCACTGATCTATCTGAGCAAGTGTCCCCATTGGAAGTCCAACATATATTTGTTGCACGATTTTCAAGGCTCCATGATGAAGATGGCCCAATCACCTATGCCATAATTCACCCTCATCCCAACTCACCACTTTTTCTTCCTTGCCCATCAAGGCAGTGCAACCATCTACCTCCATCTTGTAGAGATTCTTAACTCAAATCCCTATCTTCTTGACTTGACTCATTCTTTTATGTCATAGGAAATATTTTCCATCACTCAAAACAATGTCATAGCCTCTATCCTCCAGCATTGCGACTAAGACAAGGTTTTTCTTCAGACCTGGAACATGCATAACATATTTCAATTGAAATGGTTTACCTGACTCCCTCAAAAGGTAATGGTACCAATGTCATTCGCACTGTATCATCCATCGTCGCCCATCTCTATATGCATTTTGAGATCTTTCTCCTCCAAGTCACTGAAAAGGTCCTTATCTCCCATCATGTGGAAGGAAGCGCCACTATCCAAATACCACACTGATCCCAATGAACTTGAATCCATGAATACGATCAAAGATAAGTCAAGTTCAAATTGTGAGGCAAGGGCCTCACCAACTGCAGCTCCAACAACCTTCTTGTTCTTCTTCTTCTGCGAACAGTTAGTAGCAATATTCCCATGTTCGTGACAGTGAAAACACTTCACTTTGGACAAATCCAACTTCTCGACTTTAGACTCAGATTTTGAATGGAATTTCTTCCCCTTCTCTCTCCTTTCCTTGGAAGTCAAATCAAAATCCTCTCATCGTCATGCTTTGATGAAGAGCCATCTCTGGTGTTCCACCTGAATTCCTCCTGCACTAGATCCGACCATAGTCATTCCCAAACTGACAATTTTTCCCTTCCATTGATAGATTCTTGATAACCGTGCCAACTCTTGGGAAGTCCTAGGAGCTCCAAGCTCACTAAATCATCATCAGTGACTGTTATTCCCACACTCCCTAGCTCATCTCAACATTGGACAAACTTCATGAGATATTTTGAAATGGAGTCTCCCTTCTCCATCTTGATCTTCCTGAGTTTATCTTTGAGCACCAATTTCCTATGGTCGATGCTATTTTAGAATAGATCTGTCAAAACACTTCACTTTGGACAAATCCAAATTCTTGACTTTAGGCTTGGATTTTGAATGGAATTTATTCCCCTTCCCTCTCCTTGCCTTGGAAGTCAAAGCACAATCCTCTTCATCATCATGCTTTGATGAATAGCCATCTCTGGTGTTCCGCCCGAATTCCTCTTGCACTAGATCCGACCATAGTCGTTCCCAAATTGGCAATTTTTCCCTTCCATTGATAGATTCTTGATAACTGTGCCAACTCTTGGGAAGTCTTAGGAGCACCAAGCTCACCAAATAATCATCAATGACTATTATTCCCACACTCCCCAGCTCATCCCGACATTTGACAAACTTTGTGAGATATTTTTGAATGGAATCACCCTTCTCCATCTTGATCTTCCTAAGTTTATCTTTGGGTGGCAATTTCCTATGGTCACTACTATTTTGGAATAGATCCATCAAAACCTTCCACATTGCATATGGTGTGGATTTCCCATGGAGTCTTGAGACAATGTGGTCATGTACTCCCTCCAACAAAATCCTCTTCACCTTTTCCATTTTCTTTTTCCATGCATCAAGATTTGCAACGTCTGCAACATCTGGCTTAGGAACATCCTTGTCAATGAATTCCTTCAAGACATTGTCTTCTAGTACTACCTCCATCCTTTCCTTCCAACAAATTTAATTCAAGATTCCCTCCAGTGCATACTCTAACCTCAATCCATTGAAATCTATTTTGATCTTGAATCAGCTGTAGCACCAAGAAATGCTTTCTGCAAATTCGAATTCTATCCAATCACAAACTCATCTTCTGCAATCTTCTGAGCTCTGATACCATGTAGAAATTTTAATACAAATTATGTATTTCCTGTATTCTCTTGATCTAAAAATTATATGCCATTGTTAAATACATAATCGCTTCTACAAATATTCTTGTGGAATTTAAAACACAATTGCCAATTGCAATATCAAGAAGAAAGATCAATCGCACAAAACACATATGTTTTACCGGGAAAGCATAAAGCTAAAAACCCCACTATCATATATTATGTATATCATGGATCATGAAAAAATCTCATACGAAACTCTAATCCAAGAGCTCTCAGTGCAATACGATCATCTCACACTTTCATTCAAAAATTGGCAAATGCATGTGCCAATTTACTGCCTCCAAACAACCTGCCTCCTCTGCGCAATCCCTGCTGATGGAAATCCCTGCAATGAATGAATTCCTCTTGCCTAGATTGTGAATTCCTCATTGGCACATACAATGTGTGTGTGGTTGCATGAGTGCACTCACTAATGTCACAATTGATAGTCAAACTGTCCCTTTCACCTGTTCTCTCAACTGGGTCTCCACTGGATCGGACATACATGTAGTTAACAGTGGTAAATCTTCAGTTGCATGTGAGATAACTAATTGTGAATTAATTAATAATTAATTCACTAATCTCTCACTAGTGTAAGTTCAGTTACAACTAGTAAAACTACGCTTAACTCACTTAACTGAGTTAAACTACTTCACAACTCACATAACTACACATATAACTCAGTTACAACTTTGAATCACTCAGTTACAACTAATTCAACTTGCATGTCCCACCAGTCAACCTTTGAACTTAGATTTCCTATAGATAACTGATTTTCCACTTCATTTACCTATATCCAAGTGCTCATTGAGAATAGATTAATATTTATTGTCCAACAATTATTAAGGGATAATAATAGTTGACATACATCTATAAATAGAATCCACTCACCATCTATAAATAAACTTCCACCTAAAAATATCCCGAGGCTCCATCCTAATGTAGGTGCATAATTTTCACTTGGATCTTCTTGTTGAATCTCAACAGGAGGCTGCAAGGTGAGAGGCTATAAGGGGCTAAAGGTTGATATTCAAAGAAGGCCTCAAAAGGATACATCCTAATAGAAATATGTACAACATGATTATAACTATGTTGAATGACATGGAGGATTGTATCCCATTGTTGTTTTTGGAAAATTGAATGTGAAGAGAATGGACAAGGCTATGATTAACTACCTCGGTTTTTCCATCCATTTGAGGATTGAAGGAAGTAGAATATTTTAGTTGACAACCCAATAAATCCCACAATATTTTCTAAAATGTGCTGAGAAAGTGAGCATTGTGAACAAAGATGATGCTAGTAGGAATGTCAAAGTGTGGCAAAAAATGGTGAAAGAATAAGGCAATTTTTTGGGCAGCAACAATGGTCTTAGTGCAAGGGATAAAAAGAGCCATATTAGATAAATAAAAAACAATAACCTATATAGCATCATGTTTGCATAAATTCATAGGTAAACCACTACGGAAATCCATGGAAAGAGAGTCCTAAGGGAGGGAAGGCATAGGAAGGGGATGATACAAACAAAATTTACGATTGGAAGGTTTATGTCGACTACAAAATGTAAAAACATGAATGAAATTATCCACTTGATGAGTCATAGAAGGCCAAAAGAAATGTCGTTGCAAGTGTTGAACTATTTTCAGAGACCCAATATGGCCACCATAGGAGGAAGCATGAGCCTATTTGATCAAAGTAAGATGATCTTCAAAAGATGGGACACATGATCGATTGAGTTTATATAGACACCCATCTCTTATTATGTAATTAAGAAATGGAATTTGATTGACCTCAATGGGATGTTGCATGACAACCCATATCTTTGCAAAGAAGGGATCAAAAGAATAGAGAGGATTCCAAGCCTCATAGGAAACACAATGCACAGTCGGGAGTTGAAGTACCTACATAGGAGGTCAACTCAGGAGATCATCCATCCAATTGGAGGTTCTCTTGTTGTATTTAATCACCAAATGGAACTGTTGAATGTAAGAGAACCACTTTAAATGATGTTTCTCCTATATCTTAATATGATAATTTATGAAAATCAATGAATGATGATCTGTGTGGAGGATTGCTTCTTTCCCTAGGATGTAATGGCACCATTATTTCAATGCTTTGACCATGATGTATAACTCTTTTTCATAAGTGATATAATTTTGTTTGGAATCAAACAATGTCTCTAAATGGTATGCAATAGAGTGTCCTCCTTGTTTAAGAACCAAACCAATAGCATACTAATATGCATCCATCTCAATCTCAAAGGGAGACTAAAGATCAGGTAAACAAAGTATAAGAGTAGAACAAAGGGTAGTTTTGAGAGCTTGAAATTAGAGACCACACAAACTGATTTTGGTATGAGAGCTAAAGAAGAGAGAGTGCTAACTAACATATGTGAGAAATGAACCATCGATAAAAATTAATTCCATCCATAAATATCTTGAGTTCCAAAGTTGAGTGAGGTGTTGGCCATTGTGAAAGATCTTGGAATTTAGTGGGATCCAAGATAACACCCTTAACA
>ML805658.1:27734-52680 GCA_009831015.1 Picea engelmannii
CCTAAAATTCACCCTATTGTGTGCTCACTAGTTATCATGCTCAATTCACTTGAAAACTGTAGATAAGAGATTCTTCTAGAATATCACTCCTCTATGTTGGAATTTGAATTTTCAAGATACTAATTATGTGAATGTCTTAGGTTTCTAATATGGGTGGATTATAGGAACAATCATGGCCACTTACAAGAGAGAAGTGGCAAAGACCCAGTGATTGAAATTTGCTCATAGAAATAAGAGGCACATGCAGTAACTAGTGTGGAAGGTCTCATTTATGATGATTCCTTCTGCATTATTGATAAAAATATATCATACCAGTGGGGGCATATATATCAAATGTTCCATCATGAGACCTACCCAGAGTTACCAGAGAGGGACCAAGACCATGGCATCTATCAAATAATCAGGCATTCTAGGCTTCACAAGATATCCACTCACACAGTTGTATTCCCATTCGCCAAAGCCATCTCTTGGATTATCTGGTATGTTGATGTTGATAACAGACTTATCAGTGATTTCCAGAGGAAAAATATCTCTTTTTTCATCCCATCAATCCTCCAAACATGCTACAAACTTCAAATTGAAGAAGTTCAACTCATAGAATATTGGGTGACCCAATTCACCTTGGATGTCAGAGAGGTTATGAAGAACTAGTGGATCCCAAATAATCACTTCAAGACAAGACAATCTGATGCTTATCGTATGCCCATTTCCTACCCCACCAAGATGTTGAGGACCTCATACAATATGTAGCGATTATTCTCTACAAGATCTATGGAGAAACTAATGCCAAGAATTTCAAAGTATCATGGGTCCCTATAACACATTTCATCACAAAAACATGACACATATTCAACTTGACAGACATTCTCTCGGCTACCCTGGAGGAAACTATGTCAGCTGCGAAGTTCGTAGTCTTAGGTAAACATCCAAATTTCCACATGTACTCTTATCTATTGGATGTGGTATGTCTGGTACATGCCTTCCTAGACATGAGATGGCAATGGTATCCAAGTGACCCTCCAATTCACTTCTACTACCAAGATTCGGGAGCACAAATATGAAACCCACTACCACAATATATGTGATAAGTTCCTCATTCCCCTATACCAACTATTGTTATATTCCCTAGCACCATGCATGTCAAACAAGGAAATGAGTGCAATTGGAAAAGTGAGAGACTAGTTCACGATGAAGACTGGAACTTAATTCAAGATATATGGCACAACCAATCCTCCTCATGTATTCCCAAAGTTTGTTCCTAATAGTTTGGCCCTACAAGAAGTAGCATATCAAACTTTAGTGCATGGAGTAGGAGAGGCACTCGCTAGAAATAGAAAACTGACCTATCCACCACTGCCATTTTGCATGGGATCCTAAAATTTTAATGATGTCAAGGAGGCACAAACTGAAGTTGACACCCAGGCAACATTCCACTTTGGTGAGTAAATATTCCACAGGAATGATCGCCCGGTTGTCAACAAACATCGTCAAGGTTTTAAATATACGTGGTCTTATGAACCAGAAACATGGGAAGATGAAGAAATTTACAAGAGAGATGCCAATTATGATGAGGTGATCTTCAGGATGAGAGGAAGCTCTCAACACAAGGACAAATTATAGCAACAAGAAGAATCCAGAAAAAAAAAAGAGATTAGAAGAAGAAGTAGCTAGAGTAGCAACAAAAGAAAAAATAAGAAAGAAATAGGAAGAAGTTCTTAGACATCAACAAGCAACAACACTAGAAGCAGAGAGGAAGAGGAAAGAAGAAGAGGAACACGAGCGAATTTGACTCTAGAAGGAGAAAGAAGAGAAACTAAAGAAGGAGGAAGACGAGAAGAAAGCTTAGGAGGAAGCACAGAACATTGATCTAATGGATACTAGAAACCTTGAGACTTCTTCTAGTGTACCCTTGAATGGAGGCCATTTCCCTCTGGGAGAATTAGGGTTGGGAATATTCACACCCTCCAAGGCTAGGAGAGCATCAAACCTTGATTCCTTTAGGTTTGACAAAGATACATGTAAAAATTTTCAATAGACCACAAAGAGACTTCTCATTTCTAGAATCCCTCCACTCTTAGTCACAACAGAGACACCTTTGATCAAAAACATCTATGACAACCCGTTAGTCATAGCTTCAACATGCACAATATTTACTCAAGCCTCAAAACATAACCTCAAAAATGTGATCCAAGAGTTTGAGGATTAGAAAGATAAAGTTAAAATCTTGGAGGAGGAAGTGAGATTCTACAAAGGTGATAGAACCAACATTATTGAATTCAGAATGTGTTCCAGCAAGGCGCGGGAGGAATTCCAGACCATAGATACACTAATTTTAAAGAATTTCAAAACTTAGCTACTCAAATAATATATGATCCAGATTTATGAGAGGAACGAATTAAAACAACATATTTATAATATTATCATAGAGACACAGTGAACAATAACAGAGATATAGTAAAACTTGACTTCTATTAAATAAGAAATATGCTAAAAACTATAAATTGCAGACTAAAAACAAGCTTTCTAGAATGTCGATAGCTTATCTATGAGAAGAGATGTGAAAACTACATTCATTCGCAAGAAGATGAGTACAATGAGGCTTTGAAGGCCGTTTTACAATAAACATGACTTCCAAAACCATAGACATCCAAAAACCTAACCCTAGGAGATGAAGCGTCAAAAGTCATGTGGGCCCTGTTGGGGTAAGTTAGTACATCAACTACCCGGGGTCGTAGATTTTGCATACGATCTTTGTTTAGGGTGAACGATAGCTAGTTGGAAAGGTATTGATGAGGATATTCATTTAGGGGGATCAATTAAATCCTTCACCTCCCTTGAGGTTCCCAATCGTGAAAAAATGTCTTTTAGGCCCTCAAAATAGCCCCGAAAGTTTGGGACCCAAAAAACTGCTAAAAATAGTAAGTTGCCAAAAAACTGTTTTGAGCCAATTGGAAAAGGTGGGCGGCCACTGAGATCCTCCTATATCAATCCTCACCCATTAGGAAGCAATGGTCTCCATTGCATTGATTCCCCCCATCAAATGAGGAAATTTCTGTTGAATTTGGCCCTGGGTGAGCCACTTGCCTTGGTGCAGGAGTTGCCATGCTTTGACAACCTGATAAAGATGGATCCTCTACTGGTGAGTTCCCTTGACCTGTGTGTCCACAATCTGATCAATGGATTCCTATTCCATGCAGTTATGGTTGAGCTATGTTGGTGTCAATTGTTCTGCTATCTCCGAGGTGTCCAATAATGGTGGAAAATAAGGCTGAAGGAGGTCCACATTGAACATTGGATGAAAGCCAAGGAAGGGGGGAAGGTTGAGATCAAAATCATTGTTACCCATAGTCATGGTGATGGTGTAAGGTCCATAACAGAGTGGACGAAGCTTCCAATGAGGCCCTGTAAGGCGTTCTTTCTGCAAGTGCAACCAAACTTTGTCTCCCACCTGAAACTGGTGTGGCACCCGATGTTGATCATGGCACTGCTTGTACTTGGCATTGGAATTTTGTAAAATATATTGAACCTGTTGGTGGATGTGTTGGATCCACTCAATGAATTGGGAGGCTTTGTTATCTCCAGTTGGTTCATGTGACGAGTCTTCCTGGGTGGCCGCAAGGGGTAGTGCAACATCCATGGGACCCAATGGTTGAAATCCCAAGCCCACTTGAAAGGGGTTGTGGTCGGTTGAGCTATGTATGGATATGTTTTAGTTGTGCTAAACATAAGGAAGACTCTCATCCCAGGTGCAGGGGTCTTTGGAATTGTACATGCACATGATGTGTAGGATCATCCGATTGACGACCTCGATTTGGCCATCCATCTGGGGGTGGAAAACAGTGGACTTGGAGAGCTTGGTGTCCAATAGTGACCAGAGGCTCGACTAGAATTTGTTGAGGAACTGACTGTCCTGATCTGAGATAATGGTTTGTGGGATCCCAAAGTGTACCCACACTCGTTCAAATAAGAGCTTGGCAATGGCCTTCGTTGGGATGCTCTTCTTGGAGGCGGCCATAATCGCCATCTTGGAAAAGCGATCAACAACCAAAAAACACAGTCATTTCCTTGCTTGGTGGATGGAAGGACCGGCATGTATTCCATTTAGATGGATTCCTAGGGCATGTCAGGAGTAAGCAGAGGAGTGGTGAGTGACGCGACTAGAGGTCGGTTGAGGCAATCAATGACTTAGTTGGTACTTCTTGTTTTATACTTGATTTTGAGGTGGAACTATTGCAAATATGTGGACCACTTTTTATGGCGATCATTCTACAATTTTACTTGTGTCTGCACGAACTGAAGTGGATTATGATCAGTGTGGATGACTGTCTCCTTCCCGAGAATGTAATTCCTCCACTGGCGGTAGGATTTCACAATGGAGTACATTTCTTTTTCGTAAGTAGGGTACATACTGATGATATCTGATCGTGTCTCACTATGATAGGCCATAGGGTGGCCATGCTGAGTGATGACTGTGCCCACAACATAGTTTGAAGCATCTATCTCGATCTCAAAGGGTTGTTGTAGGTCAGGTAATGAAATCATTGGGGCTGAGCACAAGCACTACTTCAGATCATCGAATGCTTTATGTTGGGACAAGACCCACACAATTTTTTCCTTACCACCACCCTTGGTTATTTGTCTAAGGGCCCATGCAATATGGGAGAATCCCAACACAAACTTGTGATAGAAATTGGCAAGGCCTAAGAAGCTCTAAATTTCAGTGAGCGTGGTTGGGGATGGCTAGTCATGGATGACTTGGATCTTGGTTGGATCAACATGCACAACATGCACATCAACAATGTAGCCTAGGTACTGAACCCTGTCCATGTTGAAGGAGCATGTTTCCAAGTTGGCATATAGCTTGTGCTGCCACAGAGTGTGCAAAACCTGTTGAGTATGTTGCAAGTGTTCTGCCCAAGTCTTGTTGTAGATGAGGATGTCATCCAGATACACCACCACAAAATAATTAGTGAAAGGCCACGAGATATCGTCCATCATCCTCGTGAAAGGTGTTGGAGCATTTTTCAAACCAAAGGGTATGACCAACCATTCAAAAAGACATTCTTTTGACTTGAAGTCATTTTTCCATACATCTGTATATTCTATTGGGACATGATGGTAACCAGACTTCAGATCAATCTTACTGAAGTATTTGTCCCCCTTGAGCTGATCAAGGAGATTGTCGATTTGGGGAATCGGGTACCGGTTCCTGAATGTGATTTTATTTTGGGCTTGGTAATCAATGCAGAGTCGCCAGGTCCCGTCTTTCTTATGTACCAATAAGATTGGGCTTCCACAAGGTGATGAGATGGGTTAGATGTGCCCCTTGTGGAAAAATTCTTAGATTTGATACTTGATCTCCTCATTTTCTAGTAGAGAGCGACGATAGACTGGCCCATTAGGTAGTGGTGTACCAGGGGTTAGATCGATGGGATGCTTGACTTGACTATACGGAGGTAGCCTGATAGGTGATGAGAATATGTCTTTGTATTCTTCCACGACCCTATCCACTTGCTTTTATTGCATGGAGAGGTTGGTCGCGGAGGCCATGGATGTGGATGCAACCTTTAGCTCAATCTAAGAGAGAATCACGAAGAAGACAAACTTCTCGGTTTGAGAAATGACCTTCCTGCATTGCTTGGCAGAGATCAAGGAAATATCACTAGGTGGGACTACCTCGGGTATCCTGCATAATTTCCTGTTCAAAGTAATAATAACACTGCGAGGCCTAGACTCATATACAACATGACATTTCCATAAATAAGGTTGGCCCAAAAGAACATCACAAACTTCAAGGGGAGAAATATCACACAATACCTCATCTTTGAATGACTTGATGTCACAAGACATACGACACTGTTGGCTGATGTGAAGATCGCTTCCTTAATGAAGCCATCTGATGGTGTAGGGTTGTGGGTGTGACATTTTTTCCAGGGCTAGCCGCTTGAATACCTCTGTTGATATGAGGTTCTTCTCGCTACCGCTATCAACGATGAAGTGCAGTGGAGTGCCTTTCACTCACATATGTGAATGAAAGAGGCGCTTTCCTTCCTCTGGATCATCAGGTTCACCGGGCTGGATCTTGGTGGTAGCAATGGTTGAACTGGGTTTCATGTCAATGATTTGTCTCCCATTTTATGGTTCTGACTTAGATTCAGAACCCGCATATGATTCAAAGTATTTTACCTTAGCCACCAATGACTTCTTTGAGTGGAAATCAATAGTGTTATGCCAGGGTCTCTTATGGAAGTCGCACCACTTCCCAGTGTCTTTCTTTGTCTTCCCATTGTCCTTCTTTTCTTGCAGCTTGGAATAGTTGTCATGAGGTTTCCCATATTTTCTTTGTCCTTTGTTCTGTGGGTTGGGGCTTCCCTTGCCCTACTTGTACTGTGAGGGGTTCCCAAACCCAAACTGTCACGTCTTTTTTTTAAGCTTCTGCTCGATTTTGACGACATATCGACAGGCTGCGCCCAAGGATGAGATGTCCAAAAAATCCATTTATATATGGATGTATCTATTCAGAACACTACGGTATTTGAGCACCATATGTCGCTCAGAATATTTGATACCCATATTGGTGCGCAAGGTATGGAAGACATTGGTGAACTCTAGCATTGTTTGGTCTCTTTCCTGCTGCAATGTGGTCCATCTACGAATCCCATGGTATGAAAAGTAATCATCAAACTCTTTTCTACAATATTCACCTCCATTGTTTGATCTGAGACACTTCAACCTTTTTTCTGTGTTATTCTCAACCAAAGCTTTCCATTTCTTAAAAGTATCAAAAACATCATATTTTTGTTGAATTCCAAAAACCCAAGTTTTTCTAGTTGCATCATCAATAAAAGTAACATAATAACGAGAGCCATCAAGAGATGATAGTTGAGTTGGTCCCCATACATTTGTATGCACAATCTCTAACCTTTCACTCTTCTTTTCTTTTTCGACTATAAGAAATTTGACTCTTTTATGTTTTTCATAAACACAATGCTCACAGAAATCCAAATCAATTTGTTTAATATCTGGCAACAAATTTCTTTTATGAAGTATATGCATCCCCTTCTCACTCATGTTTCCAAGCCTACGATGCCACAGTATTGTATCCACTCCTTTAGAAGCTAAAGAGATATAAGAGTCAGCATTACCAATAAATAAATACAATGTACCTACCTTCTCTCTTTTTTCTATCACCAGTGATCCTTTGGTGACCTTCCACGCTTTATCTGTAAATATATATATATATATATATATATATATATATATATATACAGTCTTCACTTTCCAACTGCCGAGTTGAAATTATTATTTTCCTTAGATATGGAACATGTCTTACCTTTTTCAACAACCATTGGTTTCCATTCTTTTTATTTGTTTGTACTTTCCCATTGCAACAACTTTGCACAGTACATCATCACCCAAATGAACCTGTCCAAAGTCACGTTGAACATAATCTAGAAAATGTTTCCTATGGGGTGTGGCATGAAATGAATCCCTAGAATCTACTACCCAATACTCATAAATATTATATATAGAAATAATCAAAGCATCTTGTAACACATCACCTGCTACATTTGCTTCTTGATTTTTCTCTTGTTCTCCATCTCTTTGTTTCTTTGGACCTCTGTAGTCTTTCTTCAGATGTACTTTCTTCCCACAATTCCAACACTCTATCTTTTCCAGTCTGGATTTGGATCTTCCCTTCCTAGAATTCCCATGGTTCCCTGAGCCCTTTTCTCTATCCTTTTGTCTTCCGTTGTTCTCCACAGTCAACGCATTACTTGATGTCTCACCTGTGTTTTTCCATCGCATTTCCTCGCTAAGGATAACACCAACAATATCATCAAATTTTAGAGTGTTTGAACTAGAGACATAGTTACTTACGGCCATGACAAAGCCATTCCATCTTTCTGGCAATGAGCACAAGATTAGAAGAGCCCTAACCTCATCATCAAAGTCCACTTTTATATAACTTAGTTGATCAGTAACCGTATTAAATTCATTTAAATGATTTGCAGCAGAACCACCTTCTGACATATTCATATTAAATAATCTCTTCATTAGAAATACCTTATTGGACGCCGAGGGTTTTTCATATAGTTTATCCAATGTGTCCATCAGCTCCTTTGTTATCTTTTATTTTTAAATATTGAAAGCCACCGACGTTGTCAGGCTCAGCCATATCGTTCCTAGTGCCTTTCTGTCAAGAACCTCCCATTCTTCGTCCTTCATGGTCATCGGCTTCTTTGTTATTCCACCGGATGGTAGGAATAGATCCTTTTGATATAAATAATGTTCCATATGCATCTTCCATAACTGGTAGTTTTGGCCGTTAAATTTCTTGAACCTAAACTTTCCATCTTCCGGTGTTGCTCCCACTCGAACCAGGAACCCTCTTTTCCTACGAGTTACCTTTCGCTCTGATACCAATTGTTATAAAAATAGGATCACAGAGTAATAAAATAAAACAAATGCAGAAATAAAATACATAAGATACACAATATGATAGAGACACAGATATACGTGGTTCACCCAGTGTGGACTACGTCCACCAGAGAAATTTCTAGTTCCTTCCTTTTTATTATCCAGCAAAATAAAGGGATATAACCTACAACACACCTATTGTAACTTCCTCTTCTTTCTCTCACAGTCTCCTTTCTCAAAATACAATAGTCAAAATAATACACAAGCCCCCCCCACACCCCCCATTAGGGAATGGGGTCTAATCATGGTTGAAACAAACCTATGAATTAGGAAGATAATCAGGCTCCACAACCAACATAAGCGTGAAAAGTCATGTGGGCCCTGTTGTGGTAAGTTAGTACATCAACTTCTCGGGGTCGTAACTTTTGCATACGATCTCTGTTTAGGGCACATGATATCTTGTTCGAAAGGTATTGGCGAGGAGATTCATTTAGGGGGATCAATTAGAGCCTTTATATTTTTTAAGTGCCCGATCGTGAAAAAATGTCGTTTAGGCCCTCAAAATGGCCCTGTAAGTTTGGGACCTGGAAAACTGCTAAAAATAGTAAGTTGCCAAAAAACCATTTTGAGTTAGTTGGAAAATATGGGTGGCCACCGAGATCCTCCTGGATCAATATCATTGTTGGAAAAGGATAAAACTAAAATTATAGAGTGCATAGGAGTGAGGCTGACAATGGATGAAATGAATAAATGGATCGAAGAAAATCTTTATGCATTAGCAGACCTCCCAAGGATGTATGGTAGGGAAAATCAACTGACCTGTCAAATAATTGGGGATAAGTTGGAAAGGGATTTGAAAAATTCAGTCAACACCTGTACAAGACTACAAATAGTATTCATTGGGCTTATAGACAGGTGTAACTTTCCAAAGATTGGGGACTTGGGTCAACCAAGGCCAGATGACCAAATTCAAGTGGAGCTGGAGGTATCTATACACTCCAGAGTAATTTCTATTGAGATACCTATTGAGGCCTCAACACCTTCCCCAAGCTAGTTTTCTTGGGGCCCCTCATAAAAATTCTTCCAACTCAGATCCTTTGATCGTTGCACCCATTGGTCAGGTTCTTTTGGTTTTCAATGGTTAATCATTTCCTTTTGAATAGATAATTGACATTTGATTGCATGTTTATTTTGATTTATGTCATTGTTGTGGTCTTGATTGAGTATGATAATAATCTTGATGAGTGTGTTTGTGTCACTAACATCTTTCATTACGTTTACCATACACGTACATATGTTTTTCACCGTTTGATTCTATGACTAATTCTAACCATGAAATTTATTTTTATTGTTATATGGGTTGATGACAGAGTCAACAAGACATCGGTTGGCTCTGAATTGCATCTTAGAAAATAATTTGTCCTCCCTACACATACATAGTATCAAGTTCTCCAAACGTTAGTTGTTTATTTTCATGGGATTTCTCATCCACTGATGGGTATCCCTAGTTCCAATGGATAGATTGAGAGCCTATATAACACATATGCCATACGAACTAACAAAACATAATTCAGGTGAAGCATAAAAAATAATGGGGCCCAAAATTTTATTAAAAAAATGCCTTAGTTAGTAATTTTGGGAACTGGCCAAAGTGGATTTTTCACCTCTAAAGCAAGCCAATTATATGTTTTTAATTACAAATACAAAGTCATTGACATAATCAAAATATAAGGTCCATAAGTGCCAAAATGATTACCAAGGGATCTTTCATCAAGCAACCTTCATTAAACATGAATATGCTTAAATGCTTGAATGAAGTTGTAAGTTTTCTCACTAGAAACCTCCATGTTCTCTCCACATCGCAAAAAATGGTGTCTCAATCGAACATCATATGAGAAAGCAATGAAATTTTGAAGTCGATATATTGTGATGCTTGTGTCATCACCCTCCCTTAATTTATTTACTTCAACTCTGAAGCCATGTATTAGAAGTTAAGAAATTGGCTCCCCTCTCGAGTTTCTTTCCATTAGAAATACTTAGAAACGTTTTCTTGCAAGTTTTGAAGCTCTAACTTATTTCTTATTTTACCTTACAGGCTTTCTCAATGAAAAGTTGAAGTTTCCCTTCACCCGTTGATACACACAGTTTCGGCGATCAATATCTATTTGTTGTTGATGTAGTGAAGGAGGACCATCATCATCTTCCGATACAGCTAACGTTTAACACTTAGAAATTTTTTAAGGCTTCCTTTACCTTGGATCCTTGGCAGAAGAAAAAAAAATTCCTCGTGTCGATACAACAGAGGAGAAATTATTTCCTCGCTCTAATACAGAGGAAGAAAAAAAAATCCAACCTCTAACACAGAGAAAGAAAAAATCTTATGAACTCCAACAAAGAAAAAGGCTTTAGACCTCTGACAAAGCAAAAAGCTTCTGACCTCTGACACAGAGGAAAGCTTCCGACCTTTGACATGGTGATGGATCCTGTAAATTGGCCTTTTATATTTTTCCATAACTTTTGACTCCGTGCTCCATTTCACATGCTTCTTATATTGTTGGAAGGGTATCACCGAGCTCTACAACTTCCCAGTTACCCATATTTTACAACTTTTCATATTCGCATACTATCATCAACCCAGGTAATTGATAACACAACATTTTAGTGGGGATATCTGGGAAATCATCATCAAAGGACCATAGACCAAACTCAAGGAAGTACCCATATTGAAAGAAGATCATACATAAGATCCTGAATACATGGCGTGTGAAGAAGCGAATTACAAAAACGTGGATTCTCTACATCAAGACAAGGAGGTTCTGCTAGTACACATCAATTCCTTTGCAAGTGTGATCGACAACAAAGGATGATATACAATTAGCATCATTTGTAGCATCAACAGAGGAACATCAAAATAGAATTGATCCCAAATGGAAGAAGATGAAACACAATCCCCATGGTAGGCAAGCCCCAGTCATAGAGGCAGGAGATACCCCCATAGTATATATTATTCATCACATTATATGAGGAGAAATGAGGCCAAAGCCCATGATGGTCCACTGACACTAAAAGACAAATTCAAAATGTAAATGTATATGATGTATGACATATTAATTATGAGCATTTATGTTGTCATTACTCCCTGATCATTTTGTAGAGAATAGGGACAAAATTTTGCAAACAGAAGGTCAAGAGTCGGGAAGATGGAAGGCCAACAATCAAGGTTAATTTCAATAAATAAGGAGATTGCACTTGAATCAAGGGATTTTGTCTCTTTTATCTTTCATGTACTGTCGCTGAAAATTTGAATGAGGATAAGTTTGTTTGTCCAAGCTATTTTCTGGAGAACTCTGATTCTTATGTTTCACGTGTTGTGGACATTTCTTCTACTTTTTTCTCATCACTTGGGTTGCGTAAGAATGTATCTCACACTATAGAATATTCTTATTTATGTTTATTGAACTGTTATTTCTATTCTTCAGGGAATATTTGTCTGAATCTATGGACATAGTATTGTAAATGATTATTTAAATGATAGACTATTCTAGGTTTGGATTTATTTACTTGTATTCTTGTCTCTTCCCTGTGTGAACTATTTCTCAAGCCATTGATAGGAACATGTGTGGTTCTGTTTTTTATTTCTAGTTACAGTGTCATCCAGACACGTGCATTTGCATCTTAGGTTATTTTCACTCCATTCCTTACTTTAGAAACCATCACCAATGGACCGGTACACAACCATTAAATCCCAAACTAGAAATGGCTTCCTGGCCATAATCTTGATGGGTTCCCTATTCCAAACAATGTGAGGGATAATTGGGACTTCTCACCGAGGGTAACCCCTATTGTTGATCAATGTCACACGTGCCGTGTCAACAGAATTGGCGCTAGAAGGAGGGCCATATGACAACCATGCCCATGTGGAGTCATTTTAATAAATTATTTTAATCAACCCATGGCTCCTCTCCATATCTTTGTATGGGATAATCCTTTGAGTCTTCTGAGACCCTTAGGGGGAATCTCAGTCAAGACAATTGATATCTTGTCGAGCTTGAAGTTTTATTGTGAAGGGCATATCTCCACCTTCATGCACCTTAATCAATTTAACATTGCACGACACAATCTTAAATTTTTTTGGGATAATGAAATTTGTCAATTGTTTATCCTCACATTAGAAGGACAAATTAAAGCCTCATTTAAAACATTACCAGTGAAATTGATACATAGTTAGAAACAATTCATGGAAGTCTTTATCAATTCTCATGTAGATCATGATTATGACAAACTCTTTAATGAACTTGAATAAATCTATAGGATCATAAATGAACATGTGGATGATTTCTTCCGAATATTCATACAAATCTATTGTAGATTTCCTAAAAGTGTCAAACCCCCAGACAATAATTCCTTGATTGATTTTCATATCTTGTCTCTATTCTTGAAGGGGAAAATATGGATAATCAAAATATCTCTAATTCACAAGATTCAGATATGCACAATGATAATCTAGTCACCTCCCATTCCAAAGAAATTTTTTCAAACATACAGACCATTCAAGCTTACCCTCATACATTTAATACTATGCAATTAGTTTCCTAAAAGCAATCTGAGTGAAGTGTTTCAAGTGATGATTTCAAATCTGTATTGAATGATGAATCAATTCAGGAATCTGCTATAAATTTGAATGATAATTTAACATTGGGGGGCATAGTGACTATATCCTTTGATGAAAATCATGATTTGAAAATGGAAAATGGAGAATACGTGATCTCTAATCAGCACATTGTCCCAAAAATAGGGGAATCTCCACCAAAACTCTTAAACCCCTTAGATCCAAAGTGGGAACAAACCAGAGACATTCCTTTAAGAATTATATCAGTTGTCTAACATGAATATCAAGAGAATCATAAGTATACTTTGGTGTGTAACAAATCTCCTACTGAGGAAATTCAATCATTTTCAAAATATGTAGATCGTTATTCTCTTCTTACAAATATGTTTGATAGTGATATCTCATGTGAACATTCACCAACTTACCATGCAATATAATCTTTCCATTTTTCTCACAATGATGACATATTGAATGATAAACAAGAACAAGAAAATTTCCAAGATTTGATTGATCAATGACCCATTCATAATGATAGTCCATCCAATTTGCACAATGTTTAAAATCATTTGCAATTTAAATTTATGGAACATGCTCGAACACGATTTGATCACGAGAACCTTGTTTTTGATGATTATTCCTCTGTCTTGGAAATCAATGTGAGTATCAACGCATCTCATTGATCCTATACAATCTTATATTTATTATCTTAATGCACATATGTTAATAATAAAAGACACAAGACATGCAGAGAAAAAAACGTTTTCATACCCTTGTGGGAAAATAACATCAAATAAACAACCCAGCATCATGCAAGACACAAGAAATGTCGAGTTGATCCAAGAAGCAATGTCACCTAAATATGATCCATAATCATAAGTTAATATTGAGGGACAGGGGCATCACTCATCCTCAGATTCGGTCTCAATACTCTAGTAGTCCTTGCATAGTTTTGATGATGTTATATGAGAGATCTTGGAGTCATCCTTTGCTTGATGTTTCCCTCAAACTAGAAGGTACAATTATTCCTCTTAGCATGTGGGTTATGTAAAGTGTGGGCCCAGGGAGACTTTCCTGGATAATTAGGCACTTAAGGTTCGACCAATGGTTATGTCAAGTTCTCATTATCTTTCTTTCACCTCAGGAACAAATGATACCATCAATGCTAAGACTCCCCCACAAGGTACATTTCACGCAAATTTAATACATGGTTCTCACTAGGTATGCCCCTCATTTTTGAATTCCTTCCAACATTTCTATGGTGGTAATTATACATTTTATTATGGAACTAAAGCTTGGTTGGAGGGATCCTACATGTCGAGATTTTCCATGAATAATAACACTGCCAACTTTCTCATGCTAAATAGAAGTTTACTTGACTCAATTCTTCCTATTTTTGGTCTCTTACTACTCCAATTTCTACTATTGACTTTTAATGAACATGTGATTGTAGATTTTGAGTTGCTTGAATGGCTAAATTGGCACTATGCTTTTACATAGTCATTTTTTCATCCAGTGTAGGATAGAGTAGGAATAGGAGTAGCATATTGATTTTTACTTCCTTGTCTGCTTGCGTAGTATAGATTTTTGCTTCCATTTCTTCTTGTGCAACATAGATTTTGGATTATTTTTCTTTCTTGAATAAAAGACACGAGTTGTTATTATTTTATGTTGTGACTTAGTGTTGGATAGGCATTTTGAATAACTAATTTTTGAAGAGCGCACACAAAAGCATAAAAGGGAACAGTTTGCGGGGTCAAAGAAGAATTCAGAGCACATGCAAAAGCAGGAAGAATAGTAGTTATTCATGCAAAAGAAGCATGCAGAAGAAAATGAAGGAAAAGTAGCAGGCAAGTGAAAAGAAAGGAAAAGTAGCATGCAAGCGCAAAGGCAGAAAAATCATGCACGAACCATGATGGTTTTTGGGAATAAGTTGTCATGAGATGTCATAGGGTTCTTAGCCCTATTTTGATGTATAAATATGTAATGGGTTGGGGAAGAATAGGATGTTGAGAGTAAGATATTAGGTTGTGTATGAGTGAGAATCCTTACTTAGGGATTTGAAGAGATTTTTCAGAGAGAGAGGCGTGCACTGCAAAGCGGCTAGGATAGATTGAGGATATAATATGTTGTATCTATTATAAGCACACTGTGCAGGCCTGAGATGATTATTTCATGAAGATTAATATAGAATCCAACGGTTGTGGACGTAGCCTAAGGATTGGGTGAACCACGCTAAATATTTTGTTTGAATGAGTCCTTTGATGTGGTTGTTCATGGATGTTTTGTTTATGCATGATTAATATATATCTGTTTACTATATGATTGATGTGCAGTAATAATGAATTATGTAGTGGGTTAATTATGTTGCAATCTATGTTATAAGGGTTTTGCACAATAGATTTTGTTAACTAATCAAAGGATGTGGATAAATATATTGTGCACAGGGTGGATAAATATTAATGGATATGATGATAGCCTCACATCCCCTCGTCCTTGCAGAAAATTGGTTCCTGCATCCCTAATAGATACCTCGAGTGAGACTTCACTTGCATGCAGGTGATGTCGAAAGGGTCGATATCTAAAGGGTTTTGTTGGTTGGATAAACTGAACCTAGGGTCTTATAACCGCGAGCCAACAAATGGTTCCATTGTTGGGACCCAAAATCTGTAATTGAGGGAATGTTTTGGAGGCTGACTATGAAAGAGATCATCGAATGACTTGAAAGGAAGTAACGAGAATTTTCCCAAGGAGAGAATAGAAACCATCAGATGAGCAATGAACAATGGTTACAAAGGTATGTGTTCACAGAGATGCATGATATTTTCTTTGGTGAATTTTTTATTATTTTGACTGAATGGTTAGAAATATTAGTGAAGAATACTGGAAGATACCATACTACAGCCCTAAGGAACTGGACCCCTAAGTTGGTAAGACAATTGAATTTTGTAAGTAATACTACTTATAACGCAATCAATTTCTGGTTGAATAGCATACTAGAGGGTTATATTATGGAATTTGCAGTAGATTGTACCCAGTCATATAGTGTAACAAAGAGGGATTTCTTTAAGGGTCCATGCAGAAGGTTAATGAAAGCATTGGGTACCTGGATAAAGATGTTGTTGTGAAAAAAATGTGTTATGATGATGGAATCTGATTACTAAGGGGCTTCTTACACATAGGGAAACTGGAGGATGACCAGGGGATAGTCTGAAAGTAGGAAGGAATGAAGAAAGAAATGACTAAGGAAGGGAGGGACTGAGGATGTAGAGAAATGAGGAAGGTATACCAGAAGAAGAAGACGAGTTTGGGGTACTTCTTAGTGGAAGAAGGTGCAAGAGGTTGAAGATTAGGGTTGAGGAAGGAGAGTCGTGCAGTGAGTATGAGAGGAAAGTACCTTGCACAATAGTCCAAATCATAGAAATATCACACACATAAGGAGAGGAACAAGATTATTAGTTCAGTCCTATAATAGAAGAGTCGTTAAGTCCTACTCACGCTGGATCCTGTGTCAAATCCACGACCCTGTGTGCATCACCTAGATCTGAGATAACATTTGACGATTTGTCAAAATCACTTATAGTTAGCATAGGAAGATAGAATAGCAATATCCAGAGAAATGGAAGCAGTGTGTCAATTCATAATCAACCAGCATCACCAGGGGGAGGTACTATGCAAAACACCATGGTAGGGTTAGACAATACATTGAGAATGCCTGAGTTCCAGGGAGATGGATCAGAGGACCCAGAACAACATTTGTTTGTATGTGAGACAATTTGGGTTTCGAAGAATGCCTAGAATGAGGCCACAAATATTGTGCATTTGGAAACAATGTTTAGAGGCCACGCATTAGTATGATACATGAAACTATAGAGTACCACACCAACATGTCAAGGAAGAACACTGGAAGAAATCCGACAAGCATTATTGAAAGAATTTAAGAAGTTGAAGTCTGAGTCGCAATACATCATAGAATTGAAGGAAATCAAACAAATGTAGATTGAGTCAGTGTGGGACTAAGATAAAATATTTAAAGATTTGATGGGTAGGTTGACATTTCAAATTCCTGATCAACAACACAAATAATGGTTTATTGCAGGACTATTGCCACACATTCACTCCCCATTGATACAACAAAAGGTTGTGTTGCAGCTTGAAGCTTTGGATATTGCAATGAAGTTGGAAGCGTCTCCTGTAGGAAATGGTCGGGGGGTGGATAAAGTCCAGAAACAGTTAGCTGCCTTGAAAATCCAACTAGCAGAACTGATGAAAGGAAAGGAGAAGCGGGAACAAATCTAGTGTACCAAGTGTAGGAATGAAGGCCACCATAAGGACAAATGCCTAGATTTTTTGCAGTATTTGTAAATTGGAGCACTGAACCCATTACCAGGAGGGGGTATTGTGAAATATGAAAGACTTGGGGACATTGTCAGGCTTCTATATTAAAGATTTTAATGACCTGAAAACAATGAATTGTCAAACCAGGGTAAGTGAACTTAGAGCTGCTACACTGTATGTGCGGGTAAGATTCTAATTCTAAAGACTAATCTTAGAAGAAAACACAAACTCACTCTTAGAAACTGAATCCTAATGACTACTTTGAAACTTATCATTTGTTGTTTAATTCATCAAAAGAGAACAATTCTATGCTTAAGTGAAAGTACTTCTATTTCTATTCTAATGTGATTTCACAAGACTACCTACCACTATCTTTAATCATCTAATCATCACTATCTCTATCTAAGCCATAACAGAAAGATTATTTCCTAAAATCCTTTTAATCTAAACATCGAAAATAAATCTAAATCTATCCACAGGAAAAATAAAGAAATATCCTATTTACCCTACTGGTACTGGAAGCTTCCTCTAATTCAATTGCAACCTAACTATCCTAACAAAGTAGAGTAATCTAACTATCCTAACAAAGTAGAGTAATCTAACTATCCTAACAAAACATTGCAACCTAACTATCCTAACCAAAGTAAAGTAAATTCAAACTCGCATTCTCTTTAATCTTCGTTCAGATTGAAAACTGGAAACAAAGTAAACCTAGTTCATGCTTTAAATTCTATAGGAATCAACCATGCTTTCAACACTCATCAACGTAGAAGATATTAATATGCTGGAAATGATACAGTTGAAGAATAATTAAGCAAGAATATGAACAAGTTAATTCCCAAACTCAAATAAGCTAGCATGCATGCAAATCCTAAGATACTGAAATAAACTAACTCTAATGCAGAAAAAAGAAGCGACTTGAACCTGTTGGTGGGCCCAACCAAGAGGTGCAGTCGCCGAAAGGAAAACCAGAACTACTCAAATCATTCTACGCAAACACTGTTCATGCTTCACGCTCCATTTACTCAGAAAAATAACTCAAGTTGTATAATAGTGAAGTAACATAACACATAAGCAGATTGTATTAGCAGAAATGTATCTCATAACATAACATAACCAACGTTTCTTAGGAGTGATCCTCTGGTTATATAGATCCTCCTCAAAAATAGTTTAAAGCAAAAATATATTAATTCAGATGGATCCCAGATCCGAAAATAACTCGAAATCAGTTAAAAACGGTCTTCACATCTTCGTGACACGCAGTGTCACGAAGTGTGAGTTATGAAGTATTAACAAATCAGTTCTATAATTTCGCCTTGAATCAGCATATGAGTGATGACTCAATCTATCATGTAAATTGCACTGTCTACCACTCTGGCCATAACGCGTGAATCTTTAGCAGCTTCGTTGGTATCTCCATGGGGTGCGAGCTGGTACCTGGTACTGGCAAATCCTATTTCAAATAGAAATAGTACCTAAATCAAGCCACATTAGTTTCAATATTAATTTAAAGTATCAAAATACATAAAAATAACTTGAAACGTGAGAATACCTTGAGTAGCCCCATTTAGTGGTAAAGAGATGTCAAATGTGTCATAACGAGGCTAGAAGGGAGTGGTACTAGGTATGGAAATGGAGGTCTTTTTGATATGATGTAGGAAAAACATAGTCAAAACTGGAGACCAACAGACATCATCCGCCCAATTTCCCTTTTCTCCAGAAATATCAGAGTATGCCTCAAAACTTATTTTGTAACTTTTGCAAGTCAATAGTGCATAAAGAGTAGGATTGTCGTGCATTTGATCTGATGAGAGAGTGCACTTCAGATATGTATAGAATTTAGGAGGAAAATTTTGCGACAGAAGGAGGTGGTCCACAATATAATAATCAGAGAAGATTTAATCCAGGCTTGGCCCTTTTGTCCTTTCTAGCCCCTCCACATGGGTTGCATACAATTGACATCCTTTTTTGAAACATCTCTTCAGTTGTAAGGTTGAAATATCCCTTATAGAGATGGGTCTTGGAACTCCTTTCACAGTGCTTTGTTTTCCTTCTTCATCAAGACATGTAAATGTCTTGTTATGAAAATCTAGGACAACATGATGCTTGTCCAACCAATCAATTCCAATTAGAATATCATAAGACCCCAATGGTGTAATATTTAGATTAGCATTAGTATTCACATAATTAATACTTATGGAACAACCTATGACCATATCATGGATTCTCCTTTTGGTTCCAGTGGCTAGCTGAACCAAACTTGATTTTCCAAGTTTACTTTTCTCCAAATGTAATCTATCCACTATTTTAGGATCAATGTAACAATGACTTGCTCTTGAATCAACTAAAATAGCAACATGTTGATTAATGATATTACCTTCCACCTCGATCATATTGGATTGGTACTCTTCTTGTTGATCATCTAAGTCTGCATATATTCTTCCATGTATTCTACTTTTGTAGCCTCTTGGATGTTGTGCACAATTGTCACTTTGTCCTTTCTATGAGGGAAATCCTTGTACATGTGATCTTCTTTGCATCCCCAAAATTGGATTGGTGGTCTTCCCAGTTTTACCAAGGAGTCTTCTCTCTTGGATTCATCCTTAGAATACTAGTCTTGATGATTTCTATTAGGACTATTTCTATTGAAAGGAGGTTTGAATCCCTTCTTTCTCTGATCAGAATTCTCCCTCTTCTTATCCTTCCAAGATTTCTGAAAAGATTCTCTTCCATTTCCTTGATCATACAGGTACTTAGCCTTCCTAATGGTCTCAGTCAAAGTCCTAGGTTCATCATATTGAATCTTCTCTTTATAAAAGGATGGGAGTCCACTCAAGAACCTCTATATTTTCACCTTCTCATCTTTTATAAACCCCACATACTTTAGCATCCCCACGAACTTATTTTCATAATCTAGCATGGTCATGCTTCCTGGATTGAGTTCAAAGAAATACTGCATTTTCTTGTCACATAAGTTCTCTAAAAGGTACTCCTTCTGAAAATACTTCTTGAGCTGCTTCCAAGGGATCCTACTCTCATTAATGTGCTCAGCTTGCTTCAATTGATCCCACCACATAACAACTTTCCCATGTAAATGACATGTGGAAATTATGGCTTCTAGGTTTGATGAGTAGTTATGGAATTGAAAATACCTCACAAGTCCAAGAAACCATGCCTCAGCATCAACTTCCCTTTCTCTTTCACCATCAAAGGATGGTGGCTTAAGCTTCCTCAGCTCTCCTTGCAAACTGTCCAATTCATGTCTTCTTATTTGGTGCCTAACAAGAGACACCTCTGGGCCACTTATGGAATCTTCAGATGCATAAAATTTCCTTACTGAATAGGGAGGTTAGTGATGTCTATGATATCTACTAGCACTTCTTGAATAACCATCTTTTCTGCGGTTATCTCTTCTTTCATGACACCTGCCTTCTTCCTCTTATTTTGAGTTTGATCCTTTCTTTGTTTGCCTCTGCAACTAATTTAAGCTTTCCATCACTTGAGCATTTATCTAATTTTGTTCTCTTATCGATCTCTCATTGTCTACTTTGTAGCTCTGCAATTCTATTTGCAGGCTTCTCATAGCCTCTATCAATGTTTCTTGCTCCCCTATGTCCTTGTCTCTGTTGGATTATATCTTTGCATTACCAACACTGATATTTTGACCATTGGCTTATTTCTCATGGTTGTAAGCTCCCTCTCCTTCTTCCATTTCTTGAACGTGTGTTCTTAAACTGAACTAATATGTTTAAATCCCTTAATTCCACAAAATGCGCAAGTAACCATTTTGTTAGGGTTATGCATATTATAAACAAAATTTGCCAAACAATGCTACATGTCTTTTTTCTTCTCAATTAATGAAGAATATATGATCATTATCCATATTATAACACTTCCATGTTATCCTTTAGCTAGTACAAAATTTGAATTCTTCATTGGCACTTCCTTCAACCCACTTTCCATGTGACCATGGCTCAAAACCGCGGGCTTATTCACTCTTTAACACCTCCAATTGACTCCCTTTACCTTTTCATGAGACCGGCTATGGGACCACGTCCTCCAAACTTCGTCCTTAGACTATTATCCCCTTTCAATATCTGATTTCTCCTGGAGTTAAACTTCATCAAATCCCTTCCAATAACTCTACTTAGCAGATTGAATGGTCAAGATTCGATCTCCCATCAACTGGATGGTCCCGCTCCATCTGGAGGCTTCAACGAGATCAACGACCGCCACTTAATCAAGCACTGAGATGGACGAACTTAATAAATTCGGGACTTTGGTGCTCCGGGACTCCGGGACATTAAAACACCCAAGTTTCTCAACTCCCCCAGAGTGATACTCATCGAAGTAATTACGCCATCCTTCCACTGTTGGATCTAATGGTTGAGAAAGGTCCCGAAAGGATCTTAGATCGATGGTCTACATGAATTCAAGACTTCGGTCTTCGACACTTTCGATGGTAGAGATGTTGAACACCCCCAGAGGCCATACTCTTAGAGATGACATGGCATTGTGACGTGGACCCATGGAATGTGCACCACGTATCACTCAAAAATGAATAGATTGGGGCCCAAAAGGTATTGAATCCGTGTGACATGTTTCCCCACATGGCACCCTTTCCACGTGGCCTATGACGTGTCATCCATCAATTGGACAATCCACACTCTTTGCTCCAGATATGACGGCCTGCGTGATTTCACAATGACGGCCTTACACTTTGTTGTTTTGACACTTCAGGGCTTCTTGCTCCAGATGACCATCACACTCTCGAACTGTCGAACGTCGAAATGGAGAAGGGCAGAGATCTACGGTTGAGAGTCTCCTTTGATCAATGACTAGGATTAACTCTGGTACTTCAGAGCTTTGATATTTTAACACCAAAATAACTTTCACCCACAATCCTCTGGATAGCCAAATTTCTAAATACTTGGAAATCTACAGACGTGTGTACCCAAAAACCGACGGCCAGGATTTACTCCGGAATTCGGGACTTCGGGGAATTCTCCACTCCGCGCAACCACAACCAATTTCTCTCGAAGTGTCGAATCATCGAACCAATCAAGGATCCGATGACTTGCACTCTCCCAGTGATCTACGATGTAGATTCACTTTGGGACTTCGTATCTTCGGGGATTTCTCCTCCTAGCGACACAAGGGTCAATTTTTCCCGAAGTGAAAAATCTCTGAATTGTGAGATCTACGAATCACATTCCATGATGGGATCTATGGCTGATATCCACTCCACTTGTCCAAGACTTACAGCCTGAGAAATCTGATCGACGGTTCTTGTTTTCCTACGCTCAAATCCAATGACCCAGAACTCCTTGATTCCATGGTGGTGATCGCTCCTGAATTCAAAAGGGAATGATCACGATTCTATGATCCTTTACAAAGGATCTCTGTTTACACGATGTTCTATCTTCTGCGCGATCGTTGCAATGCTATCTCTCTTGAGCTTTAATATTTCAAGGACCTATTCTTTCTTAACCATAATACCCTGTCCAACAGTTTCGACCCATACCAGTTCGATGTTTCAACTAGAAGCTCTGATACCAATCTGTAATGAACCCAACCACCCCCAATTCATGCTACGCTAACTTCAAGCCCTCTCATGGACTTCTTTCGACCTCTGATCTAAATTTTAATTAATAAATATGCATGAAGTATTCACATGCATAGATCAAGATTCATGCTACAACATAAATAAATGAGACATATGTCATGCACAACAATAACCAACAAGCATGCATATTATAGATACGAATTTCATAGATAAAGAAATACACAATAGAATAAATACACAGGTAAATAAAACCATGACATAAAACACTTATATTTCATAAGATGAATCACCAACTGTCTGCATACCAAGGACATTCGACCCAACCATAGACATTGTTGTTCCAAGTCTCAACATCAATGTCACCCCTGAGCCAGGGCTATGAATCCACAAGGACAGTTCCATAGTGTCACTCAACTTCCCAAACTAGTCAGCACTCAATCTCTCACAAGATTCTCAACACCCACAACAATCCAAATTACACAAGCTCTCTTCTACCTAGCCTACACAACCTAAGAGAATGGACCCCCTTCTCTGCCACGCAGTCCCTCAAGCTGTCTGTCTCCTTCCAGGGCTTCTGGTTAAGAATCTCCATGTTGGGACTCTCAGGATTCATAGCTGTGAATAAAGTTGAACACAGACCAAAACATCTCAAACATGCAGGCCTTAATTCATGGTTGGAATGCACCAACAGTCTCTATAGCCAACAAAACCATGGCTTCTCTTCAACAATTTGCTTTCCCTTCCCAAACCAAACACGAATGAGGAAAGACGAGTGGGTGCAAGAATGAGTGGAGAGAGAACATGATGAAAGGTGTGTACAATGAACAATGAACCATGAGTGAGTGGGGGAATGATTGAAGAAGAAGCAACCCCCACCACATACCAAAGATGGGTTTATGTAAATCATGGAATTAAGGAACCACTTAGCCTTCCCCCCAAAGAAGCTCATGTAACTGTTATTCTCCATTAAAAAAAAATGGGTAAATAAAAATATAAAATAAATACTTAGCCCCTCAAGCCCCCTCTCTTGTGGAATCATAGCCCCCTATAACTCATGTCCTTGTCTGTCTAGCAGCCAATGATCTAATTATTATTAATAATGATCAAACATTGCATTTCCTAGGCACACTGGCCTCTTTCAATTGTTTGGGCACTCTGGCCTTTCATAGATTAACAAAATACATTATTTAATACGAGGCTCAAAATTGGGGTATTACAGTAAGAGAGGGTTTCTTACTATTCCATACCTCGCATGGAGTCTTTTCATCTAGGGTTGATGAGGTTTATTGATTGACCAAGTAACATGCAATACCCACTATCTCTACCCATAATTCTTGTCCTATCCCAACACCATTGAGCATGCTCCTTTCCTTTTCCATTAATGTCGTGTTCATCCTTTCTGCAACTCCATTCTGCTAAGGTGTGTATGGAGTAGTCTTCTTCCTTTATATACCACACTTATTACATAATTCCTAGAATTCATTTCCACATAATTCTCCACCATTATCCATCCTCAACACCTTAATTCTCTTCTCTGTCTGATTCTCCACAAGAGCCTTAAACTCTTTGAATTTTTCAAAGACTTATGATTTCTTCTTGAGGAAATAAATCCATGTATTACTCTAGAACTCATCTATAAAAGAGACATAGTACACGTATTTACCCAGTGATGGAACTGACATAGGTCCAAACACACAACTATGCACCAACTGTAAAATTCCCTCTTCCCTTGTAGCACTGGAGGAGAATATTACATGATTATGCTTCCCATTTAATCAATGTTCACATAAATAAAAATCGAGAGATAAATTGGCCATACCTTCAACCATACCTTTACCATGTAGTACTCGAAGGCCCTTCTCTCTGATATGCCCCTGTTAAGGTCCTAACCCGCACATAGGTAGATTAATGTATTCGGATGTAATAAAGGTCAATATTAATAAGACCTTTCAATAAAATAGAATAAGGCGGATGTAAGAAGACCTAATAGAAGCTTCCGCTTCTAGAAGGATCTT
>ML805658.1:98474-110785 GCA_009831015.1 Picea engelmannii
AGAAAAATCATATTGCCTTCATCTATTTCCCACTATTCTACCACTAAAATTCACTTGCAAGATGCCATCATTAAACTACTTGTTGTTGGATGTCTTTTGGGTGGATTGTTTTATGATTTTGGTGGCTAGAAGTTGTTGATGTAAAAACATTTTTATAAAACCATTAGGCTGTTATATAAAAAATTGTCTATAACATCACATAACAACCCCCTAATCACCAGCAAAGTCTTTCTTTAATCATTGGAATTTTGACTAGTTATTGCTAGCTTTATTTGTGATATCTTGTATTAGATTTTGGATGGTTAAATTTTTAGATATTAACACAATTCATTGATGATCTATATATTTATATACTACTGCAATTTTTTACAACAAGGATTCTTTCTTGATTCCCCTTGATTAAAGGCTTGGTATATCATCTTTTGTCTTGTTCCAGGCAGGTCTAACATTGTTTTGTAGGTATCTAACACTTGGAAACCATTCACCTTTTTTATAAGACTCATTATAAAGTCTTTATTCATCTCCAAACTTGACCTATATGGGTGCTCATTCATCATCATCTCAATTTCCATATTAATCCCCCTAGGGTCACCAAGATTCCCCCCTTGTGATGATTGCACCATCACTAAAGTGAGGGGAGTGTTTATCTAAGGTGACAGTGGGTAGGTACTACTGTAGTTGTCTCACCTTGGTGGTTTGGCTTGGAATCTACAATATGTGTGATAACGCAACATATCTCCTCCATGTGGATGAAATTGTCAACAACATCATAGGACTTGGTGAAAAGGTTGAAGAATTGATTATTGTACGAAAGGTGTTAAGGTTACTCCCCTTAATATTTGATGTCAAAGTTTTCACCATTGAAGAAATAAAGGAAATTGATTCATTAACAATTGATGAATTGCATGGGATCCTCACGACATATGAAATGAAGATAGATAAATAAAATCCATCAAAGAAAGAATCAACCTTCAAAGCCTCAAGTAAGACAAAGGAGAGAGAGAATCAATCAAGTGATAGCTTAGAAAATGAATTAGATGCAGAGGAAGATTTTTTTTTTTAAAAACTCAAAAAGGGATCTGGAAAATACAAAGGTAAGTTTCCCTTTAAATTCTTTAATTGTGGAAAAGTAAGAAATTGCGTTGATAAATGTCCATATGAAAAGGATGAAATTAGTGATGATGAATAAGATCATAATGTAAATAAAGGGAGAAAACCTCATCACGACAAAAAGGGAAGGCATGAAAAGAAGAAAAAAACTTATAAGAAGAAGAAGAATCTCTACTCAAAATGGGTTAGTGACTCGTCTGAAGAAAGTAGTGAAAGAAATTTTGATAGCGAAAGAGAAGAAAATATTATCATGGCCACAAAAAGAAAGATTGGTGAAGACAAAGGGAAATAAATGATGGATCCAGAAGAAGAAGAAAATGATAAAATAGATGGGGAAGTGGATCTTGAAGAACTCGTGTGTGCCTTAGGAAAAATAATTTGAAACAAAAGGAGCAGCTGAAAAAATATGAAGAGGATCATGATTCAAAATATTAAATGTCATAAAGTGTTGAAGAAAAATAAAATACTATCATGAACCTAAAGGTTCAATTAGAAGAAGCAATAAGGATGGATGAAGATGTGAGAGTCCAGTTGAAGAAAAAGGAAGAAATTTTTTTTTTTTAAATAAAAAAGGTGTAGTACCTACTATAATATATTATCTCAAAACTTTGACAAAGTAAACAGCTTCAAAGCTACATTCACCAAAAGATGTTGCCGGTAACCGGAAACCAACATTATTGGGAAACATCTAGCAGTTTATACAGTAATATATTAAGAAAAACACATCTGTCCTGCCCGTAGGAAACCAGGACAGATGCTAGTGGTCCAGAGAAACCTATAGCAATTAGCACATAAAAACAAGAACCTGGAGAATAGGGCAGCCTAGGCACCCGGTGACGTGTCGCTCCCGCCAGCACCCGTCGAAATGGAAAAAGTCTGCATGCACATGGGGCACTTACGCTGAACTGGGGCCCCTGAGAGCACGTCGACGAGCAAATCTATACGCTGGCCCATGATGAGAGCCCTGTGTTCCAAGTCCGCAATGTGGCTACGGAGCTCGAACACCAAGGCCAGGTGTTCATCGCTGAGGATGGGACCATGCGTTCCGCCACCCATGACACTAGGAGGAGCAGTCCTCCGATCCCCATCTTTGCCAATGTCAGCCGTTGCCATCTCTACTGTCGTCAACTTCTCCAACTGCTCAGCATCTGTGGCCTGTAGGTCGCTTAACCATGGAATTTCTTCCACCACGCAGCCAGGAAGGTCGTCGACCTTAATCGGGGCGCTATTGTTATCCTGCCTAGTGGGCGTCTCCCTGGTGCTTGGCTTCTCATTACACATTAGGTCCCCAAATGACAGGTCCTCCTCCACAACACAACCAGAAAACCAATCCATGGGCTCGGTCTCCTTCTTCGTCCTACTGCAACCAGCGTCTTGCTCGACAATGGTATTGAGCGCCACTCTTCTCTCAACCCATGCCTTCTTCCAGAGGATGGAAGAGGCCAGAGCCAAGGCCCGTTTGAGCTCCTCCTTCCGGTGCCTCTGCGCCTTGTGCGCTTCCCAGGCAGAACCCCGATGAGGTGTTCCTCGTCTCCTGACCATTATCCCAACGCAAATGCCAGTTAAGTGCAGAGCAGAGTTAAAATAGGACCAACTCGAGAGTGGCTGCGAGTGCCGAGCGCAGGCAGGCCAACTCTGTCGAGGCCCGTAGAGAAGCCACCAGCCCTGGAAAAACTCCCCAGAATACAGATAGAAGGCGGTAATTGACCCTGCACCAGGAGCCTTCCTCCTTTGCTCGGGCTCCAAATAAAAACCATAATCAAACTGTCTACTCCTCCTTCCATCCATAATAGCCATGAATTCATATGCGCATGGGATGTTAATTGTCACGCGAGGGAGGAGTACCTCCTTCAGCAGTCCTCTGCTATGGCCATCCATCAGCATTAAATGTCGCTCGAGGGTGGCGGTCATCAGCAATTAACCAGCGCTGAGTGCGAGTCCAGGTGGCTCATCGGCTATGCCGCGTGTCACCCCATCCGGGGCGAAAAAGGAAGAAAATTATGAAGAGCTAGAATCTGAAATTGTTTCCTTAAGAAAGGAATTGGAGAAAACAATTATTAAGTTGAATAGAATCTTGAAATTTGAAAAGAGTATTGAAAACTTAGATAATATCATCACTTGTCAAAGGTATCCATTAACTAAGACAGATATTGGATATGATGTTGTTGTTTCCTCCCTACCTATACCTATTTCTACAACCAGGGAAGTTTTATTTGTTGCAAGTGGAGTTCAGATCAGTTTTCCAGAAGAGAAACCTACTATTGATTGTGCCAAACAGATTAATGAGTTGTATGTTCCTCACATGGAAAAATTTGAGCATACATATGGCATTGTTGTTGATATGTCAGGTTCTTCTACTCTTGTAAGTGAACCTAACCCTAATCCTACTTCCTCTGATTAGCTAGCATAAAAATCTATGCCATGTCATCATCCTCACCATAAAAATCGAAGGAATGGAACTCAAACTTTAAAATATTTGCAAAAGAGATGTGAAAGATGATGTAGCCAATAAAACTTGATTCATTCACAAGATATAAAAACCATGCAAACACACGAGAATAAAAAATAACTATATTTTATTCCTTCTCCATCCTAATTATTACAATGGAAGTTCAACCCCTTAAAACTACTATCTAAGATTTTTGAAAACAACTAATTTTAAAAAATTCTCGCATGAATCTAAAACTGACCAATAACTAAAAGATAACTAAAGAGACACTATTTTTCAACTCGCTTTTCTGATTAGGTGCATAAACTAAGAGATAATTGATAATTACTAATTTAAAAATTCTCGTAAAAACACTAAAATCCCAATTTGGGGCCTTATATGAAGGCATTTGGCCTTGAAAAAGTGTCGAAACAATGTCCAATCTACCTATATAATTTCAACCCAAACGGATAACCAAGTCAAAAGTTATGGCCCTCGGAAATCCGTGCATCAAAACACATAATTGTGGACCAATGTCAACTACTAGGATAGATTGTGGTTGGATTGACAGATAGTCATGGAATCATTTGACCACATGTTTGAGGACTTCATATCATTGTGTATCATCAGTTGTACATTTGTGTATCTTTCCTCTTACTTATTGCCTTGGAAGTGGTCGATCGAGGATTGAACCAACATGACAGTCAACTAGAGTTTCAACTGATTTCTTAAAAATAAACACAAGTTCAAGGGGAGCATACCTTTTGCATTGATGTCAAAGGGGGATACTTGCAGATAGGGGGAGAAATATAATTATTCTTGGAAGAGTCGCAGACAGGGAGAGAGTTATATATAAGGGGGTAATTATTTCTATGCATGGTGGACTATGTGTTTCATTGCAGGATTTCCATCAATGACAAAGGGGGATATTGTTGGAATTATTGTCATTGATTTCAAAGGATTGATGATTCCATTAATTTCATATTATGGAATTACAATACACACAAAATTTCCAATATTGATTTATATATATAGGTCTACAAGTATATTAAAAATGGGTGCATCTGAAAAAGTAAAAATTGAAATGGTGGTTTCAAACCCATGGGTTTGGGGCATTTTCCCATGGTTTAGGATATTTTCCCATGGTATTTGGGATATTTTCCCATGGTATTGAGAATTAATTATTTAATTAATGGAAATGTCCCTTGATGAAGGGTTATGAAAAAGTATAAAAAGAGAAAGCATTGTGAGAAAGTGAATGTGTGAAAAATATATGAGCAAAGATTGAATTGTGAAATCTGTTTCAGGTCATCTTGGAATTTTTGCAATAAAAAAATTTCTATGAAATTTCAGACCCTAATAATTTTTAGAGACAAACAATAGATCTTGGTGTACATGTGGTAAAAATATTAGATTATGTTTCTCTATACTTTCAGAGATATTCCCTATGGAAATTAGGGTTCCTAAATGCTCCTAAAATCAGTTGCAAACAAGTCATCTTGGCACTTTCGCTATAACTTATTTTTTGTGATGTTTCAGACCCTGATATTTTTCAGATATAGAGGAGAGATATTTTTGTACATATGGTAAGAAGATCAAATTTTAGTTCGCTATACGTTTGGAGATATTCCCTGTGGGATTTGGGGTACCTAAATTCTCCTAAAATGAGTTTCAAATAGGTGAGATTGGCTCTTTTGTTATAACTTCTTTTCTAGTATGTTTCAGACCCTGATGTTTTGCAGATAGATATAATAGATCTTGGTGTTTATGCTGTAAATATTTTAGATGTTGTTTTGCTATACTTTTGGATATATTCCATGTGGAAGTTATAGTTTCTAAATGATCCTGAAATGAGTTTCAAACAAGTGAGTTTGGAACTTGTTGATGTCTAGATCTATTAAGGTCCAAATATAAACCTCACAAGGATATAAATACCCTTATGTTTTTATAGAGTTGGCACTCCTCTTTGGTTGAAAGATATATCTTGAATATATTGGATTAAGTAGAAGGTTAGGCAAAAAGCCCCATATCTTATCGCTTAGTTTTATATTGAAATGGTTCTTGATAACCTGATATGATCTTTATGTGAAAAAAATTCTTCTTTACAATAAAAGATTAAAGAAAAAATTCAATATCAGAATAAACGTATACTCAATATAATTTATGCAACCCTCTAAATCACATACAAGTAAAGGATACATCCACATCTTCTCACGAGAAAAATGATGAAGTGGTTTTGATCATTTCAAAGAAATTTAATTAGTTATACATTTAGTACTGAAAATAATTTGATAGGAAAACTCCAAAACTCTCACACTCTGAAATCTCAATATCTAAGAAATCATTAAAACAATGCCCTGAAATAGTTCTCTTTGTATTTTTATTCATAAAATATATTCAACCATACAAAATATCTCAACAAACCAATTGACTAAGTGTTCAGAAATGAGGCTTGTCAAAAATAACAAGGAATAAATACCCATGAATCCAATAGATAATTTTGTCTTACATCTGACAGTCACATATATGGCTATAAATACTCCATGATCATATAAGAAAAGTATTGGAAGAATACAAGAGAAACACTCAAGAACTCACCCTTATGTTCAATTTTAAATATGAATAAAAAGCCTTGAGAAAGTGGTGTAGAAGAAGAAGAAGAATGGAGAAGATGGATATCTTTGTTTGTTGATCAAAATATTGGATGCACGTTTATGGATGGACCCTTCTATTATGATATTTTGATTGCATGCTTTCAACCCTTTGATGAATTCATTTATTGCTTTTTAAAATCTGATCTTCTAACTTCTTGAGGTAGTTAGGGTTTTTTCTTCTTGAATTTTCCATACGCTTTTATTTTTTTAATAATCACTTTAATTAATGCCTCATTGAATCATCATTAATTAATTTTTATTATTGGCATTCATGCCTTGAAGTTGGCCCTTTTTGTATTTAAAAAAGTTTTTAAATTAACTTTTATTTTGAAAATCTTAACTAGCTACCTTTCTAAAGAGAGGATTGTGTTTTAATTTTATGGGAAATATATTTGACCTTTCAGCCATGAAAACCATTCTATATGCAATATTCATCATCTCATATTTCTAATGAGTCCTCCATAGTAATATTTCAAGTTCTGGATCTCAAGATATAAGCTTGTGAAGTCAAGGTACCAAGCAGATTTATTAGAAAACCATAAAAATATAGTTGAATATTCTTTCAATTTCGGAGAGAATCTTGGCCAATTTCAACTATTGAAACCTATTCAATCATATTCCTCGTTGAATAAAATTTCCAACAAAGTATAGTTTTTCCAAATCTGAGTGTCGGATCTCAAGATATAACCTTTGGAAAATCGTTGCTCAACAGTCGTTCATCAAATCTCATGGATTAATCTTAGCCCTTCATTCAAATTCGAATTTTCCAATTAAAAACTTAAATTTTTGTTTTATTATACATATCCCACGTGTATTTGTGGTGTTGATTTTTAATTTTTTATAAATAAAAAGGATCCATGCCTTTCATCGATGAAAGGCTCATCATACTTCACTTGTGTATCTTGCAGGGTTTGCTTCATCTAAAGAACCTGAGTACAACATGTTGTTGTTGCAATGTATTATGCTTATGTTGTAGAAAATGATATTGCGGACTACTTATTACTTAAACAGGATACCATAAAATCACCCAAATAGAAGGTTGCTTTGCTAGTACTTCTTTGATCATCAATTTTTCCTGTCCAATCTGCATATGCATAGGTGACCATTGTCAACTCATTTTCTTTTGGATACCACAATCCAAACTCTGTTGTTCCTTTAAGATATTTGAAGGTCCTCTTCATTTCTAGAACATGATTTTCCTTCGGTGCTACTTGAAATATTGCAACATTTCCAACTTCTTGCATTACATCTCGTCTTGAAGTTGTCACATAGAGTAGGCTTCCAATCATCGATCTGTAGATTATTTGATATGCTTCCTTAGATTCATCGTTTTTGCTGAACTTGCAACCGGTCACCATATGAGTACTTACTGGTTTGCAATATTTCATTCCAAACTTCTTCAACATTTCTTTGATGTAATTGGTTTGGGAAATGAAAATTCCCTCATCCAATAGAGATATTTGAAGTCAACAAAAGAATGTCAATTCACCAAGTAGTGAAATTTCAAACTCATTATGCATATCTTGGAAACAACTTCTTACTCATCCTATCATCATCATTTCCAAATATAATGTCATCCACATATACTTCAATGATAAGTATGTTTCTTCTATCAACCTTTACATAGAGATTACTATCTTCATTACCCTTTCTGAATCCTTGTTCCTGCAAATACATGTCCAATATTGAATAACAGGATCTAGGGGCTTGTTTGAGTCCATACAGGGATTTATTCAATCCACAAAAATAATATTCCCTTTATGGCAGTATGAATCCTTATGGTTGTTCATTGTAGACTTCTTCTTCTAATTCACCCTTTAGAAATGTTGATTTTACATCCATCTGATATAATTTGATTCTCTTGGAACATGCATAGCCAAAGATCAGTTTAATTGATTCCATTATGGAAACAAGGACAAAATTTTCTTTAAAATATACTCCTTCAACTTGTGCATATCCTTTGCATACTAATATTTCCTTGTTTCTGATTACCTATCCATCTTCGTTTAGTTTATTTATGAACACCCATTTTGTACCAATTACATTTTTGTTCTTTGGTTTTGGCACCATTTCCCATGTTTCATTCTTCTGTATTTGATTTAGTTCTTCTTCCATGTCCTTGACCTAATTTTCATCATTACTGGCTTCCTCATATCTATTGAGTTCAATTTTGGATAGTAGTGCAAGGTGTCTTTGCTCTGGTGTACATAAGCTTTTACTTCCTATGGTTTCTATTACTGCATTTTTATCTCCAGTGATCTGTTCTGGTGGATGATTCTTCTGAAACTGGTAGCCAGGTTTCTTGGACAACATCAGAAAGTTGTGTTGGTCATTTTATTCATGTTCTGCTTCTGGTTGTTGTTCTTCTTCATTTTGTTCCTCTTCGTCTTCTAGCTCTTCTTCTTTGGGTTCTTCTTCTACTTCATGCTCTTTAGTATTTATGCTTTCATCTTTGATCTTCTGCACATTTTCTTCATCAATATTTACATTTATGCTTTCCACCATCTTGTTGAGTCTCATATTGTAACACTTGTATGTCTTGTTTTTTCTTGAGTATCCAACCAGTATTCCTTTATCAACTCGAGAATCAAATTTTCCAACTTTGTCATCTTCTCTTTTTATGTAGCACTTGCTTCCAAATACTCTAAAATGTTTGACATTTGTTGGTCTTCCCTTCCATAACTCATATGGAGTTTTTTCATTGATATTTTTGAGTATGCCTATGTTCAATATATGAATAGTTGTGTGCATTTCTTATACCCAAAATATATTACTTAAATTGGAATCCTTCAACATAGTTTTGGCCATCTCTGTTACAATTATTTTCTTTCTTTCAACGAATCCATTTTGTTGATGTGTCCTAGCTGCTGAGAACTGCATTTTTATTCCATGCTCTTCACATAATTTCATGAATTCTTTTGATATGAATTCACCTCCATTTTCTGATCTTAAACACTTAATTCTCAAATCCATTTCATTTTCAACCATCTTCTTAAATATTCTGAAATTTTCGAAAGCCTCTAATTTCTTCTTGATAAAACAAAATACAATCATTCTTGTATAATCATCAATAAGTAGCATGAAGTATTGTTCTCCATTTAGTCCTTTTGTTCTCATTGTTCCACATAGATCAGTGTGCATGATTTCCAAACGCTTTGTTGTAGAGTATTCATTCGATCTGAATATAGTTCTTGTATTTTTCCACGTAGACAATGCTTGCACATAGTACTAGCTGGTTTTGAAATTTCAGGAATTTCTCTTACTTCTTCCTTTCTGCTAATTTTGATCAGATTACCAAAGTTCATGTGTCCCATTCTTCCGTTCCAAAGACAAATTTCATTTTCCTTACCTAAGAAATTGTTGGATCATGTTGTCATTGATGTCAAAGGAACAATTTTTTGTCATAGGATATTGATGTAGTGATTGATGGACCATTTATTATCTTTGATGTCAATGGATTGATGTCAAGTGGAGTCATAGTTGTATGATGTCATGCATAGATGAAGATGGATCAATGTGTTGTCATTGATATATGATGCATAGATGAATTGATGTATTATGTGTTATATGGTCATGCACATATGAATATGGATCAATGAGTTGTCATTGATATATGATGCATAGATGGATTTATGCACTAATGTATTGATCGTTGGATCATGTGGTCATGCATGGAATCAATGACAAATGGACAATGTCATAGTGATGCATTGTCATGGGTTACTCCAGTTGGATTGATGTAAAGATGACTCATTATTGACTTGTCATGGTTGATAAGAAGTACAAATGGATGAACTTCAAAGTGGCCCCCTTATGGTGAAATCCCTCACGGGAAGACGCTTTGTGGTTGAGTTATCATAGAAGTACGGTTAGAGAACCCATTCTTAATTGTGGAATAATGAGATAAAGCTTAGTGAATTTTTTAGTGAAACTATTCTAGATGGATAGTGCTTGTCATGCCATTTCTGGTGGTATGTGGAACGTCACATAACTCCTCACGGATTGAGAGTTATGGCCTTGTGAAGTTGGAAGATCCTCATGTGTTGGCTAGAAGCCCCCAAAGGTCAAATAAGTCAAAGTGTTTACAAAGAAGAAATTATTTAAATAATAAAGTGAATTTCTGAAGTCAAAGAGGATTATTTAACTAATAAATTTAATGGAGAACTTACTAATTATGGAAAGTGGTTATAAGTGGGTTAACCCTAAAATAATGAAAGTGGGTTAAGTGGACAAGTGGCTATATGGACAAGTGACTATTTGGACAAAGTTGGACAAAGGTGGCTATGTGGACAAAGTGGCTAAGTGGACAAAGTGGATATGTGGGCAAAGTGGCTAAGTGGATGCTTCTAAAGGAAGCTACTTGGAGAGTATAAATAAGAGAGAAAGGGTCTATTTTTTAGATATCTTTCTTGATCATATTGAAGACCTATTCTGGGTGGAATATTCATTAGAGGATCTCATGGACACATCAAAGTTTCTGTAAGTCTGAGATATTGACAGAGAAAGTTTCAGAATTTCAGAAACCCTAGTTTATGAAGGAGAACGTGGGCTGTAGTGAGCCAGAGCAGGTACATGCGTGGGCTGTAGTGAGCCAGAGAGCATACACACACGGGATGAAGAAGTTCAGAGCACGTACAATTTGAGAGAGTCATGAATACTCGAGTGTGAGTTGGTTGTAGGTTCCTGAAGTTTGAAGCAAGTTGCAGATCTGCATTGTATGGGCTCAGATCTACCATAGAAGTTCTGGTATGGTTATATGATTGTCTTGATGGATACTTTTGCTTATGGTTTGGTGAATGATTAAGAAATTCTTGGTATGGTTGTTGTGATATGGTTATGTTGGTTGATTTATTGAGTGAGAAACACTCTGATATTTCAGTACTGATATGGTTTACATAGTATATTGGTTACTTATACATGATTAAGTAACATTCATATTGGATAGTTAAGAAGCATGAGTAAGTTGTTGGAAAACATGGATGTGTTGTGATTGGTTATGGTATAGATTGGACAGTGAAGGGCATAAGTGGATGTGACATAGGATGTATAAGATCTGAGTTTTCATGGAGAGAGAAAACCCTAGTTCCTAAGAAGGCATACACAAGTTGTTGTGAGCCAGACCATGTACATACGCAGACTGCACTTTGGTAGGGTGCGTACATATGCATGTTGCACTACTGACAGGTCGCATACCTGTTGACATATTGGTATTTGTTGAGGATTGAATCCTCTTCTCAGTTGGTGTTGAGTTGTGTAAGATGAGTCTTGCATTGCAGAGCTAGTGCTATTGTGGAGTTGATACTCTATTTAGTTGTTGTTGATAAACCCCAAGGATTGTAGTCCATAATAAAAAGAAAATTGTACATACATCTTTTGTTCTTTGTGGTGATGGCTTATTGATGATATATGTTCACATACAACTGGTTATAATTGACAGTAATAAGTTATGAGTAAATGGTGATTGCTAACTAAGGAATTTTTGTGAAGGAAGTTGAAATAGAGCCATACACGGATTCACCCCCCCTCTCAGTGTGGTCGTTGTGTCCAACAATTGGTATTAGATCAAGTCTTCACTATAAACCCTAACAATCTTGGAGGATATCCATGGACACACAAATGGATGATGAAGTTTCAATCCTTGATGAAGAAAATTATTCAACATGGAGAATAGAAATGAAAGAATATTTGAAAGAAAAAGGAGGAGGTGTTTGGAAAGAAACTATTGGTGGATCATTTCCCTTGAAGAACAAGTCAAGGTTTGCAGCTCAAAAGGAAGAAAAGAAGAATGGTGCATTGTCTCTCAAGACCATTTTCAATGGAGTCTCAAGTTCTATCAAAGAAAGCATGGGACACTTCACTTCCGCCAAGGATCTATGGCTAAAGCTAGAGAAGACATACCAAGGAAAAAAGGAAGACCTTGAAGACAATTCCATGATCCATCAAGATCAATGAAGGTAAAGAATCTCCAAAATCATCTGATTGTTGGAGTTACTTCACACACACCTAGGATTTATTTTTCCTAAGGTTATTCCTTGTTTATTAGTCATAATTAGTCATTATCCAGTCTCCTATATTTTAGGGGAGAATATTCCACCTAGAGAATATTCTCTTTCAGTTGA
>ML805658.1:118228-139694 GCA_009831015.1 Picea engelmannii
TCCTCCGCTTACTGTTCCTTCCTCCTGCTGACATCTATATCCCACTCCATCTCTCACCTCCTCCCATCACATCCTCCACTCCCACTCCCCATATCGTTACGCTACACCTATCCTCCACTCACCGTTGGGGCATATCCCCTTGTCACTCCTGCCTATCATCTCTCGCCAAGTGTCCTACCGCTCACGTCCTTCCTGGTAGATGGTCCCATCATGTCTGTTGTCACAGCCTCACATCTGCCCCCACATCATCACCCCATGCCAATCCACCTCTGACCTGTCCTAGCACAGTGTGCACACCTTCCACCGCCCGCACTTTCCATGTCACCCTCCACCTATCTCGCCTAACCACATGGGCGTTCCTCGTCTCACCTTCACGGCATTGGCGTCATCGTTCCCGCCACGAGTCTTGTCCATGTCCACCAACTAGGTACCCTCATAGCAGTCCAATGAAGAAGCAACAAACAAGGGAAGGTCTCCATGTTGTCTAGGAGCAGAGTTGACTTGGGCCTCTCCAATCCTGAGGTAGAATTTAATGCAAATAAGGAAGGTGGGTGAGACATCGTCTCCTCCCTTAAATAGAAGGCCAAAGAGGGAAAAAACACAGGTATAGGCTGTCATTCCGGAATGACAGAGATCGCTTCTGACCATAAGACTACATGGTCAGTCTGACCAACGTCTGCATGTGTAGCCTGCCAAAGAAGCTCGTCAACGTAAAACCTTGAATGCATGACATGATCGAATTTCATGCAACAGAGCCAGTTCTAAGTATATGTAGGAATTTTTTCCATTTTGTTAGTATCGATGGTAGAGCTAAGCTCCCAATTGTAAATTTTTAGCGAGGCCTCTGGTTCTCTGGTTATAGACTGATATTTGAGACTTCTTGTTTAATGGCAGCCAACCTCTTCCTTACTCTTTTCTTCTAACTCTTAAATCCTGAGCATAGATGATCCAGTCGGGTGTTGTAATGATTGTATAATGTAGGTTTGATTATATCAGTTATTGCAACATTTTAAGTTTCTTGAAGTTTTCAGATCTAAGAGGATCTCATATCTGAGACTTTTCCTCCAAAGGTTGCTCGAAGATCGGATGTCCAGAGCAGACTTTCATTCCTCTCTTGTTTTTCCTCCACCTACTTACCACTATACGAACTTACTGGCCTAAGTTAGATCAAGAAATCACCTAGCTTTGTATTTCCAACCCATTTTTCTGATTTAAAACGATATTGTTATGAGTTTATTCCCATTCGGTCACCCTTTATAAACAACCTGTGACATATAAATTGATGGGTATCGGGCTTACTGTTGCTGCAATCCAGGAGTGACTCCTGGTGATAACATTTCTGGTGCCATTGTCGGGAACAAAGTTGAAGATTTTCCCTGGGATTGAATGGCATTGAGCCTCTGATTCTAAAGGTGCATCAGGCATTAGAGCCCTCCAAGATTTCTATTGTGCACCTGGAGACTCCTTTGTGACAACTCCACTGGGGAACCTATTGTTCTAGTTGTGGCTTCCAGAGGCAGGCATACGAGGTCTACCCCTGAAGAAGATCCACAGAAGCTTATCAGAAAGGGAAAGGCCCTCAGAGAAGGAGCTTCCACTGTTGAACCAGGTATTTATGATAGTTCTCGTTGCTCTCTGTTAGAGACTCCCATATCTTCTTCTTAGTTTCCTATCAGACCTCTTGTTGGAGTTTCTCATTTTTTAAATTTTGGGAGTGTTCCTATTGAGTTTTCTCCTCCTGGTATTGTATTAGAGGGAGAGATATTTTTCACTCCTATCTCCCCCGACGTTGTAGCCTAGTCTAGACACAGGAATTCATAATATTTTCCCACCCCAGGCTTTACCATCCCTTCTCCTATTACTGTTTCTATTGTTGTGCCCACACCAATCTCTGTTCCCTTAAGCCCTATATATTTTTCTTCAAATCCTCTATTAATCCCTTTTCCACTTGCAATCTCATTTCCAGTCTCTCCAGGTCGAACCCCTTCTCCCCCTAGTTCTCCTCCACCTAATATCCCTATGGCAGGTGCTCATCCCCCTATAAAAAGAATGGATTCCATAGTGGCTGCAAGGTACACCCCGCTGGTCTTACCTCAGCCCATGAATCCTCTCCCTGCTAGAGATTACTTGAAGTATATGTCTAAATTCAATGGAGAGGAGGAAATAACTGTTGGATAGCACCTTGTTGCCTTCCACATTTGTGCAGACAACCCGAACATTGAAAATGAAGATGTCTGGATGAGATTCTTCATCCAAAGTCTTGATGGTGAGGTGAAGAAATGGTTTAGGGGACTCACCCCTAGATCTATTGTTGGGATTTAAACTCTAGATAATGCCTTCTTGAGACAGTGGGGAGATAAAAAATATTTCATGTATTATATGATAGAGTTTGGGTCGTTGAAAAGAAAAGAAGGAGAGTCTGTCTCTGACTTCTCCAAGAGATTCAATAAGATGTACAATAAGATCCCTGTTGAAATAAAACCCTCAGAAGCCTCTACCAAAATCACTTATGCTAGTGCCTTTGACTCTGATTTCTGCCTCCTACTCAGAGAAAGAAGAGCTACTTCCTTAGCGAACATGCAAGATGCAGCCTTGGAAGTATAATCCAATGTGTTGGTAGTTAATAGGCTCAGAAGCAAATTTGAGAGAGACAAGGGAAGAGGGAGATCTGAGGCCTCAACCTAGGGTTCTCCTATAGCTCACCCTCAAGTAGATGAATTGACCAAGATGGTAAAGTCTCTGTCTGCAGAGATGGATAAAATTAAAGTGGAGGGAAGGTAGACATACAAAAATCCTCAAAACATTGACAACAGAGGAAACTTTAGAAGGACGAAGAACAATGCTCCTCAGATTATTCCAAGGGAACAAAGGGATGGGGATAGAAATGATCAGAAAATTCAGACTCCTCTCTAAAATAACCTTTTTGCTAATGAGGAGAGGGAGGAACAAGAGAAGGACCCTGAGATTCACTGTATTAGAGACACCTTCCCATTTCCTCATTTAACTCAATCTGCATATGAAGAATTCCTCATAAACAGTCAAATAAATGAGCTGAGTAAGGGGGAGAAATCTAGTACCAGGGGGAGAAAGCCAGTACCAGTCCCAATAAATACAACCTCCAGTCTAAGAAGAAAGAAGGGAAGTCTGACATCCCTGATCAGACTCTCATAGCAAAGAAACCAGTTAAGCATGCAGAAAATATCGCCAAGGAAAAGAAAACTCAGAATCCCTCACCAATAGCCAAAGACGTTGTCCCATAGGTGAGATAAATTCTAAAGCCTCCTTCCTCCTTTAACTTTGAGCATGAAATTCAAGAAATCAAAATTCTTGTGCCCATTTTAGAGCTAGTTAAACACGAATATTTCAAAAGGTCCCTCTCTAATCTATTGCAGCCTGAACCATCCTTCCATTCCATAGACTCAGTGAATCTCCAAGACGAAAATCCAACAGTCATCTTAGGTCCTATGGTAGAAGATAGAGATGACTCATCCCCTCCCTTCTACACATCACTGAACATACATGAAGAACTCGGGCTGGAAGTCACAAAATATTATCATGATTTGTACTCGTTCGATTCAAGGAGGGTGCAATATATTTGGGTCATCAAAGATCTGGTGGTAACCTTGTTCCAGCTACCCATGAAAAGTGTGTTCATGGATATCATGGTAGCTGATGTACCTCCCAATTTTGGCATGATATTGTCAAGATCTTGGATTAAATGGCATGGGGGAACACTGCAAATGGACCTCACATATGATACCATTCCAATATTTGGAGGGGAGCACAAAAGACTGTATAGAGAATCTCAACTGGACTACATCATTAGTGATGAGGCAGACCCCACCAATCACCCTATTTTCTCTCTGGATACTGATTTGGGATTCAGTTTGTTGCAACTCACCAACACCCCTGAGGCTCCTCTCCAACTCAGAAAGCAACCAATTAACCCCCATGAATATTCTTCCCCACTTACTTCTGTATGGAAAATGTTCTTTGATGGAGCTTCCTCTAAAGGTGGTGCTGGCGCTGGGGTAGTTTTGGTTTCCCTTGTTCAGGAAACTATATCTCTATCATACAAGTTAGAATTTGAAGCTACCAATAATGTGGCAGAGTATGAGGCTCTTGTTTTGGGATTAAGGGCTGCAAAGGACATGGGGATTAAATAAATATTTGTGTTTGGGAATGCCGAGATGATTATTCAACAGATCAAAAATATCTATCAGGACAAACACCCTCGTCTTAGGAGTTACAAAAATGAAGTATGGGACCTCATTGACAGTTTTTTCCTGGCTTTCAATATATCATTTATTCCAAGAGGAGAAAACACTGTGGCTGATTCCTTGGATATTTCAATGAGCAATTTCTAAGTCCCTCTGCCACCCAAGCTCAGGTATGATACAGAACTGAAATGCAGGCCCTCCATACCTAACAATGTCAAACATTAGAAGGTTTTTGAGGATGACCTTGAAATTAAAAGATTCCTGGAAACTATCGAGGAATTCTCTGCATTTCACATTGATCAAGACCCTGCTTTTGAAGCCAATCCCTATGATGATGATTTTATGAAGAAGATTGTTGATCATCATATTGTTTAGCTGCTAGAAATCACATCCCCAAAGGTCTAGTTCCTTTGGAAATGATTTTTGATAGAAATGATGTGGCAGTAAAGGGAAAAATATTAAAGGATGATGTTGATGTGGCTGAGTGCAATATTGGCACAGAGGAGAAGCCAAAGCTTGTCAAGTTATCTAATATCTTGTCAGAGGAGCAGAGGGTCAAGTATACTAATTTATTAAAATAATCTGTTGATGTATTTTCTTGGACCTATGAAGACCTAAAAACATATGACACCATCATTATAGAGCACAAGATCCCATTGAAGGAAGAATCCAAACCATTTAGGCAGAAGTTGAGACAAATAAATCCTATGTTATTGTCTATCATGGAGAAGGAGGTAAGTAAACTTTTAGATGCCCAAATCATTGTCCCCTTGAGATATTCATAATGGATAAGCAATCTGGTCCTAGTGAGAAAGAAAAATGGAGAGATCGGGCTCTGTGTCGACTTCAAAAATCTGAACAGGAGCTCAAAGAAGGAAAATTACCCCTTGCCAAAGATGGAATATATATTACAAAGGGTAACTAGTGCATCAAGGATATCCATAATTGATGGCTTTTCGGGCTACAATCAAATATCAGTCCTGCCTAAGGATAGAGAAAAAACAACCTTCACCACTCCTTGGGGCACATTAATGTATGCAAAAATGCCTTTTGGATTGATGAATGCAGGGGAAACATTTCAATGAGACATGGACATCGCCTTCATTGGGGAGAAAGATAAATTTTTGGTCATCTATCTGGATGACGTAAAATTATTTTATAGATCTGATAAAGAACATTGTTGTCATCTGAGGAAAGTTTTCTTGAAATGCACAAAGTTCAGTCTTTCCCTGAACCACCAACGATCACTATTTTCTATGAAGGAGGGAAAGTTGCTTGGCCACATAGTATCAGTCGAGGGAGTCAATATCGATCCCAGCAAGGTGGAAGAAATCCAAACATTATCACTCCCAAGGTCCAGGAAAGAGTTCCAGTCTTTCTTGGGCAAGATTAACTTTCTAAGGAGGTTTGTTTCAAATTTTGCTGAATTGGTGAAGCATATCACAACCATGCTTAGGAAGGGGAATGAAATAAAGTGGACTGTTGAACCCAGGGAATCCTTCAGCCAAATTAAGAAATCATTAACTGAAGCCCCCATGCTGATAAATCCTGACTATTCCAAGGATTTTCTAATTTTTTCTTTTGCTTCTTTCGATACAGTAGCATTTGCTTTGTTGCAGAAAAATGTTGAGGGATTGGAACAACCTATCTCCTTTTCTAGCAGGGCATTGAGGGATGCAGATATTAGATATGACATCATGGAGAAACAAGCCTATGCATTGGAGAAATCCCTCAAGGCTTTCAAGATCTATGTCCTTCATTCAAGAATTATTGCATATGTCCCTTCAGCTACTGTGAAGGACATTCTCATTCAGCCGGACATAGATGGGAAGAGGAGAAAATGGATTGCCAAAATCCTTGAGTTTGATCTGGAAATAAAGCCCACCAAGTTAGTTAAAGGGAAAGGTTTATCCAAGTTGTTGGCTGAATATAATTGTAAATCCTTGGGGGTTAACTTTGTCAATGCTTTATCAGAAAATCAACAGGAAGGGTTGTCTAACGAAAGCTCTCAGGATAGCTTACCACTAGCAGAATGCACCTGGTATGGAGACATATTATATTTTCTGCAAAAATTAAAGCCCCCTGATGGAATGGGGAAGAGCAAGGCAAGATCTTTAAATCTCAAAGAAGTCAAATATTTCCTTATTGACCAGGTCTTGTATTGGAAGGATCCTCTAGGAGTGATTCTGATATGTCTAAACCCATAGGAGGCCCAAAGGATTATGTTTGATTTTCATAGAAGCCTATGTGGGAGACATCATTTCTAGAAGACCACAACCTATAAAATTCTCAGGTATGGGTACTACTGGCCCACTTTATTCACTGATGTCAGCAGAGAGATCAGAGCCTGCATCAAATGTCAAAAACTCTCAGGAAAGCAACAGCTCAAATCCTTGCCACTAAATCCTATAGTAGCTTTAGCACCCTTTCAAAATTGGGGATTGGACTTCATTGGGGAGATTCATCCTACTTCAAGTGGTCAACATAGATGGATCTTAACTACAACATATTATTTCACCAAATGGATAGAATCCATCTCCACCAAGAGTGCTTCACACAAGGTAATCATTCGTTTCCTGGAGGATATCATAGCAAGGTTTGGATGTCCTTGCATAATTATCACTGATAATGCTGCATCTTTCAATTCCAAGCCTTTGATCGAGTTCTGTGAACAATTTGAGATTTCATTAATCCACTTCACTCCTTATTATCCCCAAGGCAATGGACTGGCAGAGTCCTCTAACAAAAGTTTTATCAAGCTTATTAAAAGGTTGTTAGAAGACAATAAGAAGGCATGGGATTCAAAGCTCAAATTTGCTCTGTGGGATGATTGAGTGACAACAAAAAGATCCATAGGTATCTACCCTTTCCAACTTTTTTATGGGACAAAATTTGTTTTTCCCTCTTAGCTGGCTCTACTTGTAGCAAAATTCTTTCAGGATTATCAAGGAGAGCATGATAATATCATTAGAAGAATTCATCAACTGGTGGAAGTCCAGTAGACTAGACAACAGGTGTTGGAAAGAGCTCATGACCGTCAGCAAAGGATCAAGCAAACCTTTGACAGAAAGGAAAGAAAAGAAGATTTCCAGCTGGGAGATCTAGTGCTTAAATGGGACGCACCCAGGCAGGAGAAAGGAAAGCACAACAAATTCGAAGCCTTTTGGATTGGGCCCTTCAAAGGTTTTGAGACAATTCCAAATAATACCTACAGGTTGCAGAATTTGGAGGGTGATGAAATTTTTGGTGGCCCTGTAAATGGACATTTTTTAAAGAAGTTCTTTATTTGAGCCACAAGTGGCTCTCCTGTATTTGTAAATATTGTTTTCATGTTTGTCTCTTCAGTTTTAATAAATGAATCCGTATCCCAACAGTAAGGCATTGAAACTGTAGAAGAGTTCTTGGCATCTCACAGGGAGTAAGCCATCCCCCATGGAGCCTAATGTTATCACATATGTTGGTAAAGGGGGTGTTCTTCCTTCAGAATGGACACCATGGAAAAAGAATTACAAGAAGTGGGATAAAAACCCACTTATCCTAAGTTTTGTGCTCGGGCGCTTTATTTTAAGAGGTGTGTGGATCTGAGCGACTGAGATCTGTGCACTCAGATCTACGACACAGGTTCAATTCCAGACCCCTCCCGTCATTCTGCCTTTAATGGAGGAGGGGGGGGTACGATATGGCAGTTTTATATCGTGGTCCCCTCACTATCATGGCGCCTCCTCATGATGTTGTACCTGCCCCCCTAAAACCTCTTACCACCTACCCCCCCTCTAATATACCACTTACCTCCTTCGCTTACCGTTCCCACCTCCTATTGACATCTGTCTCCCACTTCGTCTCTCACCTCCACCCATCACATCCTCCACTCCCACTCCCTAGATTGTTACACTACACCTTTCCTCCACTCACTGTTGGGCCATAGCCCCTTGTCAATACCGCTTATCATCTCTCTCCAAGTGTCCTGCTGCTCACGTCCTCCCTGGCAGATGGTCCCATCCCGTCTATTGTCGCAACCTCACATCTACCCCCACATCATCGCCCCATGCCACTCCACCTCTAACATGTCCGAGCGTAGTGTGCACACCTTTCGCCGCCCTCACTTTCCATGTCACCCTCCACCTGTCTCACCTGACAACATGGGTTCTCCTCATCTCACCTTCATGGCGTTGGCGTCATCTTCCCCACCAAGAGTCTCATCCACGTTCGATGACTGGGTCCCCTCTTAGCAATCCAACGAAGAAGCAACAACCAAGGGAAGGTCGCCACGTTGTCCAGGAACAAAGTTGACTTGGGCCTCTCCGATCCCAAGGTAGAAGTTAATGAAAATAAGGAAGGTGGGTGAGACGTCGTCTCCTCCCTTAAATATAAGGCAAGAGAGGGACAAAGCGTAGGTGTAGGCTGTTAGTCCGGACTAACAGAGATCGTGTCCGACAAGAAGACTGCATGGTCAGTCTGACCAACGTCTGCATGTGCAACCTACCAGAGAAGCTCGTCAACGTAAAGCCTTGAATACATGACATGATCGCATTTTAGGCAACTGAGCCAGTTCTAACTATATGTAGGCATTTTTTCCATTTTGTTAGTATCTATGGTAGAGCTAAGCTCCCAATTGTAAATTTTTAGCGAGGCCTCTGGTTCTTTAGTTATAGACTGATATTTGAGACTTCTTGTTTATTTGCATCCAGCCTCTTCCTTACTCTTTTCTTCTTACTTTTAAAGCATGGGCATGGATGATCCACTCGGGTGTTGTAATGACTATATAATGTAGGTTTGATTATATCGGTTATTGCAACATTTTAAGTTTCTTGAAGTTTTCAGATCTGAGAGGATCTCATATCTGAGACTTTTCCTCCAAAGGCTGCTGGAAGACCGGATGTCCAGAGCATACTTTCATTCCTCTCTTGTTTTTCCTCCACCTACTCACCACTATACGAACTTATTGGCCTAAGTTAGATCAATACCTCACCTAGCTATATATTTCCAACCCAGTTTTCTGAGTTAAAATGATATTGTTCTGAGTTTACTCCCATTCGGTCACCCTTTATAAACAACCTGTGACATATAAACTGATGGGTATAGGGCTTACTCCTGCTACAATCCAGGAGTGAGTCCTGGTGCTAACAACATGTACCATATACCATAGCATCAATCGAGTATAAACATGTACCATATCATCAAAGAAGAACCAATGCATGTCCCTCATGCATATGTCACCATGCATCAAATGTATACCTCAACCATGAACAATCATCTCAAGGATATGAACCATAACAACCATGCCATGTGTCAAACCAGATATACCACAATACCTTACTCAATCATGTGCCCAATATATACCTCAATCATGTGTCAAACCCTCATCAATATTCCAAGTATGCCTCAAGCATTTTCCACATCATAATCAACCATAACCTTCACAACAAATATGCATACATACCAGTACCTTTGTAGGTGACCTGGAACACTAAAATGTTGACCTGTAAGTTACCTTTTGTATTCAGGGACCTAGTATTATAATTCCCCCAAAATTGTCCTCGGCCTCGCAGGACTAAGACATTATGTCTCGCGTGACAGGTATATTGCAACCCGTAGGGGTGCCTCATGGGACACTAGTGGTATGACCCAAAGGGACCAACCAAACTATGGTTTACTCAGTGAACTTCAGTCTCCTATGCAACCTCGAAACTCTTGCACTACTCTCTTGTCACTAGCTCAGAAATTACTCTCGCAACTGTATCCAAGAGATCACTAGTTCATTAGAAGATGTTTAATAGAATGTGTGAGTGGATGTAATTGTGAATGACTCCTTTTAGTGTATTTATACTTTTTTTGGGTAGCCTCTCTCGTTAAACTTAGGGCTTCTATAGTTTTCTTGTTGTAACCACTTTACCCTTTCATTAAATACATATAACCAACTAGGGGCTTCTTGACCATTCTTCAAGGCTTTCAACTTCACAAGGCCATAAATACTCAATTGTGAGGAACTACATGGTGTACCACATATCACTAGAAACGACATGACGAGGATTGTCCATCTATGAGTTTTGTACCTTCATATATATTTTCCTTCATTTCCATATTCATTGATCAACTTTGGGTACCAAAACAACACCATCAGGGCTTCTTCAAGGGTTGACATCAATGACAACCAATCTTTCAACAATCTCCCCCTTTGGCATTAATGGAAAAAATTAGGCATGGAAATACTCATTCTCATGCACATGCTCCCCCTGTGACCATCACTCCCCCTATCTAAATGTCTCCAATGCTTCTCTCTCTCCATCTCCATGATTTTCTCTATCGCCCCCCCTTTGCCATCAATGGAAAAGGGTAATCCTCCTACACGCCTTTGATTTCTCTTCATGGTGCTTCCTTGTGTAAATCTTTGATCTATATGAAAATCATTCAAAAATTTATTTAATTAAACTCTTCATGTCTTTTTCTTCTCTCCTCCTGTCTTACTGTGCTTGAAGTCGTGTGAATCACAATGGGGCAGAAACTACTCCAAGTTTTTGTCGCAGATACTCAAAATTTTCCCTTGCAAGCGGTTTGGTGAAGATGTTTGCAATCTTCTCTTTTATTCCGACATACTCTAGATTGATGTTCTTCTATGTAGCATATTTATTTAGAAATTGATACTTAATTGGAATGTGCTTTGTCTTAGAATGCATCACTATATTCTTGGATATATTGATAGCACTGGTGTTGTCACATAAAATTTAAATGGTCTCATCATATTGTAATGGTATATCCTACAAAGTTTACTTCATCCAAATAACCTGAGTACAACAAGCTATTGTTGCAATGTATTATGCCTATGTTGTGGAAAAAGATATTGATGATTGTTTCTTGCTCAACCATTACACCAAACACTCACCCAAGTAGAAATTTTATCCAATTGTACTTCTTTTATCATCAATACAACCTACTCAATCTACATCTATGTAGGCAACTAGAGAAATATCATTCCCTTTTGGATACCATAGTCCAAATTATTTTTTTCCCTTGAGATATATGAATATTCTCTTTACTTCCATGACATGTGTTTCTTTTAGTGTTGCTTGAAATATYGCAACSTGCCCCACTGCTTGCATCACATCTGATSTTGATGTTGTCACATAGAGTAAGATACCAATCATTGATCTGTAGATGCCTATGTTGTGRAMAAAGATATTKATGATTGTTTCTTGCTCAACCATTACACCAAACACTCACCCAAGTAGAAATTTTATCCACTTGTACTTCTTTTATCATCAATACAACCTACTCAATCTACATCTATGTAGGCAACTAGAGAAATATCATTCCCTTTTGGATACCATAGTCCAAATTATTTTTTTCCCTTGAGATATATGAATATTCTCTTTACTTCCATGACATGTGTTTCTTTTAGTGTTGCTTGAAATATCGCAACCTGCCCCACTGCTTGCATCACATCTGATCTTGATGTTGTCACATAGAGTAAGATACCAATCATTGATCTGTAGATGCCTATGTTGTGAACAAAGATATTGATGATTGTTTCTTGCTCAACCATTACACCAAACACTCACCCAAGTAGAAATTTTATCCACTTGTACTTCTTTTATCATCAATACAACCTACTCAATCTACATCTATGTAGGCAACTAGAGAAATATCATTCCCTTTTGGATACCATAGTCCAAATTATTTTTTTCCCTTGAGATATATGAATATTCTCTTTACTTCCATGACATGTGTTTCTTTTAGTGTTGCTTGAAATATCGCAACCTGCCCCACTGCTTGCGTCACATCTGATCTTGATGTTGTCACATAGAGTAAGATACCAATCATTAATCTGTAGATTCTATGATCTTCATTCTTAAAATCATCATCCTTTCTTAACTTGCAACTAGTTTGGATAGGATTACTCACTGGTTTGCAATATTCCATTCCAAAATTCTTTAACATTTATTTGATATACTTGGTCTGAGAGATGAAAATACCTTTATCACGCTGACATATATGTAATCTCAAGAATAAATCCAACTCACCAAGAAAATAAATTTCAAACCCATTATGCATATCTCTGGAAAACACTTGACTCATCATGTCATCATCACTTCCGAAGATGATGTCATTTACATAAACTTTAATTATTAATATATTGTCTCGATCCAATTTTATGTAGATATTTTTTTTTTCTGCATTTCCCTTCCCCAATCCTTGCTATTGTAGATACATGTCCAATATTTAATACCATGATCTAGGGGCCCGATTGATTCCATGCAATGCTTTCTTCAGCCTGCAAACATAATATTCCCTTTCTGACAGTAGAAATCCTTCAGGTTGTTTGATGTAGACCTCTTCTTTTAATTCTCCAATAAGAAAGGTTGAACTAACATCCATTTGATATACCTTGATTATTTTGGAACATGCATAGGCTAATATCAATATAATTGCTTCCATCCTGGCAACGGGTGAAAACGTCTCTTCAAAATCTATTCCTTCGATCTAACTGTATCCCATGTAAACTAACCTTGCTTTTTTTCTAGTTACATGTCCATCCTAATTCAATTTGTTTCGGAAAACCCACTTTGTACCAATCACATTATTGTTCATTTGGTCTTGGATGTAAATGTGTTGAACCTAAATAGAATAGATCTAGCTAAACAATAATACACACATTTGCAGAGAGAATTGGAGAAAGAAGAAGAAGGAGAGAAAGAATGGAAGAATTCTCATTAACTGTTGTGAATAATGAATAATTTACACATGATATACTCTATATAACTCAATGAGTTCTAATTGATGTGAACCAAGTCACCATAGTGGTGGTTTAGAGTGATATGGACACACACCAACAGTTACGAGAGTGAACTGCCACCTATTCTAGTCTCTCAGGCTGTTACAAGAGTGAACTGCCACTTAATTGAGTTAACTAGTCAACTAGTCTTCAGTTAACTGACTGAACAGAGAGTAGTGAGGAGTTAACTGAGTGAATCAAGGCTAATGCACCACTCTGGTGATGATACCAAGGCAAGGTCGAATTATCATGGTGATGATCCCAATGTTGCATGGTGATGATCCCAATGCAACATCTAAACTCAACTCAACTAGTCAAACTAAAGTGTGAACTGAAAGAGAATATTCTCCAGGTGGAATATTCTCCCCTAAAATATAGGAGATTGGATAATGACTAATTATGACTAATAAAAAAACAAAAACCTTAGGAAAAATAAATCCTAGGTGTTTGTGAAGTAACTCCAACAACTGCCCTAAACATCACTATGGTGAAAACAAAAATTGGGTCCCGACAACGAGGCCATGTTAGGTACCCAAGTACAAAAGATACACTGAAAATAAAGTGAGGAAAGAGGGGAAACCTCATGGGAAAAACCCCCCTCAAGGTACAATGTATGTAAAAAGAAGAACTACAGTTTCTAGGCAACTGTGTCCTTCACTCCAAGATGACCTCACAGAGAATGGAATTTCTGGTCAGTCAAGGTCTTGGTGAAAATGTCTGTCGTATGTTCTGTTGAAGGACATAAGTGTAAGTTTATGATCCCCTCGTGTACTAAGTCCCATTTGTAGTGCATGTGGATCTTGATGTGCTTCGTCTGCTGCCTCTAAACTAGATCTCTACAAAACTTCAGAGTTCTCTGTTTGTCACACCAGATGACGATCGACCGATGAAACTGAATGCCCAACTCAGTGAGAAAATGTTGTAGCCACATAGCCTGAATGGTTATGTTAACTACCCCTTTGTACTCTGCCTCGGCTAAAGATAGAGAAATGGCATCTTTCTTCTTACTCGACCAATAGATAGGCCCAGAACCAAGACTAAGTGAGTAACCAGATGTGGACTTTTGATCAATGCTATCGCCAGCCCAGTCGGAATCAGTAAACCCAATGAGATCTAATGTAGAGTTTGTTGCATAATGAATCCCAAAGGTGATGGTTCCCTATACGTATCAAAGGATATGCTTTGCATCTTTCCAATGTAGCTCATGTGGCTCCTGCATGAACCTGTAAACTGTGCCAACTGCATATGAGAGGTCTGGTCTAGAGTGTGTGAGATACAACAAGCTCCCCACTAGTTGTATGTACAATGTGTTGTCAACCAGTGGAGTCTCCCTGTCATCCTCAAGTTTGACTCCTGATAGGAAAGGAGTCGGAGCAGACTTGCAATCTGTCATGTGAAATCTCTCAAGGATATCTCGTGCATACTTGGCTTGAGACAGTTTGATGCCTGATGCATCCTAACTGATATCAAGTCCAAGGAAGAAGTGTAGTGGGCCCATGTCTGTCATCAAAAACCTGTCATGAAGAATCCTCTTGACTACAGCAATTGCTGAAGTCGAACAACCGGTGATCAACAAATCATCGACATACAAAACTAAAAGTAGAAGTGAATCAACCATCCTGAGAATGTATACATTCGGGTATGATTTACAATGTACAAAGTTTTGTGACAACAGGTAGGAATCTATCTTGGCATACCATGCCCTCAGAGCCTGCTTGAGGCCATAAAGTGACTTCTTTAGTCGACAGACCAAATATGAGTCCTGCATAAATACTTGGGGATGCTCCATGTAGATCTCCTCATAGATATCACCGTGAAGAAATGAATTCTTCACGTCCATATGATGGACTTCCCATCCCTTGGCTACCACAATGGCAAGGGCCAATCGAATGGAATCCATCTTTGCTACTGGAGCGAAGGTCTCATCATAGTCAATACCATGAACCTGTTGAAAGCCTTTGGCAATGAGCCTGGCTTTGTATCTGTTGATCTGTCCATCCACTGCAATCTTGGTCCTATAGACCCATCTTCATCTAAAACTTTTCCTCCTAGAAGGAAGGGGAACCAGATCCCAAGTCTAGTTCTCAAGGAGGGAGTTGTACTCCTCCTGCATGGCAGATTCCCAAAAGGGATTTCTAGCAGCCTCGCCATAAGGCTATGGATCTGAAGACTGAACCAAGAAAATATGCCTGGAAGGCAATGGTTTAGTGGCAGTGAGTGCAACAGGAGGCTCCTCGAAATCAGATCGAGTCCTCATATTATCAGATGGATCACCTACGAGGTCCCCTACATCTTGGAGAGTAGTTTCTGCCCACTTGGGCCTCTGATTTGGCTCTACAACTGCATCTGGATGCTCTGAATCTACATCTGACTGTACTGACTCTAAATATGAATCTGAATCCTTTGAGTCCTCTGAATCAAAACTCTCACCTGAAAAAGAGTCGACATGTGCATGCTCATCATCTCGGATAGGTGGAAGAGTGAAGGTGTCTGCATGCGGCTACTGAGGTACATGCGAGACACTTTCCTCGAATTGGACACTACGCTCAATGATGAGCCAGTCTGAGGAAAGATCAATAAGCTGATATCCCTTCACACCATCAGGGTATCCAAAAAAAATTCACTCAGTGCTCTGTGGATCAAGTGCCTTCCTCTTTTCAGAGGGAATCCTGGCCCATGAACGTGAACCAAAAATATGAAAGTGGGTCACTTCCGGTTTGAGGCCACTCCAAACCTCATAGGGTTTCTTATCCTTGATAGATCTATGGGGAGATATGTTTTGGATGTATGTTGCACAGTTAAGTGCTTCGGCCCATAGTCTCTGTGGTAGTGACTTTGCATGCAACATGCAAGATGCCATCTCCTTTAGAGATCGGTTTTTCCGCTCAGCAACTCTGTTTTTCTACGGAGTGTAGGGAACTGTATGCTATAACTGAATCACTGCCTCATGGAAAAGATTGTGGATCTCATGATTCACATACTCTCCCCCATTATCAGTTTGAAGTACTTTGATCTTCTTTCCAGACTGTGTCTCAACCAAAGATTTGAAATCTTCAGGTGTTGAAAGACCTCAGATTTTTTCCTGAGAAAGTAGATCAATGTAAAATGTGAGAAATCATCAACAAAAATGAGAACAAACCTCGCTTTGTTGATCGATGGATACGGAAAAGGACCCATGAGGTCACTGTGGATCATATCTAAAGGTGTGGAAGCTCGTTGAGACTTTCCTTTGTCGAATTTCTCTTGAGGGTGTTTCCCGATAACACATCCCTCACATACTCCCTTGGAGAAATGGATGTATGGTAGACCATCAACTAATATGGGCTTGCTAAGTTGTTGCATGTATATGAAATTCAAATTTCCAAACCTTTCATGCCATATTCTACTACTTTCATCAGCATGAGTAAGCAGTAAAGAAAAATCAGGTTCAATGAATTCAGAAAATGTATACAATCTAGATTGATGATTTACCTAATCGGTAGCAACCCTGGAGTTGGTTTGCATGCCGTATATTTCCATGGAATTTGGTGTGAATATGAATTTATTTCCAGTGCCATAATTCGTCATCTAATACACGGAGATAAGGTTGACAGAAACTTGGGAACAAGCAGCACATTCTCGAAACTTTCGTTGGTGAGTTCAATCCTCCCTTTGTCGGTGACTTCAACAAAAGAGTTGCCCCCCATCAAAATAGGAGGACCTTTGCATGCATACAAAGAAGAATATAATGCTTTTGAGTCAGCCATGTGATGTGATGCTCTTGAATCTATGATCCAAGCATCGGGAGAGGAGTTGATGGCAATCAAGGCATGGCTAGAATTGCCTTTCTTGGAATTTGGATCTTCTGGCTTCTTCTTCTTTGCACCCTCAGGGATGCAATCTCCAAGGTTGTTTTTCATAAGTATCTGATACATAAGATCTATTTGTTTTTTCATGCATGTGAATTTTGAATGGAATCCTTTGTGATAGTATGTGCATTTCTCTCATTTTCTTCCCTTTTCTCCTTCGGATCTAGAGGCATCGGTGAAGGGTTTTGTGTACCCTTCCTTCTTCGTATGTGTATGAGATTTCCACTTATCTTTATCTTTATATTTCTGATATTTGTGGCTTCCATCATGCGCAGTGAGTGCATGTGCCCTTGCGCCTTTGATTGCGCCCATGTTGACGAGCTTGGTTTGCTCGTGTCAGGGATTCGATAAAGTCCTCAAGAGAAGGCATCTTCGAGGTGGATCCAGAGGTGAATCTAACACTATGGACTGTGGATATGAATAAAGAGAATTCAGGACCAATCTTGGAGAGAATGGTGAGAACCATTTGTTTCTCCTATGCCGATTTATCAACCCCGCAAGCTTTGAGTTGTGACAGTAAATCCTTGAATTTTGTAAAGAAATCTTGGATATTGTCGAAGCTTTTTGGATCTAATGTGAGCAGCTCCACCTCCAGCATGTGTCCCCTCATCTCATCATGTTTTCCAAAGATCCCTTCCAAGATTTTCCAGGCTTCATTGGGAGTCTTACAGGAAGATATGTGAAAAAGGAGATCGAGAGAAATAAGATTGCAAATTGTTCCGAGTACCTCATCCATGCGATTTAAGTACTTGGATTTTTCTATGGCTGATGTCAGCTCTGTATCTGTATTCATGGTTAACCTATACAACCCTCTATATTGGAGATGTATGGATATTTTCTCCTTCCATGCAAAATAGTTGTAAGGTGTAAGAATGATTATTTTTGGAATTCCATTTTTTCACTGTCTTCAATCTTTTGTACCTGCAAAAAATTTTGGTGTATCTTTTGCTTAGCAGTCTGTCAACTCTGATACCACATAAATGTGTTGAACCTACACATAATAGATCTAGATAAACAATAATACACAAATTTGCAGAGAGAATTGGCGAAAGAAGAAGAAGGAGAGAAAGAATGGAAGAATTCTCATTAACCGTTGTGAATAATGAATAATTTACACATGATATACTCTGTATAAATCAATGAGTTCGAATTGAGGTGAACCAAGTCACCATAGTGGTGGTCTAGAGTGATTTGGACACACACCAATAGTTACGGGAGTGAACTGCCACCTATTCTAGTCTCTCAGGCAGTTACGGGAGTGAACTGCCACCTAGTTGAGTTAACTAGTCAACTAGTCTTTAGTTAACTAACTGAACAGAGAGTAGTGAGGAGTTAACTGAGGGAATCAAGGCTAATGTGCCACTATGGTGATGATACCAAGGCAATGTCAAATTATCAAGGTGATGATCCCAATGTTGCATGGTAATGATCCCAATGCAACATCTAAACTCAATTCAACTAGTCAAACTGAAGTGTGAACTGAAAGAGAATATTCTCTAGGTGGAATATTCTATCCTAAAATATAGGAGACTGGATAATGACTAATTATGACTAATAAACAAATAAAAAACTTAGGAAAAATAAATCCTAGGTGCGTGTGAAGTAACTCCAACATTGGAACCAATTCCCATGTGTCATTCTTCTCAATCTGATCTAATTCTTCATCCATAGCCTTGATCTAGTGTTTATATTTCTTGGCATCTTCAAAATTGCTTGGTTCAAATGTATATAATAATGATAAGTGTTGTTCTGTTGAAAGTATTCTTCTTCTGGTTTCAAATCCTACATCCTTATTCCCAATAATATTTTCTGGTGGATGATTTTTTGTACTCATCGGCTGGGTGTCTTAGAAGGTATATGTTTCTCATCTTCTTCTTGTTCTGCTTCTGGTCTCTCTTCTTCATCTGCTTCTTCTTCTAATTCTACTTCTTTCAAGTCTTCCTCATCATCCTATACTTCAAAATCTTTGCTTCTTTCTTTTCCCTTTCCATACATCAGTCTCGTCAGTCGTTACATTGACGCTTTCCATGATTCTGTTGAGTATTGTATTGAAGAAATTATATTCCTTTCTTTTTCTTGAATACCCAACTAATATGTCTTTATCTTATCGGGAGTCAAATTTTCCAAGCATGTCATCTTCTCTTTCGATATAACATTTTTTTCCAAATACTCTGAAATGCTTCACATTTGCAGGTCTTCCTTTCCATAACTTGTAGGGAGTCTTATCAATGTTACTTATGAGCATTCCTCTATTCAGGATGTGAACTATTGTATGTACTGCTTGTGCCCAAAATATGTCACTCAAATTGGAATCTTTCAACATGGTTCTGGCCATTTCCTTTACTGTTTTGTTCTTCCTTTCGACAACTCTATTTTGCTAAGGTGCCCTAGTTGTTGATAATTGTCTTTTTATTCCATGCTCATTACAAAAGTCTATGAATTCTTTTGATGTAAATTCTCCTCCATTGTCTGATCTCAAACACTTGATTTTCAATTCCATATCGGTTTCAACCATCTCTTTGTATATCTTGAAGTGTTCAAATGCTTCTGACTTTTTCCTGAGAAAGCAAACTACAGTCATTCTTGTGTAGTCATCAACTAGTAGCATGAAGTATAATTATTCATTTAATCCCTTTGTTCTTGTAGGTCCACATAGGTCAGTGTGTACGGTGTCCAATGGCTTTGTAGTGGAGTACTCTTTTGATTTGAACTCAGTCCTGGTTTGTTTTCCTTGTAGACAATCCTCACATAGAGTATTTGTTGTCTTTGAGATCTCAAGAATTTCTTTCACTGCTTCCTTCCTACTGATTTTGATAAGATTATCAAAGTTTATGTGACCCATTATTCTGTGACAGAGACAAATTTCATTTTCCTTTCCTAAACAACATATTTCCTTTCCAATATCATTCAGGACATATATGTTGTTTGGACTTCTTCTAGATGTAGCCACCAACTTTCCTGATCCTTCTTTCCTTATCTCGCATTTTTCAGAATCAAACAAAAGTTTGTGTCCTTGATAACACATTTGAATTACACTTAGAAGATTGTGTTTCACATCTTCTTCTAGTAAAACATTTTCTTCCTTCGCATCCTTGCTTCCAAGCTTGATTGTACCTCTTCCTATAAATCTGGCTAAATTTTCATTGCCAAATGAAATTGATCCATCTCTTTCCTTTCTCAGAGTTAGAAACGTTTCCTTATTACCTGTCATATGCTTTGAGCAACCACTATCAACATACTCTCCACGTTTCTTGTGTTGAGATTGTAAAGCAAGTGAGAATTATTCAGTATTGAATTGATCTTTATTCCTTCTCCATATCCTTTGTGGTTCCTGTTTGGGACTTATGATATTATGTTTTGGTTTTCTTGGAGGAATAGTCAGTCTACAATCTTTGGCCATGTCTCCAAAATTGTTGCACTTGTAGCACTCTATCTCATTACTTAGTGAGCCAAAAAGTGTGATTTTTGTTATGTACTTCATGTGGATGTTGTCATACAGTTGGCTTAGGTTGATGGATTTTGGGTTGTTGCAAGGTCTCTGTCCCCACAGAGCCCTATAAAACACACACTAAAATAAAGAATAAATAAAATTATATGCTGTACAATTTCATCATTAAATCATAAATTAAATTTATCAACAGCATGAAAGTAAATTTAATTAACAACCACATAACACAGCAAATTCATGAAATTACATACCTCTGTCTGATGCTAATTCCCCAATCTATAGTTGTCCTCTCCGCTTATCTACCCAAACTCTGCCCAAAACTGAATCTTTCCTCCTTGGCAGCTAGGAACAGAGCCTGTCCAGCTCCCTAGCTCCAGGATTTGGTGAGGATTCCTGGCCCCCGAGCCCAAAACTCCCAGCAACCTGGTGACATTGTATATTCCGTTGTAGGGTGTGGACCCTAGTTATGATTAGGAGGGGTGGAGGCATTTCCCACCGTGTATCCTCCAAAACATGAAGTCATGGGAGGACGATGTTAGCTCACGCTCCCCTAGACGTGTGATGATGACTGTCAGTTTCCTACTAGGGAATCTTGGTCAAGTTAGTGACACTTCCGCTTACGGGTTCTATTTAGAGTTAGGTCAATATAGTTGACGCTCCAAGATAGTCTAGCAGAGGAAGGAAGGACGAGTAGAAATAGTTGAGAGTGTATGGAGATTTGTCTTATGTTGGAACTTATTGTTTTCCCTTTTGAAAAGAAAATGTATATATATATATATATATGAATATTCATAATTATGTAACTAAACTACAATTGCCTAAATACCATTGTTGAGCTAGATAATTGTAATTAAAGTATTTCACAAACATTTGATTGGTTTATTCTTTTATAAAATGAATAGTCTTGTTGAATGGATTGGATGCATATGGAAATTACTATAGAGATGATACTTATTGATACTAGTACATGAACGAGACTTGTATGTACTAGCTACACATTCATTTCTTGCACATGTACACTAGTATGAATGAGTTTCTGGCTTACTTACTAATAATGTCAGTTATTTGTTATGAATGTGTGAACCATGTTTCTTTTCCCTTGTATCATAAAATATTTTAACTTCGGGACGAAGTTTTCTGAAGGGTGGGTGTATGTAACAACCCTAGTTAAATAGTTGCT
>ML805659.1:2400-21865 GCA_009831015.1 Picea engelmannii
CTCCAATTGGCTCGGAACCATTTTGGAAACTTGGGAGTATCTTGGGAACTTCAACATCAAGGAAATGGGAGCTTGGGAAGAGCTTTAAATTAAAATTATATTTATAATTTTTGGTATTAATAAGTATCAATTTTCAATATTATTAAATTAAAATGTAAAAAAAATTATTCCATTATTACAAACACATAATTTATTACCAATATTTTTATTATATTTATTCAAAATATCACTATAAAACAAAGACTAAACTACACCTCAATATTTTTTCAAAAATTATTTAAATAAAAAAATTAGTAATATTCACTTGATAGTTGTGGATATGAAATTGTTTTAATGCATGTATGTTTTCCTTCAAGGTCAGACAAAACATGAAAGTTGAATAAATCAATACCCTCTCCAAGGGAAGCATTTTAGTAGGTTGTTGTTATAAAGAAACCATATCATTGACTTTTATTGTATTTTCTTATTACAAGAGTAGTACTATTTAGATTTTTTGAATCAAAACAAGAATAATCCTTCAGATTTACATAGACGTTTCAAATTTATACATGTAAAGTTTGATTTTAAAAACATGTTAAAATTTTATATATGTATTTTGTTTCTCATTTTATAATAGAACCTCTATGGATATTAAAGTTTCCTATAATTATTAACACAAATTAAATTAATAATTTCCATATTGTAGTTGTTTGAGTCTCCATTGACCTTCAATTATATTGAAATAAAATTTAAAATGTATCATTATCTTGAAAAATTGTAATTTAAAATAATTTTTATTTATTTTTTAATATATAATATTGTTGCTCCCAACTTGACATTTTCTGCAAATTTGGGGGAAATTTTTACTCCTTGTGAACACTCATGTTCCCACTTTAAGGAAACTATATGTGTGTGTGTGTGTGTGTGTGTGTGTCGGTGATGAATATGTGGAGTACATATGAAAACATGGTTGAAAACAGAGATAAGAAGAGGTGATCCAAATGGATCATTATATAATTTTTCATCTATCTTGGTAGTTTTCAAATGACACTTTTTAGGGTCAAAAAATTGTGAGCATAGCTCATATTCCCTTAACTTCGTTCTACACATAGAGACATTTCCAATGGTATAAAAATCACCTCAATCATAGCTTGTATGTCAAAGTTATTCCTCTCGCAAGTTGACCTACCTTGTTGACCCCCATAGTACTGAGTGGATGCCATGTCATCCTTCATTATTCACAAATGTGGGGTTAGTCATGTGGGACTTTCAAGAATATTCTAGAAGGTACAAAACCTTATCACTAATTGATGGTTAAGCCATGCAAAAACCATAACCCTATACAACTATCACACTATGTTAAATACTAAGTTGTCGAGAGAAGAGGGTTTCCATTCTTTTAGCACTATACTTATTCCATAGTTGAAAAACTAATCTAGGAGTGGGATTTGAGAGCATAATAGAGGAGGAAGTTGACTCTATAACATCTATTCATTCCATAGTGTCATAGGTGACTCCATAGTGAATGCTCCTTTCTTTATATTTATTTATCATAACTAAAGAAAATAGATCATAGCATAAGCCTCACCTTCTAGCCGAGTTTTCTCTTGTATTGGATTTCCCGTGATACATCTTGTGTTCATTTGTGTGGATGGTGTAATCTTTTTCTTAGTCTTTCATTTCCATATTTCAATTATTTCATTAATTTGAGCAATAAGTGTTGGAAAATTGGTTGTCAATGATGTCAACCCTAGAAGAAGTCCAGAAGCCTCTAGAAGTGATGGGTGTATTTCAATAAGTCTCCAAAGTGGTCCCCTTATGGTGTATATTTAAGCATGGCCCTCACGAGAAGACCCTTTGAAGAAGTATACAAGAATCCCTGGAAGTATGGTTAAGTGGTTAATAAACCTCGGAGGTGTGGTCATGAAGCCTGAAGTTGATTGGAGAAAAATAGTATGAATGACATCATAACTACATGAAAAACCCTCATAAATGGATATTACTCATCATGATGTTTCCAAGGGTAGGTGGTTACCACGTGGTTCCTAATGGTTGATAAGTTATACCCTATTAAATATGAAACCCTGAAGTGTGGTTAAAAATCCCCTAAATAGTTGAAAAAAGAAGTTATAAGTCGACCCCAAAATCAGGAAAAGGAGAAAAGTTGTTGCAAACAAGAAGTTATAGGTCAGCGCAAAGATCAATTAAAAAGGTTACTTAGAAGGGTATAAATACACATCAAGAACCTCTCATTTGGCATCCAAGGAAGTGTGTGTTTTTGGAATGGAGCTAGCATAAGTGGGTCTGCACTTGCGCTAGGAGGATTGGTGATCTCAACAAAGAGAATCTGGCCTAGGAGAAAGGAGTTCGAGGAGAGAGAAGTGTACGAAGGTGATCGTATCAGTTTTATGAGGTTATACGCAGTTTGCAGAAGGGTGAAGTGTGTGTATACGCAGGGTGCAGACAAATGAATCACATATAGGATATACACGAATTGTAGTGGAGAAACGCGTGAATGTATCTAGGTTGGCATTCAATGAATCATGTATATTTTCTAGAGTTAAAGAAGTGTTGTTCTCTTGATGCTAAAGTTGAGGAAGGTTTGATGGATTAATATCTTATGCTCTAGGTTTTCACAGAATGAAATGTATGTTTTCTATATGTTTTTAGGCTTGTATCTTGGAGGTTATGGTATATGCTTGAGGCATATCTTGGAGGTTATGGCATATCATTTGAGGCATATCTTGGATGGTTTTTCACATGCTTAAGGAATGTTTTGGCACATGTTTTGAGGTATATCTTGGTACATGCTTGATGCATATTTTGGCACGTAATTTGATTCATATCGTGGTGATTTTGAGCACATGATTTGGAGGATATTCTTGGAAATATTTGCATAAGTTTATGTGGTTGTATCAGTATCAGTGAAAGTAATAATGATAGGTTGATTCTATCATTTATATTCAAGGGAGAAAGGAAGGGGAAAGGAAAGGGAGTTGTAGCTTCCTTCGGGTTGGAGCCTCCTTTCAATTGGAGTTGGAAAATTTAGGGAGTTGGAGATTCCTTCAGATTGTGATGGTGTCGATGCACGCTCCCTCCACAACCCGTAGGTCAAAAGGTCCACGTAAACATAGGATCTTTCCTTTACCACTGGCCCAAAGAATTCTGCACTGGCTCTTCTATTTTCCTTTCGGAAAGTCTGCACCCACAGCAAATCCTCGAGGGATCCCCTCTTTGCACAGGAGATCAGATTTCGCACTTTCGCGAGTCTGTAGGTCGAGCGTTGGTCTCTCGAATCCCCGAAACCTGAAACAATCGGCCTTGACTTTTCCTCTTTCCCTTTCGAGATTTTCCTTATCGCGATTTCGGCGGTCGTGGTGTCGAGTAACTTGCTCCCCACGATTCCTGAAACCCGATGTTCCGATCTTCCGATGACTCACAAAGTTGACCTTTCAACGGTCCTTTCGCTCCGTCAGCACTTCGGCAAAATCGCGAATCCTGATGTAATGAATTCGGGATTTCACTCCACGAAACTCTGAAACAGTCAACGGAGCTTGACTCCGTGTCAATAGTGCGCCACTTGTCCACTCGTTGACTTCTCCGTGGCCCACACAAATCCTCTTAGCTTTCGGGATTTCGCGTCTTGGAATATCGTGATTCCTGTTGCAAGGTTTACAGGACTTCCACCCACAAAAACCCGATACGAGTATCCACGTGTAAATCCAACGACCCTTGTGGTTTGGATCTACGGTCCTACTCCTCCTGAGCTTAGAACCTTTCGACGGTTTCGTCGTAACTCCTCTGTTCCTCCGTGAGATCTAACGGTCCATGAAAATTCGTGAATCCTCCTTAGAGAATCTCGACCGTCCATTCTTTCCCTGAGAATCTATCCTCCTGCGGCTCGACGTTGCTACGCTTTCCTCGACCACTTTGAAGGCTTCGAGTCTCTTTGAACTTTTTCCAACTCTGAACCTTCCAGAAAATCCCTGCAAGCACTCCTTGTGGCAGATTCTCAAACACCTTCAAGTGCTTGAATCCCTTCGACCTTGCGCACTCCTGCAACAACAGTCTCTAAATTCTTCTCTCAGGTTCGCAACCCTGAGATTTCACTCGGCCTGCGCACTCCTTGCACGGCTCCTATGCCTGACTGCACTTCTGTGGAAATGAGAACAAAAGCTATCTCTCCTGATCTTTCAGAGACAAACCCCTGAACAACTTGTCGACGCACTCCTTGCGGACAACTCAACTGCACTCCTTACAGGAACTCTTGCTCAGGTAGAGAAACAATTGAAACTCATTTCATTACCCTTTCCTCTCAGATTTCAAACATTCAACAAGAAATCATTCATACATAGCATAAAAGCAATTGCATGACAGAAAGAGTAAAACATTCATGAGCATAACATTCAAAGATACATACACAGAGAATATATGAACACCATGAGTCTGAATCACAACTTTCTTTGCATTAACTCAGAACTTATGTACATGGAGTCTGCTACACAACAATCTCCTTCTTTTCTATGCTCTTCTCAATAATGCTTCCTCTTATGTTACAATACAAAATGAGGGTGTCTATATCCCGTTTCCCTCTTGCGCTCTAAGACTGTCTAGTCTAGAATTTAATTCTATCTACTCTACATTAACTACCATAAATGCTTTCTACCTACTAAGGACGAGAGCAAATGGCTCAAGGTCTGTTTACATTATACAAGTGTGCCCCTTCTTAATTATCTTATTTAAGATGGCGCATCAATTTCAAGGTAATTTCAAAATTTGCGTTGGTGCTTGTCCAGTCGCCTCTTGCTTTCGTGCTGGCTCGCTTGAGATGCTCCTGCATCATACTCCCTCGCTTGAAAATTTTCATGGGCTCCTGTCCATGAGCTCATGTACTGTGTGTCCATTCTTCTGGATCTTCGCTTCGTTCTCCCAGCTAGCATCTTCAACTAGATGGCCCTTCCATTTGACCAAATACTCAAAGTATTGTTTCCGTCTGGTCTTCTTGCTCACTCTTTTGTCCAATATGCACTCCATCTGCAGCTTATCTAGAACTGGCATATGCTTTGTCCACTAAATCATTGGTTGCTCATTTTTTGTTCATGTTTCCTCAACTTTATATGGGTACAAATATGAGATATTGAATATCAGAGAAATTCCGATCCCATCGGGTAATTCAATCTCGTAAGCATTCGCCCCAAATTTCTTCAAGACCCTACATGGTCCGATTTTCTTCATCTTCAATTTGTTATATGTTCCTCTCGGGAACCTTTCCTTTCTCAAATGTGCCAGAATCAAGTCACCAACCTCAAAATGAAGTTGTCTTCTGTGTTGATCTGCTTTACGCTTGTATTCTTGGCTTGAATTCTGTAATCGCTCCTTCACCTGGCTGTGAAGTTCCTTCATCGCCTCTGCGAAATCTTCTGCACTAGCACTCCTAGTTGCAACCTGTTCTAAATCCCTCAGCTCAGAAATTCCTCTCGGCTGCATGCCATAGACAATCTGAAATGGACTCTGCCCTGTGCTCCTATTAACTGAGTCATTATAAGAAAACTCTGCCTGTGGTAATATGTTGTCCCACTGGCTGTGGTGTTCTGTCACCAAACTTTTGAGCAAGTCTCCTAGACTTTTGTTCACCACTTATGTCTGTCCATCTGTCTGAGGATGATAAGCTGAACTAAATGACAAGTTAGTTCCCAGCTTCTTCCATAAGGTCCTCCAAAAGTGCCCTATGAACTTTCTCGATCCGAAACTACACTCCTTGGAAAACCATGAAGTTGAATGACTTCTTTGAAAAACAGGTTCGCAATGTGAGTTGCGTCACTGGTTTTCTGACATGGAATAAAGTGTGCCATCTTGGAAAATCTATCCACCACCACAAAGATTGAATCAAAACCTCTTTTTGTTATTGGCAACCCCAATACAAAATCCATGCTAATTGCATCCCACGGCCTTTCTGGTATGGGTAATGGTTGATAAAACCCTGCATTTTGTCTCCTTCCCTTCGAATGCTGGCAAATTCTGCATCTGTCCACGAATCTCTTGACATCTGCTTGCATTCCCGGCCAAAAATATGACTCATTCAACTTTGCGAATGTCTTTTCGTGACCAAAGTGCCCTGCCAATCCTCCATTGTGTTTCTCCTTTAGGAAATTCTCTCTCATGGAGCATTTCAGAATACACAGTTGATTACCTTTAAACAATAATCCTTCCTGGATCATGTATTCTGTCCATTGGCTTCTATCCCTGAGAATTGGATTCTCAGTTGCTTTGTACACCTCTCTAAAATCCTGATCATCTGCGTACATGTCCCTGAGATCATCAAAACCCAACATTTTGACTTTGAACTCCTGCAACAATAAACACTTCCTGCTCAAAGCATCAACAACTTTGTTAGCGGTACCAGAAATATGTTTAATCACAAAAGTGAAATTCTGCATATACTCAACCCATTTAACATGTCTCTAATTCAACTTTTCCTGTTGAGTCACAAACTGCAATGCATGATTGTCACTGTATAAGACAAATTCTTTCGGGATCAAGTAATTCCTCCATTTCTTCAATGCCTGTATAATAGCATAGAACTCCTTATCGTAAGTGGAGTACTTCACTTTCGATTCGTTCAACTTCTCGTTGAAGTATGCTATTAGCCTGTCATCCTGACTCAATACTTCCCCAATTGCAAATCCACTTGCATCACATTTCACTTTAAATGTCTTTCAGAAATCCAGCAACACCAAAACCGATTGTTCTGTGATCTTCCTCTTCAACAGATTAAAACTCTTCTCAGCTTCTTCAGTCCAGTGAAAAGACTTGTGTCTTTTCTTCACTATGTCCATCATCGCTGCGCTAATTCCACTGAAATTCCTGATGAACTTCTGGTATAAACTAGCCAATCCATGAAAACTTCTCACCTCAAATATGTTTTTCGGTGATGGCCAATTCTTGCTCACTTCCAGCTTATATGGATCCATCCTCAATTTGTCTGCAGAAATAACAAAGCCCAAATAGATGAGTTATGTCTTCATGAATGAGGATTTCTTCATGTTTATAAGCAACTTCTCTTGCTGTAATCTCTTCATTACTGTAGCTAAGTGTTTCAAATGCTCTGCCTTTGTCTTACTGAAAATCAGTATGTCATCCAGATACACAATGACAAATTTCCCGATGAATTCTTTCAGGACTTCGTTCATCAACCTTGTGAAGGTACTTGGTGCATTTTTTAAGCCAAACAACATAACAAGCCATTCATACAACCCTTCATTAGTCTTGAAGGCTATTTTCCACTCATCACCTTCTCTCATATGAATCTAGTGATAACCGCTTTTCAAATCAATCTTTGAAAAGTATTTTGCTCCACTCAAGCAATCCATCAGATCATCCATTCTTGGCAATGGAAATCTGTACCTGATGGTTATCTTATTAATCGCCCTCGAGTCAATACACATCCTCCAACCTCCTTCTTTCTTCGGACTGAGTACCGTCGGAACAACACACAGACTCAAGCTTTCCCTGACCAAAACTTTGTCCAACAACTCTTGGACTTGCCTCTTAACCTCTTCATTCTCTTGCGGCGTCAATCTGTACATGGCTTTATTTGGTAAACTGGCTCCTGGCATGAGATCAATATGATGAATCACACTTCTAATCGGTGGCAATGAACGAGGTAGTTCGTCCACTACTATATCAGCGAACTCTTCCAGCAGTTCCTGAATCTCTTCTGGTAAATCACCCACTCTTGTGCTGGTCAAAACAATCTTCGGTTTCCTGACCACAATGAACTGTGGATCCTCCTTCTTCTTGACCTCTGTAAGAAGTTCCTTCCCACTCATGAGAAGTACTGTGTTTCTTACTTCTGTTTTCACCTCCTTATCCTTGATTGGAAGCAACATGTGAGTCCTCCCATTCTTCTCTAGGGTGTATGTGTTCATTCTCCCATCATGAATCAAATTCCTGTCATATTTCCATGGTCTACCTAGCAATAGATGACAAACATCCATAGGAATAACATCACATAATATCTTATCATTATATCCTCCTATCTTAAATTCAACTAAACATTGTTTAGTGACAGTTACTTGATGTCCTTTTTGTAGCCATGAAACTCTGTATGGGCTTGGATGATCAATCGTCTCTAGCTCCATCTTTTCTACCATCTCCATAGAAATGAGATTATCCGTGCTACCACTGTCCACAATGACCTTGCATACCCTGTCCTTGGTCTTGCAAGCAGTCCGGAAAAGTCTGGTTCTTTGGACTGAACTCTCCACCTCCTTCTTTTTATCTGGACACTCGTAAGACTTGTGCCCATTCTTTCCACATGTGAAACATGTTATTACTCCACCTCTTCCTCTTCCTCTACCTCTAGTACGAGGAAAAGTATAGTTATCAGCATAATCTCCTCTTTGCTCGGTATGCTTCCCTCTCTGCTCAATATATTGCCCTCGCTGTGAGGTTCCACCTCTCTCAGTTCAAGTCTGAGGTTTCTTCCAGTCCTCCTTGGGCTTATGATATTTATCCTGGGCAACTGATTTGCCTCTAGGTTGACTTCTACCTCTGCCTCTCTGACTCTGCCTTTGGCTCAACTTCTCTTCCACTTTCAAAGCCATCTGTTAAGCATCTTCCACCGTTCGGATGGTTACCATGCTCATCTCATCCTGGATATCATATCTTAGGCCATTCATGTATCTGGAAACATTTTCATCATCGCTCTACCGATGACCTACCCTGATGTTCATCCTGTAGAATTATTCAGTGTATTCTTTCACTGTCATCAGCTTCTGTCTCAGGTTCTGCATCTTCCTGAACAGAGTAATCTGGTAATCTCTGGGGATGAATTTCACCTTCATCTTCGCGATCATTATATCCCAGCTCTTGATCTTCTGCTTTCCCTTGCAACGTCTATCAGCTTGTAGCTCATCCCACCACAATGTTGCATGTCCCTTCAATCTAGTGACAACATGCTTGAATTTCTTGTCTTCTTCGACATCTTCATAGTCAAAGTATGTGTCCAGAGCTCTAATCCAATCTAGAAGCTCTTCTGCATCCAAGTTTCCTTCATAATCTGGAATGTCCATCTTCTCTCTTGCACCCATTCTTGCAATAGCTCTGATCAAATGCTCATTTGCTGCATCTTTAGCTACAACTTCTTCTTCATGTTCAACCTCAATCTCACTTTCGGAATCACTAAGATCCCCAACACTGACTGTGCGTCTTTGTGTTGTCTCCATGTCCTCAAGTCTGGCTCGTAGATCATGCATTTCTTTCTCCATGGTTGGATCTGTCATCTGCCTACCTCTTCTTCTCGGCATTTCCCTACCCTCTAGTGGATCGGGTGTTTGTCTATCCCTTCTCCTTGGCGGCATGGTGAATTTTCTTCTTCTCTACTACAGAAAGAAAAGAACCTTTCTGAGCTCTGATACCAACTGATGGCGTCGATGCATGCTCCCTCCATAACCCACAGGTCGAAAAGTCCACATCAACACAGGATCTTTCCTTTACCACTCGCCCGAAGAACTCTGCACTGGCTCTTCTATTTTCCTTTCGAAAAGTCTGCACCCATAGCAAATCCTCAAGGGATCCCCTCTTTGCACTTAGGAGATCGGATTTTGCGCTTTCGCGAGTTCGTAGGTCGAGCGTTGGTCTCTCGAATCCCCGAAACCCGAAATAGTCGGCCCTGACTTTTCCTCTTTCCTTTTAGAGATTTTCCTTATTGTGATTTCGGTGGTCGTGGTGTCGAGTAACTTGCTCCCCACAATTCCTGAAATCTGATGTTCCGATCTTCCGATGCTCCATCGGCACTTCGGACTTCGCAATATCGCGAATCCTGATGTAATGAATTCGGGATTTCACTCCACGAAACTCCGAAATGGTCAACGGAGCTTGACTTTGTGTCAATAGTGCGCCACCTGTCCACTCGCTGACTCCTCCTTGGCCCACACAAATCCTCTTAGCTTTCGAGATTTCGTGTCTTGGAATATCATGATTCCCGTTGCAAGGTTTACGGGACTTCCACCCACGTAAACCTGATACGAGTATTCGCGCGTAAATCCAACGACCCTTGTGGCTTGGATCTACGGTCCTACTCCTCCTAAGCTTAGAACCTTTCAACGCTTTCGTTGTAACTCCTTTGTTCCTCCGTGAGATCTAACGGTCCACGAAAATTCGCAAAACCTCCTCAGAGAATCTCGACCGTCCATTATTTCCCTGAGAATATATCCTCCTGTGGCCCAACGTTGCTACACTTTCCTCGACCACTTTGAAGGCTTCAAGTCTCTTTGAAATTTTTCCAACTTTGAACCTTCCAGAAAATCCCTGCAAGCACTCCTTGTGGCAGATTCTCAAACACCTTCAAGTGCTTGAATCCCTTCGACCCTGTGCACTCCTGCAGCAACAGTCTCTAAATTCTTCTCTCAGGTTCGCAACCCTGATATTTTACTTGGCCTGCGCACTCCTTGCACGACTCTTGTTCCTGACTACACTTATGTGGAAATGAGAACAAAAGCTATCTCTCCTGATCTTTCAGAGACAAACCCCTAAACAACTTGTCGACGCACTCCTTGCGGACAACTCAACTGCACTCCTTGCAGGAACTCTTGCTCAGGTAGAGAAACAATTAAAACTCATTTCATTACCCTTTCCTCTCAGCTTTCAAACATTCAACAAGAAATCATTCATACATAGCATAAAAGCAATTGCATGACAGAAAGAGTAAAACATTCATGAGCATAACATTCAAAGATGCATACACAAAGAATATATGAACACCATGAGTCTGAATCACAACTTTCTTTGTATTAACTCAGAACTTATGTACATGGAGTCTGCTACATAACTCTCTCCTTCTTTTCTATGCTCTTTTCAATAATGCTTCCTCTTATGTTACAATACAAAATGAGGGTGTCTATATCTCATTTCCCTCTTGCGCTCTAAGACTGTCTAGTCTAGAATTTAATTCTATCTACTCTACATTAACTACCATAAATGCCTTCTACCTACTAAGGATGAGAGAAAATGGCTCAAGGTCTGTTTACATTATACAAGTGCGCCCCTTCTTAATTATCTTATTTAAGATGGCACATCAATTTCAAGGTAATTTCAAAATTTGTGTTGGCGCTTGTCCAGCCACCTCTTGCTTCCGTGTTGGCTCGCTTGAGATGCTCCTGCATTAGATTGGTGCCCATAAATCAGGGGGTTGGTGCCTCCTTCCAGTTGGTGCTGGAGAATTTTGGAATTTGGTGTTTCCTATGAATGCAATCTTTTGAAATATTAATAAAGCATTATGCGGTTTTCTCCCATTTGGGTTTCCATGTAAAATTATTGTGTACTGTGTATCTATGATTATATATTTATGGTATCTTGAATGAAATCATTAGTGATAAATTGTTGATATATTAAATGCTTACACATTGTGGTTAAAAGTGGTAAAAAGTGCCTAATATTACCCCCCTCTCAGTATTGGTGAATATTCCAACAATTGGTATCAGACCAGGTCTCATAAACAGACTAATCACTCGAAGGTAGATCATGGAGTGCACTAAGAATCAAACGCCAATGTTTGATGGTCAGAATTATTCCTTCTGGAGCAGAAGGATGAAAACGTTTGTGTAGGCACATGGATTTTATGTCTGGAAAGTAGTAGTAGATGGATACACGCCCCCTGTCACTCCCCCAATAGATAGAGATGGAAAGAAACTTTATGAAAACAATTCGAAGAATAAAATTGTTATTTTGAGTAGCCTAGTTGATTCAGTATATGTCAGGGTTATGCATTGTGATTCTGCAAAGGATATTTGGGAAAAACTTCAAAATGTCCACGAAGGAGATGCTAAAGTCAAAGGGGATAAGCTTCAAACATGTAGAGGTCAATTTGAACAACTAAAAATAAAGGAAGATAAAAATATTGCATCTTAGTTTCTGTGAGTTGATGAAATAGTGAACATTATTAAAGGCTTAGGAGAAGAAATTAAAGAACCATTCATTGTTCAAAAGGTACTAAGGTATATTCCAATGAGATTTGATCCTAAGATTTCATCCCTAGAAGAAAGAGAAGATTTTTCTATGTTGAGCATGGATAAGTTACATGGAATACTTATAACTTATGAAATGAGAACTAAGCAGGATAATCGATCCAGGAAGGAAGCAGATTTCAAAGATCTAAGAAGACAAGAAAGAATAAGAAAAATTCAAAGTCAAATTGTAGCTTCAGTGATGATTCAGATGAAGATGAAGAAATGGCCAACTTTGTAAGGAAGTTGAAGAGAGGAACTGGAAAGTACAATGGTAAGTTTCATTTAAAATGTTTTAATTGTGGTAAAATTGGTCATTTTGCTGTTAAATTTCCTTATGCTAAGAATTCTGAAAGTGATGAAGAAGCATTTCCCAAGAAAGAAAAGAAATACCAAAAGGGAAACAAAAACGGAAATAAAAGAAAAGTCTCTACTCAAGAGAATATAGTTCCTCATATGATGAGGATGATGATAGTGATAGTTACTCAGAATGAGTGCTATTTATGGCATTGGAAACTTAACAAAGTGATAAATAATATTATGAAGAAGAAGGTAAAGTAGATCTTCAAGAAGAACTAATCAACGCCTCTAGTGAGATAAAAAGAGAAAGGAAGAAAACCAAGTCACTCAAGGAAGAATTGATCGAGCTAAAGGAGGGTTCTCAAAATCCCAACAAAAGCTCTAAATAGTTCCAACAGATGATTATAAATTTAAAGGTCCAACTAGAAGAAGCCAGAAGGATTGAAAAAACACTCAAAAAACAGGTGGAAGAAAAGCAGAAAATGAAGGAGAGCTTGGAAGCAAAAATAGCTCACTAAGGAAGGAAATTCAAAAGAAGGACTTGCAACAAAACAACACCAAAATATTGAATGAGATCATCAAAATTCAAAGGCCATACCATGACAAGTTTGGACTAGGATACAACAAACGCATACTAAGAAGGATTTGAGATCCATGATGACAGAAAAGGAAGAAGAACAAAAGAGTTAGGCAGAAGTCATCACAGGTCCCATCAAGAAGGAAGAAGGAAATTCTTCAAAGGAGAACATTTAAGCAATGGAGAGAACTCAAGAAGAAGATTACAAAATAATTGCACCATCTAGAAGATCCAAAACATAGAATCAACAACTAGTAATGGAGAGAAATCTAGAAGAATATTACAGAAGAGTTGCACCACTTATAAAATCCCCCTCACTCAGGTACCAAACTATTTTTCTTGGTTTATGTTATTCCTATAACAATTTTTGGCACATGGATACTAACTGTAGAGCCTATGTTAATAATAGAAGTAACCATGAAGGCTACTCTAGAAACAATTATCTCAGAAAGCCTCATGAAGTTATAACAAAAACTATAACAGTTTTGGCTCATTAAATAATGCAGCAGAATGCTACAAATGTAACAATTTTGGACAAATGGCCAAATATTGCAAACTGAATGTTCCTCCAAAGGAACCAAAGCAAGATATTAATAGGCATAAGATATGGAGAAGGAAGTAGGATAAACTTAATATTGAAGAATATTCGATTGCTCTTCAAGCTCAAAGTAGAAAAAGTGATTGGTATGTTGACAATGGTTGTTCAAAACATATGACAAGTGACAAGGAAAATTTTGTGACTCTAAAGAAAGAAAGAGATGGATCAATTTCGTTTGGCAATGATAACTCAACCAAAATTATGGGAAAAGGCACATTCAAGCTTGGAAGCAAAGATGCCATGGCATAAAATGTCTTACTTGTCGAAAATATGAAACATAATATACTAAGTGTGAGTCAAATGTGTGACCAATGACACACACTTCTATTCGACTCAAAGAAATGTGAGATAAGGAAAGAAGGATCAGGAAAGTTGGTGGTGACAACAATGAGAACTCCAAACAATATATACATATTAAATTAGATCAGAAAGGAAATATGTTCTTTGGGAAAATAAAATGAAATTTGGATTTGGAACAGAAGAATGGCTCATATGAACTTTGAAAATCTTGTCAAAATCAACAGAAAGGAAGCAATAAGAGAAATGTTTGAAATTTCAAAGCCAACCAATACTTTGTGCAAGCATTGTTTACATGGAAAACAAACAAGAACTGAGTTCAGAGAAAAGGAATACTCTACAACAAAACCATTCAAGATTGTACACACCAATCTATTTGGACCGATGAGAACAAAATGGTTGAATGGAAAATGGTACTTCATGCTACTTATTGATGATTATACAATAATTACCAGAGTTTGTTTTCTCAAGAAAAATTCCGAGGCATCTGAATGTTTCAAGATATTCAAAGAGATGGTTGAAAATGAGAATGATTTGAAAATCAAGTTCTTAAGGTTAGATAATGGAGGTGAGTTCACGTCAAAAGAATTCATGGAATTTTGTGAATAACATGGAATAAAAATGCAATTCTCAACAGCTAGGACACCTCATCAAAATGGATTTGTTGAAAGGAAGAACATAATTGTATAGGAAATGGATAGAACCATGTTGAAATATTCCATGTTGGGTGATATTTTTTGGATACAATCAGTACATACAACCGTTCATATCGTAAACAAAGGAATGCTTAGAAGTAACAATGACAAGACTCAATATGAACTGTGGAAGGGAATACCGAAAAACGTCAAGCACTTTGGAGTGTTTGGAAGCAAATGTTACATAAAAAGAGAAGATAACAATATTGGAAAATTTGACTCTCGAGTTTATAAAGGCATACTGGTTGGTTATTCAAGAAAAATCAAGGCATACAAATGCTACAACCTAATACTCAACAAAATAGTGGAAATAATCAATGTGAATATTGATGAAACAAATGTGTTGAAGACCATAGAAGAAAGCATAAATTCAAAGAAGCGGGAAGTAGAAGAATAATTAAAGGAAGAAGAAGTAGAAGAACTAGAAGAGAAGTAACAAGAAGCAGAGAAAGAAGAAACATAATACAATCAACAAGATTTCTAGACACCTGCTAAAACACCTAACCGTTGGGTTCAGAAGATTCATTCACTAGAACAAATTATTGGAGATAAAAAATGCAGGAATAGAAACCAGAGGAAGAAGAAGAGCATGTATACTAGAAAAAAGATTAATACATCTAGCACTATTATCCATAGTTGAACCAAGCAGCTTTGAGGAAGCCAACAATGATGAACATTGGATCAAGACCATGGAAGAAGAACTGAATCAAATAGAGAATAATGAGACATAGGAAGTGGTTACAAGACCTAAGGATAGAAATGTGATTGGTATAAAATGGATGTTCAGAAACAAACTAAATGAAGATGGACAAGTAACCAGAAAAAAGAAAGGATATTATGTTGGACAATTGGTTGCCAGTGATGTTAATCCTTGGAGCATTCAAGATACCCCAGAGTTGTGATCGAGATTGATGGTAATTTAGTTTTCATTGATTTCAACAAGAGTGGTTGATGTCAACAGTTGTGATGATGTCAACAAGAGTGCTTGATGTGAACAGGTGTGATGGGTGCATTTAAAGAATTCTACAAGAATCCCCAGAAGTATGGTTATAGAACCTGACATTGATCAAGGAATAAGGACATGAACGACAACGTAAATGTAGGTGTTACCTTCATAGTGGATATTACTCGTTATATAATTTACAGTGATAGGTGGTATGCCATCTGGTTCCTCACGGTTAGGGAGATATTCCCCCATGAAGTTGGAAACCCTGGAGAATGGTTAAGAAGCCCCTAATTGGTTACAAATCAATTAATGAAAGGGTAAAGTGGTTGCAACAAGAAAGTCAAGAATCCCTAAATTTAAAGAAAGAGGTTACTAAGAAAAAGTATAAATACACCTCAAAGAGTCTCTCATAAGGACACACACATTCATTGAATATATATTTTGTGAGAATATTTTGGTCTATTGGTGAATCTGAGGTCAAGTTTGAGGCAGTGGAGAAAGTGTAAACGAAGAGAGAAAGTTTCAGAGCTTTAGAAAGATAGGGTTTTTTTGTAACCCTAATTAAGAAGGCCCTCATGGGTTAGATTGAGGGTGTCATGTGAGGCATCCCCACGGGTTGTCTAGGGCTCGTCACCCAAGGCCCCACTAGACAGTCTTAGTCCTATGAGTACAAGACATAAGAGGGAAAGGATGCTAGTGCTAGGTTGTTGAGGACTGAGGTAAAGCTACATGTCTGTGTATTAGGATCAGAAGCACCAGGTCAATTACATATTTAAAAGGTATGTTATTATATGTGTTATGAGGTTGCATCTTGGTGATATTGTGGAACATGATTGAGGCATGTCTTTGTGAGTTTTGTTATATGTCTTGAGGCAAATTTTGGATGCATGATACATGTTGGTTGAGGTATATTGTTGGTGCATATATTGGATATATTGGCACATGGTTTGAGATACATATTGGTTACATGTTGATGATGTTATGGTCATGCCTTTGGTATCTTGTTGAGGCATTGGTATATGTTTGAGGCACATCTTTCTTGGTACATGTTGAGGTACACATTGGTGATGATATGGTACATTTATTTGTAGCACATCTTAGATGTATAGGTATCTTGGTATCTTGGTTATTTTGGTGACACTTCATTGACGATATCGTATGGTACATAGTGTATGCATGATTGAGGCATATCGTGAGTGATATGGTATATGGTTGATGCATGAGATGGTACATGTTTGATACATGGTTGATGTACATGGTATAGTACAGGTTGATGTGCATGGTTGAAGCATGGTTGGTACAAGTTGAGGTACATGGTTGATGCATGGTTGGTATAGATTGATGTACATGGTTGATTGATGCAGGAGCATCGCTCTACCTCAGCATGCATCAGTAGATTAGCACGAGTGGTACGCATTCAAGGAAGGGAGAGGCGTCACCCTCTCATTTTTCCTTCGAGAATTTAAATCATGATCAAGGAAATTAATGCTGATAGGTTGGGAAGAGCCAAGTTGTGCCTTCGCACAAGCTGTAGATGAGGTCACCATTAAGTGGTTGACGGTAGGAGAGATCTGCATCCAATTCGGATCAAATTTCCATCATTGTAATCTGCCCATTAGTCAGGCGTTTTGAATGGTGATTAGACACCACTAGATTAGCTTGGAGGGAAGCTCGTCGAGCCCCTCTTGTATAATTGTTTCCAGTAGAGTAGGAATTGCAAATAGAGATAGGGGGGAAATAGAGAGCCGAGACTCAGTTGCAATTCGGACTCATGTATTGTAATGGAGATTCCACCATTAATAGAAAGTAATAGTTTTTCAAGTTTATAAATTTTTGTGTAATGGGTATTTGGTCATGAATGTCATTCGCATGCGTGGATGTTGTAGATGTATGTTAGAAATCATCTGCGAGGATAGAATTATAATCTTCTATCTGTGAGTGTGTTGGATTAAGTCTGGTTCTCAAGGCTAAGTTCAAGGAGTGCCACTACTACATATGGGCGGATTATTCCATGAAATTTTTCCACGCTTCCACTAGTTTCATTTTTTTTTAAACAGGGTGGGATTTTTGTCGATATTGCCACGAAAATTCGTCGCAATATCCACAAAAATCTTATTTTAACCCAGTCAGGATTTTTGTCGCAATAGCAATGAACTTTTGTGGAAATAGCAACAAAAAGTTTTCCTATCTCATTGGTCGGTGTTAACGGCTAGCTGACTATTTGATCTATATATACGTGACTTTAAGAGACTTTGCGACACTGCTCTTGGCTTTTGTTTGAGATGTTTATTTTTTTCGTCACCCACCGGTTGAAAAAATCCAATTCTTAATCTACATAGCTCGGATTTTGAACTTGCAAGGTTAGTATGTTATTTTTTATTGATGTACTCATTTAACTTGTAAATTTTTGTTCAAATGTCCAAATTACATGTAGCTTGTTTTTTCCTTGATAATATATTATATGTGTAGTACCATATTTCATGTCTTTGGTTTTTGGATCTAGTTAGTATATTCTATGGAAAAGGGTATGTGGATTCCATAATATTCTAGGTTTATGGAATCCACATACCCTTTCCCTTCAATTGTAGCTATAATCTCTCTCTCTTTTCATTGATAAAGATATGGAATTGCTCTTGAAACTCAACCCTGATCGGTGAAATGATAGTAATTGAATGTCGTTTTTTTCTCTCTTTTATTTTTAAGACCTAACAAAAAAACACCAACAAAGCTTGATTGAAGCTTTGATACCACTTGTTACATCCCTAGTACCCAAAAGGGATCACACTTGCATAAATTGAAAATAATATAACAGTGACAATAATGGTTGTGATACTTGCACACCTAATGGTTGGCTAGCTCTTACTAATTCAATTAAATGAAGGAAGAAATCTCCATGAATAAAATATTGAAGTTTATTGTTATATTGATAAATGATAAGTTATGGTATATATAAGTTAGGGAGGAAACTCATGTTTATAACAACAAGGGTAATAGCTGCAATATATTGCAACATTTCCCTCTTCCGCATAAATTCTTTGCTATCCTCAACATTTCCCTCTTCCGCATATATATTAAGAGAAATATTAATAACATTTTCCTCTTCCGCATAAATTCTTTGCTATCCTCAACATATTGTAATAAATAATGGGTAGGTTGGCATTAGTGACAAGATAGCCTGTTGATATTACATATAATTATTTTTGTACGAGAGATCATCCATTATTTAAGCATGCAAAACAAAACCCAATACTAAATATTATGGTTGACGTGATCAGGTCTGTACATTTTTCAAAACAAAGTACGATAATTTCCATTATTTAAGCATGCAAAACAAAACCCGAGGCTAAACATTGTGGTTGACGTGATTGAGTGTGTACATCTGGATGGTGGAGAAAGTGCACTCATCAACTCATTGGGAGATGAAACAAAATCTCAAAATCCAAAGTGTATTCTTACATTTACTACACATAGAATGTCGGTAACATCAATCATTATTTGTACTTTTAATTAATATGTGGCTATTTGTGGATTTTTTAAAAAGCAAATAATTTAATTTTTTTAGTTTTGTGGTTAATTGTCACCTCCAACCAGGGGAAATTAGTCACTTCAGAGTTTTTGACCAATCAAAAAATAGAATTTTGAATATTTAAAAATAAAAAAATATTTTTATTTATATATAAAATTCTCATTAATAAATATTTATTGAAAAACATTATAAAACATTGTTAAATTTTTTATAAATTTACAAAAGTCAAAATGATTTTGACTTACAATCGATTGTTATATTCCCTGCTTTAGAAGGGACTAATAAGATACATAAACACTAACCCTAAACTTATGTTAGGTATATATGTCGTTATTATATAAAGAAAACATTTGTACACATATGACCTTATTATAAAGATGTTATCTATGTCATGATTATCACATAACAATCACTTTTAACTAACCACCTTCAACCATCTTAGCTTATGGTTAGCCACCTTTAACTTTCTTGGCTTATGACTAAGCACCTTTAACAAATGAACTTATGATTATATACCATAGTCTTCCAATATAAATAAAGTA
>ML805659.1:26358-40606 GCA_009831015.1 Picea engelmannii
GAACTGTTATTGAGCATGATAATGGATTTACCATGGTTAATACAAGGGAATTTGAACCAGGTATAGAGCCTTATGTTCTTCCAAGTCAATGTGAGCAAGTATTTTACTCAGAGGTACCTGGTAAAGCAGGTTGGTCATACGTTTTTAGATATGATCCAAGAGGAAGACCAGTAAAGTACAATCATGTAGCCGAAGATTAAGATAATAACGATGAAGAAGATCATGATTATGCATATCAGGAGCAGGTGGCTCATGTAGTCGATGTTTCAGACGAAGAAGTTGAAGAAGTTGATCATCCAAATGTAGGAGATGACAATCTCGAAACCAAGAGGAGCTTTGCGCGACTGTGCCTAATCATACCAATGATGTATGTATGTCCATCATCAATTCATCATTATCATTCTCCAAATATCTTATACAAATTTTACAAGGAAATTGTACTAGGACTAGACACGAGCAACAGTGACCTATGAATGGGGCCAACATTGAAATTTTTTCAAATTGTTTCTGTCTGCATTGAAATTTGACATGGATAGACTATTTGCATGCCTTAATGATATGGTAGGGTTTCTGGACTCAAATTTGACTCACACCCCCACTTTCTTCCATAATCAATTCATCATGTAAACCATAAACCCTAATTTAGTGGAGTCATTGATTTGTTCCCAGTGAATGGATGCATTGTTGTTGACATGGAATGGGACAACACATGTACCTTCTTAATTTTATTCCTTCACTTGATGTGGGCCTGGTCATTCCTAGCCTTGAATTGAAAGTTTCCCCTAGTCTTAGTTGTCACCCTTCATAAATGTTGTCACCCAATGATCATTATATCATAAGGTTGGAGGCATGTGGTCATTGGGATCATGAGGCTTTATAATCCCATAGTAACAAGAGACATTAATTGATAAACTTTGACTAGATTGAAAGGTGCGTGCAATTGAAAATACCAACAACCCAAAACTAAAAGGGATCAATACACCGACTGTCAATGAGAGGTGATCTCGTCATGGTGTGTAGGAATAGACCTAGCACCTTCAAAATTATCATTCTCCAAATATCTTATACAAATTTTACAAGGAAATTGTTCTAGGACTAGACACAGGCAACAATGACCTGTGAATGGGGCCAACGTTGAAATTTTTTTAAACTGTTTCTGACTACATTGAAATTTGACATGGATAGACTATTCGCATGCCTTAACGATATGGGAGGATTTCTAGACTCAAATTTGACTCACACGCTCACTTTCTTCCATCATCAATTCATCATGTAAACCATAAACCCTAATTTAGTGGAGTCATCGATTTGTTCCCAGTGAATGGATGCGTTGTTGTTGACATGGAATGGGATAACACATGTACCTTCTTAATTTTATTCTTTCACTTGATTTGGGCCTGGTCATTCCTAGCCTTGAATTATCAACCCAAAACTAAAAGGGATCAATACATTGACTATCAATGAGAGGTGATCTTGCCGTGGTGTGTAGGAATAGGCCTAGAACCTTCAAAATTATCATACTCCAAATATCTTATACAAATTATCACGCCCACTTTCTTCCATCATCAATTCATCATGTGGAGTCATCAATTTGTTCCCAGTGATCGATTTGTTCACCGTGGTGTGATCTTTGGTGGAAAACAAGCTTGCAGGTGATCTAAGTTACCTTTTATATGTGTCAAAATTCCTCGCTTTGTTAACCATATTCTCATTAGGCGATAATTCCTTGCTTACAACAGTCATTTGTTCCTTCCCATATTATTTTCTTTCCCTTTCTCCATCCCCACCATATTGAGATAGCTCATGCATACTTTATGTGTAGTGTTTTCAGGAAACAAATGTTGAAAACCACTCATATTTGCCTCATAGACTAGCTCACAACTATCTAGAAACCCTTAGGTGCCAATGCATTTTTGGGGTCATTAAGTGCATTGAACAACACACTATTATCCATCACTAGGAGGACCTAAGTGTTTTCCTAGTGTAGGTTGTGTATGGGAAATGCACCATGAAATACTTTACACGCCAATATGTGATGGGATATGTGTATGATCAATATGAAGTGTAGGTTACAATCTAGAGAAAAGCATGGAAACCACAACCTATGCCTATAGTAGGTTACTACCAAAGAATCGTTGAAGTCATTGTTTGGAGCATGGAATGGAAGGAAGCCAAAGGGTTAGAATTTGAGAACTTTTGGTTTTCCATTATATGCATACATTATAGATAGAGGTGAAAAAAATGGATGATAGGAGCACAAAATGTATTATGGTTGGATATGGTTCAAATGAAACTATTTATAGATTGTATAGCCCAATAGAACATTCAATGATTATAAGTTGAGATGATTTTTTATGAATTTGCAGTGTTAGTGAAGCATATCGATAGCGACTACAAAGGTAGGAGAAGCATTAAGCTTTTGGATGTCCCCTCAATGGAGATAATTTAGGAATATACCAAGGGAACTTCAAATGAAGATAATCCTTCATTTTGGGAGAGTGTAGAAGTGAAAAAAACCTAACAAATAATTGTTGACACTAAGAACATCAACAAGAATCCAAAAAATATTAGAGACACTATGGAGTTATGCAAGGACTGTTGAAGTGCTTAAACCCCGAACAATAAAAATTGTGCTTAAAGGCCAAAACATGGTAGAATGGAAACAAGTTGTGGATGAAAAGTATGAGCCATTAGTGAAGAATCAAACTTGGGCACATGTTCCTCTACCAATAGGTAAGAAAGAAACTAGTACTAAGTGGGTTTTCAAACAAAACAAGTCAAGTGATATAGTTGAGAAATATAAAGCTCAATTGATGGTGATAGTGTACACACAAATTTAGGGCACGGACAACCCAAAGAATTTTATACCAATATTGAAGATGGCATCCATTATAGAAATATCAACAATTGCAATAATGATGCATATGCATATCCATCAACATGATGTTGAGACAAAATTCATTAATGGTATGTTGTAGGAAGATATATGTAGGGAACAACTTGAGGGTTATGTACAACAAGGCAACAAGCATATGGTGTGCATGTTGCAAAAGTAATTTCATAGACTTAAGAAATCCTATAGGGCATGATATTGACACATTGATGCACATTTAATGAATGAGGGTTTCCAACATTATACTACATATCTAAATATTTATGTCAAGCATAATGTCAAGTATTTATCATTCTATCATTCTCCATAGATTATGCATTTGTATGAGCAAGGAATTATCTTTGTTAAATTCTTTCAAATCAAAACTATTGTAGAATTTGACATGTTGGATCACCAGGTAAATGTTGCAACATTGGGAAACAATTAAAAGGATTTTCACATTTCTAAAAGGAACATGGGCATCAACATCTGTGAGAGAATGTTAGATGCAATGCAATTGTTTAGATATTATGATGCAGATTGGGAAGAAGATGTTGTTGAGTTCAAATCAACATCTATATATTGCTTCAAGTAGGCTGGTGGAATTGTCTCATGGAGAAGAAGTAACCCACCATTTCCTTATCAAGTGTTAAAGAAGAACATGTAGTAGAAAATGACAAAGGTACATATTCAGATGGATTGAGAAGTCTTGAAGAGTATGAGGATAGACATGCATAGTTTTACTAATCCCTGAGTTGTTTCAATTTTGAGGAAAAGCCCTTAATTCTAGATCATCCCAATTTTTAATGACAAGTTAATCACCTCATAGTTTATGTAAAACCTAATTAGGAGGAATGTCCTTGATCCTAAACAATTCCCTCCTTCCATTTTGTGGAAATTATTCTTTAATTGGACCCCGTGCAGAGTGACTTGTGAATGAGGCCAACGTTGATATTTTTTTAGTTTGTGCTTGTATGCACTGAAATTTGGCATGGTTATAGTAGATGCATGCATTAACGTTATGGGAGAGTTTCAAGACTCAAACAAAAATCACACAAATAATTTGACAACAAAACAACAAAAATTAGAACCTGATTGTGAAGGAGATGAACTTGTCCATTTTTTCCTTGTTATGCTCGAGGACATGGTTCTAAGTGGAGTCCATTTATTGTTGTGAGATACACATGCAAAAACTTATGGATCCTAATTTTAACATACCATTTTATTGGTAGGCCCTCAAGAGCCTCCCGATTCTATCTCTATAAAGAGCCTATAAGTGACCTTCAACAAAGGAAAAAATGAGTTCCTTTGTTTGACATTTTGTCTACTCCATTGTCTTCCTTTCCCCCAAAACAATTCTAATGAATAACTTTCCCATGCATCTTATGGCCATATATATGAGTTAAATTCCCATTTTGAAATAGGCCACTTACATCATAGAACATTGGCCAGTCATGCCAAAGGCTCCGATCAATAGGTCATTTTTGTCATGCTTCTCTTGGGTACATGTAACATTGTTAAGGATATTTGGTCATGATGAGACACAAGAATTTCAATTACAAGGATGATTATAGGACCAACTTCAAATATTGAGCACAACAAGAATGATCCTTGGGGCCTAAGCCATGAATTGACAATGAAGAACTAAGGATTTAGTCCCTAATACATGATTCATGGGGCCTAATTGTGGATATACATGGCCTATTTTTGGAGATACAAGGATTGATTGTATCTTTAGGGCCTAAAAAGGATCCATATGTCCTAATTAAGTACATTTGTGGCCTAATTATGGATCTACAACACATGATTAGGTATATATAGAGCATAATTAGGGAATTAAAGGGCCTTGTTTTTTTTCCTCCTAGTTTTCTTTGGGATTATTTCTTCTTATACTTCATCCTCCTCTTATTGTTGGTGTTACTTTTTCCAATTAAAAAATACGTAGGGTTGAGATAAAACGCTATTTGGGAGTGAATCATTTTTTGCATGCAAGGACATAGGGGGTACAAGGGTCGATTCAAGATTTTGGGTTTCCGTAGGAATCAAAAGAGGTTCAATTAAGGGAGGAACAAAGGATTGATGAGTAAGGAAGGGAGGAGGAAACAATAAATCTACTAGTTGAAGTGACTTAGAGATCAAGGCATTGGGATCTAAGTCCAACTAGGATAGAATGTAATGCTTCTTTTTATGCATTTTTTCAATCATAGGTTTTCCCCATCTAATTGTTTTCCCCATATATGAAGGTATACATAACCTACCCCCCTCTGTATTTGAACCTATGACCTCTAAGTAGTATACACATATTCTTAACCATTAGGCCCACATTGGTGTATGAGACCCCCTTGTTTGTGGGACAAGGGACCCCCTCCATGCAATGATTTGAATGCTAATGTATACAAAGGTATACATACCCTACCCCCCTCTAGATTTGAGATTCTGACCGATTACGATGAAACACATGTTATTAACAACAATTTATTAAATATTTTATATATGTAATTTATATAATATATAATTTATATATTTATTTATTATAATATATATTTAATAATTATAATTATATAATTTATATAATTTATATATTTATATGATATATAATTTATATAATGTATAATATATAAATTATATATTATATACATTATAAAATATATACAAAATATACAAAGATTAAAATTAAAAATCGTAATCCAACCTCACCCACGCACACATAACCAGCTAGCCTCGATCTCCAACTCCAATTCCCAATTCCCAACGGACATTGCTCGAATTACCTCACTAATTAGAGTGTATGCAACCATTGCTAGCTGGAGCAAGAGATCGAGCTAGAGAATAACCCCATGTAGAGTGACCTATGAGAATGCCCTTGTTGGTCGAGCGACAGAGGAGAATAATCTGTGAGAGTGCCCTTGTTGGCTGGAGCGACATAGGAGGAGGGAGTTAGATAGATAAGGAAATGCCAAAATCGGTAAGAATAGATATCCACATATTCTATTTATCCTCGTTTATAACATGATTGCAATGATCGGTATGGTTTTTTCATTACTTGGAGAAAAATTACCATTGTCCCTTAATCTTCGAGATGTGATCTAGGGTTTACGATAAAATTAAAACCAGCGGAAAAATCAATGAGTATATGGGTTTCACTACACTCATATCAATGGATCTGAGTTGCATGCTAGTGTCTATGATAAAACGAAACCAGTGAATGGATCAACGAGTTGCTATTTTTGTTGGAATCACACAAGTTCCACCAATCTAAAATGGTTTCTTTGATGATTTTAAAAACTAGGGTTTTTCCCAATGACAAGCATTTTCAAAATGCTTTTGATGATCAAAGTAGAAAATAGCTTCCCAAAAAGTGTAAGGTCAATGTTTTCACCTCCACCACACCCAAATACACTTATTAGAGATGATGGTATGCATTGACAATGCTCAATGTGGGTTGTTTACACCTCAGAGAAAAATGGCCATTATCCTTTAATTTCTTTAGGTCATGAGCTAGGGCTTGCGGTAAAGTGCATATTGATGAACGAATCGACAAGCTATCAATTTTGTTGGACTTGTGTACATGAAATAGCACTAGGGATTCCTGCATCACATGAGTTCCACCACCCTAAAAAAAAATTCTCATACAATTTCATTCAATGACCCAACATATTGTTTACACCATGTTTTGAACAATTAGTGTAAAGAGTTTTGATTATGGTGTTGGAATCTTGCATTTGGTTACTAGCAAGGCTCGTCTAATTGACAAATTAAAGAACCTGAACAAGTGACCATGGAAAAAGTACTTTCTACACTTCATTACCAACAAGTATTTACTAATTATATCCCAACCAACAATCATTGCATTCCATTTCTATAATACCACTTCCCGCTACAATATTACATTCAAATCAATTTTTTTATTGCATAATAATGGATCTGCTTACCTTGTTTCAGAGCCAAGCACATGTAGACAAAACACTAACCATGGTAATTGAGTTGGGTTTTATTCCCAAGACAACCAAATATGGCTCATAGTTAAAATGGAGGGGAAATCAAAAGGTGTAAATTATTTTCTATATAGTATAGTTTGACCTCAAATTGTGGGTTTTATCTTGAAATAATTGCATTACATTTCAAGAAGACCACTGCCCACAAGAACATTACATTCAAATCAAATTTTATTAAATAACAATTGATCTACTTACCTTATTCTAGGACCAATAAATATGAACATGCATGCATAGCACTGACCACAATGATTGAGTTGGGTTTATGCCTAAGACTACACACATTTCATTGAAGAATGTTAATGCTTAATGGGGAAAAATGAATCTGGCATAACCAACAATTATTGCATTCCATATATCTACCTACCTTGTTCCAAATCCAATAAATCTTTGCATGTAGGAATAACACTAACCATGGTGATTAAGTTGGGTTTTATGCCTAGGACATGCATTTCATTGAAGAATGTCAAGGATTCATGGGGGGGCAATGATTGCATTCAAATTGAAGAATGTGAAGGATTATAGGTGTTAGCACTATGTAATGCTAACACCTAGAATGTGAAGGATTATAGGTGTTGGGACTGTGATTGATTAATGCTACTTTCTTTTGAATGGTAGTGCAACTAATTAATGCTACCTCCTTTTGAATGGTAGTGCAACTACTTCTTCTTTTAGCTTTTAGAAGTGCTTGGGGCATTTATCGAGGTGTAATTTCCAACAATCTTGGTGTGTCACTTTCTCTCACAATACTTGTAATACATGGTGGGAGGTGTTGTTTCTTGCATCATTTCTACAATCTTCTTCGCAGACCGCTTATTATTCTTCCCATAAATGACACCTTGAACCACCATAAATGACACCTTGAACCACCACAAATGACCTCTCGAAGACATCCTTTGCCAATTAGGTATATAGGTAACACTAACATTCTTGAGCACTAGGTATGGGTCTCGGGGCCTTGACATGGTCAAGGGAGGAAACATGAACTTTAGGCCTTAAAGGAAGCTTTCAATGAGCCATGGACAATAAGGATGCCTCATAGAACCACACAAGGCCTTTTGAGGGTATTCCAACCTATGGTTGGGGATGTCAATGCCACTAGGTGTTTTTGAGTAGTAGGTATGTGTCTCAAGGTCTTGGAAATGATATAGGGAAGAAGGCCATGCCTTAGGTTCTAAATAAATCTTTGAGTCATCTAGAGCCATGAACAATGCCTCAAAGTATCACACATAAACTCTAGAGAGGTATCCTTGGCCTCTAAGAAATGATGTTAGTGCTCTCACAAGGTTTTGAGCATTAGCTATGGGTCTGAAGGCCTTGATATGGTTGAGTGGGGAACCCAAGGCTTAGTTGAAGTACAAATATTCTAGGCATTCATGGCCAAACATGACACCTCAAACTAGCACACCCAATCTCTCAAGGTTTTATGCAACTTCTAGGGCTCAAATTTCATGAATGACACCTCAAACCACCATAGATGACCTCTCGAGGGTATATTTGGCATTTAAGTGGGAGTATGGGCATCAATAGGATATTTTGAGCACTGGGTATGGGTCTTGGTTCCTTGGACAAGATCAAGAGAGGAAACCCTCTCCTTCCATCCCATTGTCTCCTCTCAAGTTCAATTCCTTCACTGTCTTCCATATAGAAGACCACAACCCTTTCCTTTATAGTTTGTACAACTTCATCAAAACCATTACACCCTATGCATACAATGGATTAAACAACAACTCGATCATCTTGTAATATCTATCACAACCAACCCCAACATTATTTCCAACTCGAACCTTTCCTCCATTCCCCACCAGCCACTAAAGGTGCTTTCCAAATATGTGAAATTCTAGGATCATGGATTTCCAAACTATCGATCCCCACTCAAACTCTTTGATAGGTCTCAAATCCATTTCTCCACTGAGCATAGAGGGATATGAAAATATATGCAACTTATATGCAACTATATGCAACAATGCAACTTATGCAACTATATTGCAACAATTTCGTATGCAACTATATGAAAATATGAAACTATACAATTATGAAACTATATGCAACTATGCAACATGAAACTTAAGCAACTTTATGAAACTTATGCAACTTTACGCAACTTTATGCAACATGCAACTTTATGCAACAATGCATCTTACACAACTTTATCCAACTTTACGCAAATTTATGCAACATGCAACTTTATGCAACAATGAAACTTATGCAACTTTACGCAACTTTATGCAACATGAAACTTATGCAACTATGCAACTTATGAAACTATGACACTATATGCGACTTATGAAACTATATGCAACTATATGATGGATAAGTGTGGCAATTTCAACTTTATGCAACTATATGCAACTGTGTTGGTACCAAAAATGTATATTGTCACGATAACTTATCTTCTTGTTTTAATGAGTATAGGTACAACCAAATAGGTATCTATCAGATCTATCTTCCTCGAGTGATGATCAAGATATACTAAGAGAGGTTGAAAGTGAGACGTGTTGTACTAGATCTACCAGTTATATATCAACTAGGTTGGAAAAGCTAAGTAAAAGATTTTGTACCCGCATGCAATTTTTTATTGCCAACGGAGGATTGTGTAATTATGATGTTGAGAGCATAGGTGACATTGAGTTTCTCTTGAGGTATAAACATATAGTGCAACAATGGGAACCTAAGGAGCTACATGAAGTGGACACAGATTTCTTCATCAGTGGGAGGATGTATCACATTGCTCCTTCGTCCTTACATGGATTGGGGTTATTTTCCATGGATGGCATAAAGGTTAGCTATGGAACTGTAACTAAATTGATGGAGTATGTCGGACCATTATACAAATACAATCATCGGTTTATGTTGGTCCAATATACGCAAAGTATGCGGAGATACGGAGTTTCCGCAAATTATATACAACTACTAGATAACAATCAAAATAAAGGGGAAACTATGTATATCGATGGAAGGCCAAAAGCTACTGGAAACATTGTGGGCTTTACAAATAGTACATGACCAGTGGAAACAACTAAGAAACCAAATTGCATATTTGAGGCACGAGAAGGAAATCGTATATTTGTATGTGCAACAAAAACAATAGTTCCAGGTGAAGAGTTGTTGATCGATTACAACTTAAATCGAATAGATGGAGGGGGTGTGACTATGGGGGTAAATATCTTACATACCATTCAACTCAACCTTTCATCAATCATTGTTACAATTTATCGCTGCAATATTTCAAATTTTTACTACATAAATTTTTTACAATTACTTTGATAACTCTTGTTGATTAATTTATTGTCTCAACATCTATCCAGGGTGACTGTGGAAAGGCACCCACTTCGCCTCAATAGGTAAATGTTAAATACAGTAAAAAATTATGACTACAACAACTAAATTTCAGAAATTTCAATTTTTTTTTTTTTTTTGCAATATTTCATTTTCTTAATGTTACAGGTGAATTTCATAACTTTTATTGATTGATTTATTGTGTCAACATCTGTCCAGGGTGACCGTGGTAGAAAATCACCCGCTACATCTCTCCAGGGTGACCATGGAAAGGCACCCACTGTGCCTCAGCAGGTAAATGTTAAATATAGTAACAACTTATGACTACAGCAACTAAATTTCTGAAATTTCATTATTTTTTTTCTGATATTACTCCAATATTTAATTTTTTAAATGTTACAGGTGAATTTCATAACTTTTGTTGATTGATTTATTGTGTCAACTTCTGTCCAGGGTAACCATGTCCGGGTTTCACCTGCTACATCTATCCAGGGTGACCGTGGAAAGGCACCTGCAGTGTCTCACCAGGTAAATGTTAAATACAGTAACAACTTATGACTACAACAACTAAATTTCTGAAATTTTGTTATTGTTTTTCTGATATTACTGCAATATTTCATTTTTTTAATGTTACAGGTGAATTTCATAACTTTTTTTGATTGATTTATTGTGTCAACATTTGTCCAGGGTGACCATGTCTGAAAAACACCCTTTACATCTGTCCAGGGTGACCGTGGAAAGGCACCCGTGGTGCCTCACCAGGTAAATGTTAAATACAGTAACAACTTATGACTACAACAACTAAATTTCTCAATTGTTAAAGTTCATCTCATTACTTTTATTCATCAATGTATTACGGCATGATCAACATGGGAAGGCTCCCACAGAGGATATTGATGAGGATGAAATATTTTATTCGACTGACCCAATGACAACTATAATGAAGGCCTTAAAGAAGGCTAGCATAGAATATCTAGGTTTGATTAGCAAAAGACCCCTGACATAGGAGGACAGGGCAAGAATTGTAGAGCTACAAAATACAATAACTAATTTTGGGGTAAGTGGCATCTTCACATATTTTTGTTAGCTATGACAATTTCATATCCGTTTTTTAGTTTTATATTTTGTATATGATCTGATAAAGAAAAATTTTCGGTTTGTAGGATTTTTTAAACCTCGTGCGTGGGGAACCTGTCGATCCTGCAACTGCTATAGGTAGCAATGATGGTCCAATGCAAAAACAAGGGCGACATAGCAAAGTGCAAGTGAGGCTTTCTGAGCCTCCTGAGGGTCCCCTCGAATCCATTGATGAGCGAAATGATTTTGACCGGCATGACATGCCGGAGCATGATGAGCTGGAGCCTAGGACTCCACATGATGACTCCAGAGAGGAACATAGTGTAGATGTATAGGATACTATTATGCATGGAGAAGAACGAATTAAAAGCACCTAATCACTAGATGTCACCTTTCTGGTGGATGACGCATGTGTTTTGATCAAACTTCAGAAGATTGTAGGTAATTGTCTCATTAATTGATTCATTTTTTTCATGAAATTGAAATGGACATTTGTTGAGATTATTATAAATTAATGGATAACATGTTTCTATAGGAAACATTTTTTTCTATAGAAACTTACATGACAAAGCATTAGAGTTGTTTGGCCCCACCATTCGCACACAGTGGAATGGCCAAGATAGAAAAAATAAAGATGATTTAATAGATCACATGGTAAACTTGTTCGACAACACTTTCAACAAGAAAGTGGTTACAAAGTTAGCCCGCGAGAATTTAAAATACACCAGGGCCCAGTATAGGGATAAGTTGCAAATAGACCTCAAGCACGAGCACCCTCCCATGGTTCTCGAGAAAGAGTGGAAGGCGCTAATAGAGGATGCAAATGAGAACTTGTTTAAAAAACAAGGATGAAAACCACGAGTTGGTCAAGCAAGGTACAACACATGTCATATTATCAGTGAAATATAAGCATTTATGTTTTTCTTTCATGTTTTAAGTAAAAATTCTGATATCTAATTTTTTTCAAAAATTCCATATGTAGGCTACCAGGCACCTCCAAAGCAACAAAGGCCAGAGTGGAAAAAAAAGTCCAGCATAAACTAGGCCAGGGTGGCTACGGAAAACTAAAAGACCAAATAGTAAGATTTAAATGATTAACTGTGGTTAATATTTATTTAACAGTAGCGAACAAATATATGTTTTTGTTATTGGTATTTTTAATGGTGTTATGCATTGCAGTTAAATATGTTTGACACTACTGCCACCGAGGAGGACCTAAATCTTGGTTACAAGCATGGTTTTAAAATTTTGATTGAATATAGAAAAATCTTGGGCCGGACTCCTATCTCCCCAACCACACAGGTAAATTAAATGAATAAGGAAATCGCAATAGCATGCTTGTAAAGCCTATTCATATTTTATTATATCACCCTTAACTAAGTATTTATGTTTGTTTTCAAGCAACAGTGCTATCGTAGTAGTGAATCCAACGGTATTCAGAAAACACTGCATCATACAAGGGTGCACATGTCCAATGATAGTGTAGAGCAGAGTACCCGTTCCAGTATGTATGCTTCATAATTAGAAATATTTACTGTGATTGTAGATATTTATTTCCTGACTTATACTTATATATTATCTTCTCAAAATTGAAGAGCATGTAGCTCAGGAGGGTGAAATGTGAGAGAAACCAAGTGGACAGGAAATTAACGCACCAATTGTCGCAGTTACAGAGACAGGTAAAGAACAATAGTGTAATGTTAATCAAAATAATGAATTGGTTATTTCAATTATATTTCAACATATCGACATGATCATTTTTGTTGTTCCAGTTCATGACCTTGAACAGATGCTAGCTAACCCTTCTCAGTGACGTACCAGAAGTACGGTACATGAGCACACACAAACAATAGAAGGACAGGGCACACAAAATACAATGTCCTTGTATGGTTATGATATCCCAATTGTCAGTTTTATGAATGTAAAAAAACAAAAATCAAAGAAAAATTAGATGTATAAATTCATGTCTTGTATTTGGATCTTTATCGATGTTTATATGTTCATATGTTTTTATTACTATCCTAGTTATGCATGAATGTCCATATGTTTTCTATATAAAGAAAATCATTTGTTGGGTATGGGGAATTGAGAGCGATGTGAGGGGGGGGGAGGGGCCATATGAGCTTCCACCTTCACGTGGTTAGCCTTGTTCAGTAGAGAATAACCTATTCTTGAAACAAAGAGAATATCATTAAGGTATGCGGAAACTTAATTTTTTTCTAGAGTATTTTACATAACTAAATGCATGCTTATTTTCTTATTAATTATTTACTCATAAAAAAATTGTCTTTTATGATTCATGCTAGTATTGGTGATGGAAATGCATCTCGTGGAAAACTCTTATCAAGTTGTATGGGCTAATGGATTTGGCGAAAGGACAATGAAAAGGTAAGGGTTTTGACGTGTTTTTAAAAGTAGGCTTTATACTAGTAAAAGTTCGCAATCCTCATGAATATGTAGATATTGATATATATGCCAAGTTCCATGTGGTGTTTTTATTGTCTAATTTATTTGTTATTGTCAAGTTATTTGTCAAATTTAATGTGTAGATATTGCATATATGCCAAGATCCACGTGGTGTTTTTATTGTCTAATTTATTTGTCCAATTTAATGTGTAGGTGGTTGTACAGTACATCGAGTGTACACTCTTTACCTAACTCATATTTCAACTATAAATCTAGAACCCTAAAGAGGTATTTTAAATATAAGTTTGGTTTACTTGTAGTTTTTTTATAAAGAAGTATAACTATTTTAGAGAACCCCCATATAGAAAGTCTTTATCCATATCCTCATTATGGAAAATAAATTAGAAAAGATCCCTCACTTCATTCATTTCCATAATCCTAACCTTATTTCTATCCCTAGTCCAAATCCTAGTTCATATTAAACAATGCATGAAGCTAATCCTAATAATCTAGACCCCTCCTCTCATCCCACATGTTAGTGCAAGTATTATAAGGCTCCAAAGGACACTACTACAAAATGCTTATTCTTATAATAATAATTCACATCCAAATCCTTGTA
>ML805659.1:45156-64353 GCA_009831015.1 Picea engelmannii
TCGAGAAATGGTCTTAAGATATCATCCATCAATCTTAGAAGTGTTGTCATAGTATTGTGTAATATAAATTGCATAATGACTCACTCATGCAATCCATGTGTTTTTTTGAAAGTAATATTCCAAATTATTCTTTGTGTATATTAGCATATTGGTATCCTTACTTCTAATCCAACTTCATGATAACACATGCTTCCAATATTTGGTTGATTAGTGCCTTGATTATTTGTAGGGGATATATATATATATATATATATACCATAATCTTGTTCAATCTAAAAGATCTACACATTTTCTCTAGCATCTATCTTTCAATAGAAATGTCGGCTACACCTGTGGACCTGCACACTTGCTACACTTGTGGACCTGCACACCTGCTACACTTGTCATCAATGAATTACTTCCTATGTTGTTGAATGCCAAGGTCACCATCCCACTCAGGACAAATCACCATCCTAAGTTGTTTTTAAAAAGAACTTCTTGCATCTTGTTGAGAAAGTAGAGACATTGTAATATGGCATTACCATATTACAATGTAATATGGTAATGCCATTTTACATTGTAATATGGTAATGCCATATTACATTGTAATATGGCATTACCATATTACAAAGTAATATGGTAATCCCATACTACATTGTAATATGGCATTACCATATTACATTGTAATATGGTAATACCATATCTCGTGTTTTTTTTTTTTTAAACTTAAAGGACGTGTCGCAATATCGACAATAGTTCGTCGGAAACCAATTTTTATTCGTCGCAATTTGCCACGGTTTTTCATCACACATACAGAATCTACATCGTAAGTTTTTGTCTTGGCATAACTTTATGTCGCTATTGCCACGCTTTTGCATCGCAACTTTCCACATTTTTTTTACATTTCCACGGTTTTTTGTCGCAATTGTCCACGTTTTTGTGTCACACATACAACATCTGCATCATAATTTTTTGTCTTGGCATAAATTTTTGTCGCTATTGCCATTCTTTTGCGTCGCAACTTTCCACAATTTTTTTACATTGCCATGGTTTTTCGTCGTAATTGCGATGAAGTTTTGAACCAATTTCAATGATGCATAGGGTTAACCCATCTTGATGGTGATGACACATGGAGAGATAATTTTTTCGTTGTTTCCACGAACACTTGGTTCATGGATATAGCAACGAAAAAAAGTCTTCGCTTTCATGGAAATTGAGACGGATAAGTGTGGCAATAGCAACGAAAAACCATCACAAATTTGGTCATATGTACTAGTGTGCGTGAAATAGGTTGGAAACTTTGTGAGTCAACACAAGGAGTGCATGTCTGAACTCATTCAAGTCAGAAGAGAAGTTTCCAGGAGGGCACACTAGGAGAATTCACATACTCAGAGGGAAATGTCAAGGTGGTTGGGTACCTTGGAAAGAAAGATTGTGTAGGAGGAAGCACAGTTCAGAGTCACTGAATAATCTGTAATACTCTGCCAGGAGGGAATAGAGAAAGTACAAGTGCGTACAGGAGCAACACATTATGAAGTGTTGGAAGCGTTGAAAGAAACCTAGGGTTGTTGAACACTCTAAGGAAGGAAGGATTTTCAATGGTGCATCGAAAAAGGAAAGGAGATGCCTTAAGACTTCTGGAAGGTCTAAGGGAGAAGCTGACGAAAATCTTAGTCGAGCGTAAGGAGTGTGCCAAGGGTACAACAAGTTTATATTACAAGCTCAAGAGGAAGAGCGTTAAGTTTCCAGGAGGGCACCAGAAATTCCACTAAAGGAAAGAAGAGAGTTGTGGGGTTAAGAGGACCCACACTTTGGATAAAGGAGAACTTGTGATAGAGTTTGTCAGGTTCTAGCAATGAGCCGAAGAGTCAATCCAACTTAGGTGTTCAAACGATCCTAGACCGAGAGGTCGAGCATCCCTGAAGGGGGTGGGGTTTGTGCCATTGATACATGGTATGGTATAGGTTGATATACATGGTTGATGAGTGATGTACATGGTTTGGTGATGGTTTTTGTATCCATTTGAATGGATCTGGTTGATGATGGTATATCAGTGACAGTAGCAGTGATAGTAATAGTGACAGTGATAAGGTTAGTGACAAGTTGGTTGATGTGATGGTGACAGTTACAAGTTGGTTGATGTGATAGTGGTAGTCATAGGTTGATGTGACATGTTGATGGTGACAGGTTGATGTGACATTTTGACAATGACAGGTTGACAAAGGTAGTTATTTTGGTAGTGACAGTTTGGTCTACACTTATATTGCAGGGCGGAAGGACGAGGCAAGGAAAGGGGGTTGTAGCCTCCTTTCGACTGGAGCTGGAGAATCATGGAATTGGATCTTCCTTTAGGTTGGAGGCTGTAAACTAGGCGGTTGGAGCCCCCTTCCAGTTGTATCTAGTAAACCAAGGAGTTGTAGCTTCCTTCAGGTTGGATCCTATAAATAGGGGGTTGGAGCCTCCTTCGAATTGTAGCTGGAGAATTGGGAAGTTGTTGCTTCCAATGAATGTATTCTTAACAATATACAAGAAAGCATTCCATGGTTTTCTCCCATTTTGGTTTCCACGTAAATTTTGGTGTATTGTTTATTTGATGTGATGTTGTTGATGTGATGTTTCTTATGTTTATATGCTCATGATATATTGAATTAAATCATGGATGATACATTGATGATGTATTACTGATAAGTTTAAGTTTATATATTGTGGTTAAAAGTGGTAAAATTGTTCATATTCATTCACCCCCTCCCCCCTCTCAGTATTCCAACATAGTATGCAAAGGATATGCTCAAGTTGAAGGAGTATATTTTGAAGAAAAATTTTCTCATATTTCCATAATCGAAGCAATAAAAATGATCTTGGCCTATGCATTCTCCAAAAGGATCATAGTATATCATATGGACGTAAAATCAACGTTTCTTAATGGAGAATTAAAAGAATAGGTCTACATAGAACAACCAAAAGAGTTCGTATTGTCAGAAAGAGAAGATTATGTTTGTAGATTGAAGAAATATTTGTATGGACTCAAGAAAGCCCCTAGATCCTGAGACTAGACAATTATTTACAACAAGGAGGATTCAAAAAGAGAAATGTAGATAATAATCTCTACATAAAAGTGGATCGTGACAACATACTTATCATTGAAGTATATGTGGATGACATCATCTTTGGAAGTGATGATGACAAGTTGAGTAAGAATTTTTCCAAAGAAATGCAAAATGAGCTTGAAATGTCCCTACTTGGTGAGTTGACTTTATTTTTGGGACTCCAGATATCTCAGCTGGATGGAGGTATTTTCATTTCCCAAACCAAGTAAATCAAAGAAATGTTGAATAATTTTGGAATGGAAGATTGCAAACCTGTAAGTACACCTATGGTGACTAGTTTCAAGTTGAGAAAAGATGATGAATCTAAGGAAGCAGATCAGGGAATATATATATCGATGATTGGAAGCATACTCTATTTGACAACCTTAATACCAGGTGTGATACAAGCAGTTGGACATGTTGCAATATTTAAATAAGCATCAAAGGAAACTCATGTTATGGCAGTAAAGAGGATCTTCAAATATCTCAAAGGAACAACAGAGTTTGGATTGTGGTATCTGAAAGGGAATGAGATGACTATGGTTGCCTACAAAGATGCAGATTAGGAAGGAAGCATTGATGATAAAAGAATTACTAGTGGAGAAGCCTTCTACTTGGGTGATTTTCTGGTATCCTAGTTAAGTAAGAAGCAATCCTCAATATCCTTGTCTATGGCAGAAGAAGAATATATTGTAGCAGCAGCATGTTGTCAAAGGGGGGGAGAAAGAAAAAAATTAGGAGAGAAAGATCATAAGAATATATGTTCTAGCATTAAAGAAGATGTTAATCTCTTGATGTTGAAGTTGAGGAAGTTTTGATCGTCTGAGATCTTATGCTCCAAGTTTTCACATAATGAAAGGTATGTTTTCTATATGTTTTGAGGCTTGTAGCTTGGAGGTTATGATATATGCTTGAGGAATATATTGGAGGTTATGGCATATTCTTTGAGGCATATCTTGGATGGTTTGTTACATGATTAAGGAATGTTTTGGCACATGTTTTGAGGTATATCTTGGTACATTCTTGATGCATATTTTGGCACACGGTTTGATTCATATCGTGGTGATTTTGAGCACATGACTTGGAGGATATTCTTGGAGATATTGGCATAATTTTATGTGGTTGTATCAGTATCAGTGATAGTGATAGTAACCGTGATAATTTGATTCTATAATTTATATTCAATGGAGGAAGGAAGGGAAAAGGAAAGGGAGTTGTAGCTTCCTTCAGGTTGGATCCTATAAACTAGGGGGTTGGAGCCTCCTTCTAGTTGGAGCTGGAAAATTCAGGGAGTTGGATCTTCCTTCAGGTTGGTACCTATAAATTATGGGGTTGGTGCCTCCTTCGAGTTGGTGCTGGAGAATTTTGAAAGTTGGTGCTTCCTATGAATGTAATCTTCTGAAATATTAAGAAAGCATTTTGTGGTTTTCTCCAATTTGGGTTTCCACATAAAGTTCTTGTGCACTGTGTATATGTGATTATATGTTTATGGTATCTTGAATGCAATCATCAATGATAACTTATTGATATATTAAATGATTACATATTGTGATTACAAGTGGTAAAAAGTGTTTAATATTGATTCACCCCCCCCTCTCAGTATTAGTGAATATTCCAACAATAAGCTCGTGCTAATAAATATGAGATTTTAAAAAGTAAAATTTATAATAAAATATTTTCATAATAACATAAGATATGTTTTTTGTTTTTTTTTTTGTTTAAGTAAGAAGTATTGTATATTAAAAACCTTCCAAAACCACAATGGAATTCTAGAATACAACAATAGTCATACTATAATTACTGGACTACCCCAACAGAGGGGAAACCAGTCCAGTCGGCAAAGGAGTTGAGCATAAGTAGTGCTATAAACTAAGAAAGAAAAGTTTTAGATAAACTGTTCCCCCGGTAAAACTCAAAGAAACTATCATGACTGCATATAAAACTATAAGCCTAAACACCTGGAAGATAGCCTCGCCATGTGGCTTGGAGGTCCCCCATCCAAGGTTCCTCCTCGACATACGTCACTTGATCTGCCCATAGCACCTCGCCTATCACATTGCCTGCGGTTCTATCGACATCTATCGTTGTATCCTGCAATTGTTGACTTGCCGAGTCCACCTCCGTTGTCATGCACCCAGTTTGCTCCATCCCATTCTCTACTGAGCATTGTTCCTTGGCGTTTCGTCCATCGGTTGTTGCTCGAGGCACCTCCTCTGAAGTCGCTTCGACCGGGTCTGAGGGGAAGGCCTCGTGCATGGAAGAAAGGAGCTGAAGAAGGGTCATCAACTTGTCATCTATGGTCTGTAAGCGAAAATGGAGGTCCTCCACCCCCTGTCGAAGTTCAAAGACTAGTCTGTAAAGGATGTCTAGGCTTTCTCTAAGCTGCACCCCATTGTAGGAGTCATATGGCTGGTATTCATAGTTCCCAGGCCTGTGTGGAGAAGGGGGCGTGCCACCTGAGCTTCTTGGAAAATCAAAGACTGGTGTAGGGTCCAGCTCAGTCAGAGTGGAGGTGAAACAGAGACGTGAGGGTGAGCCCGACATCCGAGGGATGATTGCCAAAGAGTTCAGCTGCGAAACCAGTGGAGATGGAGAGGGAGGAGTGATGGGCTCGGGCTGGAGGGGAGGGGAGGAGCAAATGGAGGGTGAGTCGGGAGGCGAGAGCGAAGGCTGGTGAGGTTTCCATGGAGTGCCTCGCCTCAACCTCCCCCTCGGGCGTGGCATGAGGTGGTGCTGGTGGCTATCCAGAGAAACGAGGTGCACCAAGACAAAGTGGAAGGCGCGGAGACAAGTAAGGCCTACAAAGAGCCGAAGGAATCGAACCAGATCATACCATGGCCGCGAAGGGAGGATCCCTTAGGCACTCGAGTAGAGACAAGGGGCATTCATCTGTGGCAAAGCCATGCGAGGATGCGCATAAGGAGATGATGATTGCATAAATGCGCAGTCACGTTGAGGTAGGATCCATTTAATTCTGGAGGAGGGTGGCGGGCGGTGGCATGATCCCGTCACATGGCTCCATGCCTCGGTGGCTGGTGCCTACCTCCGTTGTGTGCCAAGTGTGCTGCACTATCACCCCATCCAGGGAGGAGTCCACCGATCCAACTTTGCGGATACAATGTTGGAGAATAGGGTGATTAGGATCCAGGGCTGAGTTGCATAGAAGTTCTGATCCACTCTAATTGGTACCCAAATTAGCTAGATCATCCACAACCTAGTTCGCCTTCCTCCTGATGTGGGCAAGGATGATAGCGTGATTTGGTTGCAATAAATCTGTGATGATCTGTAGCCCATGGGAAAGTCTCCATCTAGGCGCTAGTCTATTCGGGTTCGCTCCATTTAAAATTCTGCGCAGCAGGTTGATGATGATTTGAGAGTCCCCCTCAACGATTAGCTTGGTGAAACCATTTTTGAAGGCTAATTGCAGTCCTTTAATGAGACCCCAGAGTTCTTCTGCATTGTTCATAGAATGACCGAGGGAGCCTGCACTTATGAGAAGGATGTGCCCATAATGATTGTGGAAGACTACCCCATAGCCTGTTGCGCCTGGGTTTCCTTTAGAGGCCCCCTCAAAATTGAGTTTGATGAAATCCTTCGAGGGAGGAGACCAAAAGGAGGGGCTTCTAGAAGGGGGGGCACAAGAGGAGGGGAGGGCCTGAAGAGAAGGGAGTGGTGTCCAATGCTGAAAGATGGGGAGTTCGGAGGGTGTGTCAGTTAGGTCGGCGTCAGACCACTGCTGGAGGTGGATAGTTTCCATGATATTACAATGGCATTGATACCAGCAGTGTTTCCACGGAAGTGAGTTGCCTCTGAAAATTCGTCTATTCCTTTCTTTCTAGGTTTACCAAAGGATAAAGCCTGGAAGAAGTTTCCAAATACAATTGAGGAGGGGGGATTGGAAGGCCTGGTCCCTCCAATTCATTATGGTCTCAAATATGTTATCCCTGTTGTGGTCCGAGGTGTGCATGATAAGCGTCGCTTGATCCCAGATTTGAGCAGTATAAGGGAAAGAGTTGAGGAGATGGTTCATGGTTTCCTCCGCCTCTCCACAGAGTATGCAAATTGAGGGCCCCACAAAACCCCATTTCGAGAGATTATCCCAGGTTAGGATGCTTGAATGGGATATGATCCAAAGGAAGAGGGTGATTTTTGGCCAGTGTTTAAGATTCCATATTTTGTGCCAAGTTGTCATGTTCGGGGAGGGGTCTGTTTGAGTCTTGACCAAGTAGGCTTCCTGCATGCTGAAGGTACCCTGTGGTTGCTAACCCCACCAGAGGATATCCTCCCCCGCAATTTTGGGAATTTTCCTTTTAGCCATCTCTTCTTGCCAGGGTACCAAGTCCACATGTGCCTCTAGGTTGATGTGTTCCCTATCCAAGTGCCAGCAGCGCCATGTGTCCTCCGGGGGGGTCTCCTGCCAATAATTAGCTACTCTTGTCAGGCCTGCTCGTATAGCTTGGGTGCATATGCCTTGAGCCCAATCCTCAGTGCCCATAACTGGCCATTGTTGCCAGGAATCTTGCCAGAAAAGAGTTGTCTCCCCATTTCTGATTTCCTAGAAGGCATGCCGCATCACCAGCTGTCTGTTCTGCTTGGCCGTTGTCCAAATTAGGGAGCCTGGGTTGTCCCCATTCCACCAAATTAGGTTCTTCTCGGCCACATTTGGAGCATATTTCTTCCTCCAAAGTCTGGCCCAGAGGTCCTTGGGATTTTTTAACCAGTGCCACCATATTTTGTCACTGAGAACCTTGTTCATTATGAAGGGATCCCGTAATCCCAAGCCTCCTTGCTCCTTTGGTCGACATAGTTTTTCCCAGCTAACTAACGCTATTTTCTTCCCTGTGTTGAGGCCTTTCCAAATGAAGTTTCTCTGTAATCTTTTGATAGTTGTGAGGATGAACCTTGGGGCAGCCAACGTTGAAAAAGAATAAATCGGAAGGGCCTGAAGAACAGCCTGGAGGAGAGTAAGACGCCTGGGAAGGTTTAAGACTCTGTAGGTCCATGACGATAGCCTCTTGGTAAAGGAATATAACAGGTGTTCCCAGGGGGAGTTCTGAAGGGCATTATCAATTAATGGAATCCCAAGGTATTTGGACGGAAGGGAGCTTCGGTTGAAACCTAAGATAGCAGAGATATGGCACTGGATCGGAGGGGGCGTATTGAAGAAGAAGATTTGGGATTTTTCCTTATTGCAATCCAGTCCTGAGGTGTCTGAGAAGGTTTGGAGGATCTCCAGGAGAGAGTTGGCTTCGCGGACAGTCGGGATACCCATCAAGAGGGTATCGTCCACAAATTCGTTGTGCGGGATAGGGGGGGAGATGCCATGCAGGGGTAGACCTGTCAGAAGGTTGTTTTCAACTGCTGCATGAATCGAGCGACTAATACCTTTGACCAGGATGATGAAGAGGAAAGAGGAGAGAGGATCTCCCTATATAATTCCTCTTGAGGGGGAGAAGGGTCGCAAGGGAACACCGTTAATGAGAAGAGAGAAGAAGGTAGAGGAGGTTATATTCATAATCCAACTTACCCAGCTCTGATCAATTCCAAAGGCTAAGAGCATTGCTCGCATATATTCCCAACTTATCTTGTCAAAGGCTTTAGAGAGGTCTAATTTAAGGAGAATACCTGGAGTTTTGGTCTTCTGCAGAGAGTGAATCACTTCATGGGCTAGGATGACATTGTCCAGGATTTGTCTGCCCTCAACATATCCTGATTGCTCCAAGGAGATGATTGACGGCAAGATAGGCTTGAGTCTCCTGGCTATCACTTTTGTGAGGAGTTTGTAGATGACATTGCACAGTGCTATAGGTATGAACTTCTTGGGATGATGTGCCTACCCCTCTTTGGGAACTAAGGTGAGGAAAGTGGCATTGAGAGCCTGGAGGACCTATCCTGTGGCCCTGGAGTCTTCCAAAATTTCCCAAACCTCTGTTCTGATCATCGGCCAGCAATAATGGAAAAAATCACTGGTGAAGCCATCGGGTCCAGAAGCCTTGCATTTAGGGGTGTCTTGAAGTGCTTCGTCCACTTCCTCGATTGTGATGGGCCGGAGAAGTGCTGAGTTTTTCTCCTGGGTAACCAGGGAGGGCACATGCCACGTAACCTTAATGATGGCTTCATGTCTATCTGGGAGGGGTTCTATAAGGAGGTTTTGAAAATAGTCGATCAAGTTTGTCTCCATGTCCCCATGGGACTAGTGAATGGATTCCCCCCCATTTGAGATCAAATACGTAATCTTATTGGAGTTTCGCATTTGGATGAATTTTCTGTGAAAGAATTTAGATTGTGTTCCCCTTCCTTGATCCATTGGATGCACGATTTATGCTTCCATAAGATTTCTTCTTGTCTTTTCCTGGCTTCGAGTTGTTGATTTACTTTTATTTCCTGGGCTTTGAGCTCACTTGTTAACCCTTGTAGTCTGATTTGATGTTGGATCTCACCCATTTATTCTGACAATTGTTTTTGGGAGTCGAAGATATTTCCAAAGGTATGCTTGTTCCAGAGTTTAAGAGTATGTTTGAGATTCTTTAATTTCTGCTGGAATCTGAACATTTTGGATCCACGAGGGACCTCTGCCGCCCTCCACCAATCCTGGAGGTTTTCTTGGAAGTCTGGATGGTCAAGCCAAAACTGTTCAAACCTGAAGGGTTTCTTACCAGGTGTGGTTGGGACATCCATCCATAACTATATGGGCCAGTGATTTGAGCCAGAGAGGTTCAGAATAGTAGCTTCCATTTCCGTACCTTCCATCATAAGGGAGTCGGAGATGAGGAAACGGTCTAATTTGCAAGTGATTTGGTGTATTCCAGTCCTTCTGTTTTTCCAAGTATGAGTGCCATTGATGGCCTCCAGGTCAATAAGGTGAAGATCATCAATGAGGTTATTGAATTCGTTGGAGTCTCATTCCAGTCGTCTTGATCCTCCTTTTTTTTTCTCCAGGCCGCGAATGATGTTGAAATCTCCACCAACAGTCCATCTATTATACTGTGTTAGAGTGGTTATGTAGTTCAGGCTTCTGAGGAAGGCCTGCTTATCCCTTGGGTTGGCTGGGCCGTATACATTGGTCAGGTGTCCAGGCTTGTTTTAACCTATGAGCCTGTAATCTGCTGTGATGGACCATTTAGTGGTAAAGAAGTTTTCCAACAACAGCGCATTGGTGTTCCAGAGAATAGCCAATCCTCCGGCAGTGCCTATGGCATCAATTGAGGCCGCTACCCCTTGCTTCCAGTAGTAGGGAAGTATCCTGTCAATGTCTTCTGAAGTGCATTTTGTTTCCTGCAACATTACTATGTCCGGTTTTTCTGTCAATATCAGATCCCATAGCAATTTTTGCTTGCTACGTCCATTGAGGCCTTTGATATTCCATGAGATGATCTTCATAATGACGGGGGGGTGGAGAGAGGAGGGAAGCTATCTGAGATCAGGTGGATTTGTCCCGATTTTACCATGAAGTTGCCTATTTCCTATATGAGCTTGTTAGTGGATTTCCTCCCTCTTTTCTTTTCGTCTTTCTGAGCTTTATTTGGGTTTTTTTATTGACTACCCTGGATTCCTAAGGATTTGTTGGCTCGGGCTGAGGACCCAGCTGAGGAGTTAAGAAATACCTTGTGTATCTTCCGTAGTTGATCTCTAGGTATGGTATAAAGTTTTTGTTTCCTGTATGCGTGCTCAAGGTGCTCCAAATCCACCCCAACTAGATCTTTCTCCTCTAGCTCCATTTCTGCATCCCCTTCCTCTGTCTCCTACAGGTCTTGCGGTTCCTGAGCCACGTTTATGGGAAGGAGATCGGATTCCTTACCCTGTGGGGGCTGTTTAGTTCCCTGGCTTGTGGACTAAGGTCCAGAGTTCGGAGGTGGTACATTTGGGTTTGAAGGGGTTGTGATGTTTTCTGGTTGATCTTGCAATATCACAAACTTATTGCTAGTAGAGGGATCTTTACTTACTTGGGCTAATTGTTTTCTTCCTCCTTGTCATCTTTTCCCTGCTTGTTATACAAATTCATCCTTGTCTTTTCCGCTATCAAGGTTCCCTTCTTTCTGAACAGTGTTTAGGGGCCATTCCCTAAAAAGATGGTTGTGTTCGTGGCATTTCCTGCATCGAAACAGAATGTGTTCGTAGTCGATGGTTTGGGTCCAGTCTTCGTCTTGATATTCAAATATGATGGCTCCTGGGAGCGGCTTGGCGATGTTTAGATATACACAGATTCGCGCATAGGAGGAATAGCGCCTCTGCTTGGTTGCTTCAGAAGATTTGACATAGATGCCAATGGTGTTGCCAATGCCGGCCAGGACCTCCTCTAGCTAGAATTCCTGTGGGAGAGAGTATAATCGGATCCATACAGGTGCATGAGAAAATTCCTCCTTCTCAGGGCTGAACTTTTCTGTCCAGAATCGTAAGAAGAGACCCGTCGAGTTGAAAAAATACGACCCCCCATCGAAAATGCGGTTGCGATCCTCAAGGTTATGGAAGACGATTGTGAAGAACCCCTTGGATCCCAGTTGTAGCTCGTAATTACCTTTTGGCTTCCACCAATATTGTATCCATTTGATCAGATCATGCTCGGAAGGCCAGAGCCCCAGGAATTTTCCAACCAGGGCATAATCTCTCATATACTATTTTTTCTCTTCTATGCGTGGTGAGCTGATAACATATTTTGGGGCTTGTGGTGCTTGTGGAATACATTTGCCTGGCAACCATGGAGCTGACGCGATGGAAGGTATGACCTCTTTTTCTGGATCAATGTCCATCTCTCGGTCCTTGAATGTTCCCTCCTCCAGTAATTTTGAACGCAGATCTGGCGGCGGCTCAAAGGTCGGTCATTTCATACCCTCTGCAACATTTCTGTTCATTTTGGCTTGGTTGTAGGAGGTGCCCATCAGCCCTCCCTCCTTGCAAGACATGAACCCCAACGGGGCTGCGGAAGGAACTGCGCGGCTCAAAACGACTGAAAAACCCTAGACCCGCGACTCAGAGCTTATTTTTTCCATCGTCCCATAACCCATAATATAACATAAGATATGTTATTACAAGTTGTTCTAGTGAATAACCATGGCATTTTACAGATCAATAGGGAGTTGGAAAAATGGATGTTTTTTTTTCTATGTAACCTGAACTACTAGGTTTATCGATCTAAAGCTAAAACTATATGTACCCAACCATTTAATTAAAATAATATCAATATTTTTACATGGAGTTGATATAAAATAAAACTCAATAGTGGAGTACACAATGCCCACAACAAATTAACTTAATACCCATGAGTATGATCAACCATATCAACATATAAAACATTTTTTTTCTTATGCATTTAATAATAACAACTAATACATGAAAATTATAATAGTATACATACCCAACTCTTCCATAAAAGGGTAATTACCTTTCCTTCATGATTGTAGCCTCTTCGTCGGTATCCATAAGGCCATTTACAACAAATTAACATGGCTTAAAATTAAATTACATAACAGAATGACAACCTCTTAATTATAATTTATGGTTGTAATAGCATAAAATCTACATATGAATATATATCGAACAAATAGAAATTCTCTCTTGATACAAATATAGCTTCCATCATTTTATCCTCAAGAATATAAGTACATAATTCTCATATACAACAACAACATTAATATTCATGACAACAATAGTAAAATATTTATTACTTATATGTATCTAGAAATTGTCCACCAATTGGATATATCATAAGGAAATTCCATCCAACGAAAGCTCCATGATGCACTAATTATCTCTACAACAGAGGCCATCCTTGATATAAGGCAATGAATCCACAAGGAGCACACTCTTTCTATGGCTAGCTCTAATTTATCTTCTCACAACTCAATTCCTAAGTTCATAGTCACCTACAAAAATTCTCAATTCACAACCCTCTTCCCCATCAACCCACACAACCCAAGGAGTGTGATCCCCTTCTTTATAAAGTAGCCCCTAAAATTATCCCACTTTGTTCCAAGTCTCCAATATAGGCTAACTAGGAAATATCATTGTATAGGATTCCAAGGAATTATCAGTTGTAGTGAAATTTCCTCAATGACAACCAACATAATTTTGTACAACCGTAATTCTCTATAAATTCATAGTTGTAAATTTCATATTTCAAATTCAGTATACTAAATTTTTCACTCTATGGAAATTTCTCTAATTTTCTAGAATAAGGATAGTTCACAAGTTAATTTCTAGTTTCTAGAAAGTTTTGGCTCTTTGATAATTGAACAACAATTTCCCTTCAAACTTCCCCCCTCAAACCTTCAAAATTCAATCCACCACCATAATCATCACAATAATAGTTCACTTTCATGGTAAAGGCAACTTTAATTACATGGCATGAAAGGGCCTTGCATCCCTTCATGCACTAATCCCTCCCTAAGTTTTAACTAAATGGTAAACCACAATCAGCTAATAATCAAGAACATAATTAATTTTTACAAGACTTTGGATTAGCTCCCTTATTAAGGTTCCTTCCTTAGCCTACTAATCCCCCTTTTATTTCCCTTCATGTGGAATCATAGCCCCCTTCTTTTTGTCCTTTTTTTCTATAGTAGGTGATGTAATTTTATTAACATTCAATGTTCAATTGCAAATTACATCATTTATCTTATAGCCATTCATTATCCATATACACAACACTAAATAGGGGATCAAGATTGGGGTATTACATTCCCCTCCCCCTATATTTTGCATGGTCCTTGGTGCACATCATCATTATCTACAGTTAAAGAAAAAAAAATTACATCAAAATTTTCAAAATAAATGCATATATGTCTCTCACATTGCATCCTTCGACTCCCAGGTTGCTTCTTTATTCTTCAAATGCACTTGCAATTCCATTATCTTCTTTGCAAATTTTCATTGTTGTCAACTATATTGTACACAATGCACTTGCATTAGCTTTCACTAACTTGATAACCTCCTAGGTTTTAGCTCATCAACATGTACCTATATCAATTATTAAGAAAAATAGGCTTGTTATAGTCATTGTTATTCAACAATTAATCCCTTCAGGAGAATTTTTTCATCTCCACATTGTAATCATGTATATTTCTAACACAAAATAAGCATGTAATTCTAGCCAAATACTTATCTATATTATTTCATTCACAAGGTTTCCATAGGCAAGAGTTCAACTCAATTTTTTTCTTCGACACCCTCCTTAATTCAAACCATTGTGTCAAATGAATCTCTCACATCATATTAATTTAAGTTGTCTCTTCCTTTCCACACTCACCCTTCCAAGCTAAATCATCCCCTTATGTGCTAAACAATCCCTCAATCTTGCCAATGTTTTCATGTGCAAGAAGAGCACCAACTTACTTCCAAGCATCCATTGAAAGCCTCTAATCAATTAATAACATGCAGCAATCATAAGGTTTTAGTGTCATCACAATGGACTTCTTCTTGGGCTTCCATATTTCAACAGTCATCATTTTCCATACTTTTGTTTTCCTGACATAGCTTTCATGTAGTCCATCCAAATATGACTAATTTTGCATACTATATTTTCATTAGAAAATCCCCAATATCTCCTGAAATGATTTAAATAATCATGAGTTATTAATAATTCTACCATTTAAGCTATAATAATATTATCTACAATGTGATATGACACAATCATGCATTAATTCAATGCATTTACACAATGTGTGCAATCATATATGTCAACATATAGGTGTACATACCACAACTTGCACACTTAATAATTTATTCATGCACATCTACTCAATGCATAATTGCATTGATTCAAGAATACCATATTACTATGTCATGCATTCCACCATGATGATTTGGAAGGTATAGACAACACTTTGACACATCATCCAACCACCTAACCAATACTTTCTTATCCATTCAGACACCATCCTCCTCATCCCAACACAACACTAGGAATATACCCTTTCTCTATGAAACAGTCCCTTTGGCATACTAGAAGGTATTTATTTTCTCTTCCTTGTAGTTCATCATAAAACCCTTCCCCTTTGATGGTGCTCTCATTGTGAGTAAGAAGACTACATTCCAAGACATCAATACAAGTAGGGAGACTGTTGGACACTTGTGTAACACTATATAAATTCCATATCCAACAACATTATGGCCTCACACATGGTTTTCTCTCCTAGCATTCACTTCTATAACAAGATTATAACTCCTAACCTACCTTGGTTATTGGCTCATAACCAACACAATTTGACATGCCATTTTATTTCATATGAATGCATAGTTGATTTTAAAACAATATTATATGCCTAAGGATTTCCGCCTCTACCATACCCACTTGGGTATCATTGACACAAATTCATTAACAACATAGATTCATCAACTTTGATATCAAATCATGATTGAAAGAATTCTTACACAATTCCTTCAATACATATGTAATACATTATATCTAAAATTCATACCTACGTGGCTACAATCCTCATCTTTAACGTTACCTGATTAGTTGGTGTCCTATGGATTCTCACATAATCTTTTCACCAACCTCTTGATAAACATTTTTTTATATGTGTCCTTCTTCATAAGACTAGTTGTCATATGCAATAGTATCATCAACATCTCCATCCATACTTCAACCATTTAGGATTACATAATAATCACTAATCTCAATTAATGACTTTCACCTACTCTTGGAATATATAAAAACATACTAATAATTATCCTTATGCAACATCCTAGATGTTCATGTATATATATATATATATATATGCACTCTACTACATGATATTTTTTTAATATGATTACTAATGCATATTCATTACAACTATTTTATTCTCTTTCATTTCCATCATTCCCATGCATAAATATAATATCCTTCTCGTTCTTAATAAATATAATTAAAAAGTAAGAGAAGAGTTATGAGTTTTCCCTTCCAACTCCTCTGCATAGCATGGAATTTAACATCATAGATAATCCAATTCTAAAGGTGTATTTCCAATCACACCATGGATCATTCACTATGATTTTTTCTCGAAGTAGTAATTCACATCTATAAACATTTAGACTTGCTACTTTTTAAAAAAACATACAATTTTTTTCTAAAAACAAATAAGGTTAAGGTGAGAAATCCCCTATTTATCAACTCTACCCTGTTGGATTTATTTTCCAATTGTTGCCACAATAGTATTATTGGCATCCTTTAGCTTGTTTTATCATTTTACATATTTATTTGTGGTGTTGGGAAGCCCTCATGTTCCATTTAACTATGGAAACAATTTTTTTTTTTGGTTCTTGTTTTGAGTTGTCTTTTCAATTTGCTATCTAATGTGTCGTTGCTCCATTTCCTAGAACAATTCTAGTGAAGCTCAACATGGAATTTACTAATTTGAAATTGTAGTAGTGATATAATATCCATTCAGTGCATCATTTCCTTGGTCAATCTTGCCCCAACATTAAATTCATTTTCAATATTTTCCAACACACCATAATGTTGCAATTATATCACCCTAGCTTCATATGGCCTCATTTCAAAATTCATTCTTCTCAACCAATACTAAGAATTAATACTCTTTTCACTTCATATCCCTCCAATGCTTCCCATATGGAAGTAATTGCAATATCTTATGTTCTATTTTCAAATTTCCTTTATATACTCAGAATGCACTTGGCATTCCCTACCTTTATCTCATGCAAATATTTTACATTTATTGTTGGAATGATTCACCTTAATGATGCAATATCTTCTATTAGCTTAAGAATTTATATTATGGCATCCCATGCACTTATCTATAGTTGTCATAAGCTTAATCTAAGTCTATAATTTTATCTTTATCCCATTGGATTATTCTCAAATAACTTCATCTCGGTCTAATAGGAGAATCCCATGCTATGAAATGATTTATTACTCCATTTGCATATTTCAAGTGAGTGAGAATTCATTATTTCTTCCATATTATTTACACATAAGTTGTTGGTTTATAACCTAAAACTCTTCTACTCATACATACAACTTACTATATATATGGTTCAACCATCACTTCATACATGTTCTATTTTTTTCCAGAAATTCTCCCTTATAATCCAGAGACTACATGACCTCTTTTGCACGCATGTTCTTCCTTTTATTTGGTCATATGAGTTTTTGTCCTTCTTAATTGTCTCTTCAAGAGATTTAGGCCCATCAAACTAAATTTGTATTTCTCTAGAATGCAAGCAACCCACTTAAGAACCTTTTTATATTCACCTTCTCTTGTTTAATACAGGGATAAGTTTAAGGATGGAAAATTATATTGAAGTGTAGAAACCTGGGCTAATCTTACTAGTCCTTAATATGAAAATTGTAAAATTTTTGCCAATAGGTTTGTAAAAATATTCAAATTTCTAAGGATTTTATATAGTTTTTATAAAATTTCTGCGATTTTTAAGATAAAATAATTTTATTCTATGGAATTTGGGCAAATTGTTTTTAGAAAAAATGGAAATTGGTGAATCTTTTCTTGGGAAAAACCATGGAAAATTATCCCATTGGATAAATTTAGCCCTTAAAATCATATATGGTTTAATATAGCCAACATATCTCAATAGCTCCAAAAACTTATTCTCAAATTCATCCATGGTTATATTCCCTAGTTTGAGTTCAAATAATTCTGACATATTCTTGTCATAGTGGTGCTCAAAGAGGTACTCTTACTATAATCACTTCTTGAACTACTTCCAAGAGATCCTCCTCTCATTAATATGATCAACTTGCCTTATCTGGTCCAAGTACAAAGAGGTTTTTTCCTTTCATATATATATATAGATAGATAGATAGATAGATAGATAGATAGATAGATAGATAGATAGATAGATAGATAGATAGATAGGTATCAATTTTGGCTTGTAGATTGGATGAGAAATTATGTATCTTAAAGTACTTTCTTATATCTAGCAACAAAGATTCAACATCCTCTCCCATCTTGTTTTCACCATCAAATATTGGTGGTTTAATCTTCTCAAGCTCTCCATGCAAAATATCTTATTCATACCTTCCCCTTTAATGTTTGATTGGGGACACTTTTGGGTTTCTCTATGATTCTTAGGATCCATCTTCCTTCCTCATTTAATGTGTGGTGAGTAATGATGCTTTTGAGTTATGGTAGAACTTCTTGATTGTTGATATCTTCCATGGTTTTCTCTTCTTGAATGGGCCTTTCCTCCTTCCTCATACCTTGAACCTAATCCATACCTTGAACCTGATCCATTATTTACTTTTTCAAATGATTTAATCTTTGTAGTAGCTAAGTGTTTAGTTTATTTTTCTCCTTTTTAGCTTTCAACATTCTCTCATTATCAACTCTATAGATATGCACCTCCACTTTCAAGCTCTTTATAGTTTCTACCAGCTCTAATGACTACATTCTATTTTTATGCTCATTAGACTATGTATGTTTTATGATGATATTAAAGCCTCTAACTTATTCTTCATGGATATCAGGTCTTTTTCCATATTCCATGTCTCCTCTTCAATAATATTCTTCAATTTTGTTCTTTACTTATACTTGTTGTAGCTTTGACTCTTAATAAGGGTGCATACAAATAAACTATTAGATACATCTCAATTCAAGGTCTGTAGCATTTTCTTTCAAATGTTGGTAATTATGTACTTCATTAGTTTTTTCAAATCAAGGCTACATGTCTCTTCTTCTTCTCAAGCTCCAAATAATTCTAAAGCACTTCGCCCATATTTGAGACATCAAAACTATTCCTCTCTGAATTAGCCTTCCAATGACTACACCCATACCCAATTTGAACTTCTAAACTAGGATTTATGATTCTATATAGCCCTTTATCCTTATGGACACATGAGTATGAAATGGTTAATTTGTGACTAAAAAACATTAGTTGGGACATTTTTTATAAGATAAATACTAAAAAAAATGAGCAATTTTTATGTATTTTAAGTGGCATAGCTACAAATTACCAATATAGATTAGGGATAAATATATACAACTATGCAAAGATAAATTAGTAGTATATTTTACTTATATGTAATTGAGTTATATTATTGTATTCATTTTAATGGGCTTTATCATGTTAGTTAGCTATATTTTTCATGTTGAATTCATTTTTAGAGTATGCATGGGTTATTTGTTGGCCATGCTTCACCACATCACACACAATAACATGTACACTATAATTATTT
>ML805659.1:65310-77111 GCA_009831015.1 Picea engelmannii
AGGAAGGGGCAAGGATGGAGAGTTCAACCCTCTCTTGATATTGGAGGATCATATCTTCCTCTTGGAGGTTTATTCCTCCCTTTACATTTGGAAGTTGTAGCTACCTTTGGAAGTCATTACTTTCCTTGAACAATAACTATTGATTATTTCTCATATATTGTGCATGGTGTACTATGGTGTATTGGTGTAACTCTTATACTATTGTTCATTTATCATTGGTTATAATTGAATGGTTTAAGTATAAGCTGAAAAATGTTTTAAATTTTACTTGATATTGATTCACCCCCCTCTCAGTATCAACAATTGGTATCAGAGTCGGATACCTTCAGTACAATTTTGTAAGTTTTAAACTTGCGAAGTAAAGAAATGCATATAGATTCTTAAGCAATACAGAAATTAATCAATGGCTCATACACAGAGTACATAGAGATTTTATACCGGAAACCCTCAACCGGGAAAACCTTTCTTATTTTCATTATATCGAATTTCACCATTCGCCATACAATATATACAATGTTTTTAGGTATTCCATAGATTCCAAAACCCTAATCTCTTAATCAGTTCCTCAGGTGTGTCGCAAGAGTGGAAACCCTGCCTTTAAAGGGCCCGAGACTCTTGATACGGCACTAGATTCCTTACACGAAATAAACACCCATGCAGACATACATACTAAGGCTACGAGGAGACGTCTTCCTCCTGCCTGACACAAGCAGACCAAGCAATACAAATGACTACAACCGAGTACCATATCGCTTAAAGAAAACCACGACCCCTACGGAAGGCGCAATCCAAAGGAACCTTGACAACAACCTACCAACATTTGAACGAGGCATTATCCACGACTCAACTAGCATTAAATTCTTATCCATTACTACTTGCAAGTTCCGCTAGTTCACTAGCTACCAATCTACCCCTAAAGGAACGTGAAACAATTAATTTCGATTCCTCGATACTAAATCCTAAGGACTGATTGTACATGGTTTCAAGGCCTTGTGTTTTATAAGTTAACAATTTGACAACATTCATCCACATAACCATAATGATAACCACAATGTCTCTCTTCTCAAAAACCTATCATGTTATTACATTGCCTCACATTCAGTCGATTATATAAATAACTAGATCTATACGAAGATATTCAGAACTATTTCATTTAAACAAAATAAACAAAGAAACAGTATCTAAGCTAATTTAATTCACTTTTTCCATGACATTATCTTAACAATCATTACCATACACTAGCATTAACTTGAATCAACATTACATTAAATTTTCTCCCCTTTCTCATGATCCTCAAGAGTAATTAAAAAAAACCAGCCTTACCCTAAATATTGGTATAAATACCATTTGCATTACATAATTGTTAAGTATGCCATAGATATTTGCATCCATAATGCCATAAGGAGCCGTCTAACTCTACTCAATATACATCTAATTGCTAGAAATTTAGAACCAAATTTAATGCATAAACTACCCCTTTAAACTTAATAAACTCAATATGCATAGCTTTCATATAGAATCAATATGCATGAACTTCCCATATAAACTCAATTTACATCAGCTTTCCTTTTAAGCTCACTGTCTCGATTCCCATTAGCACCCTAAGGTCAATGTCATTTGTAATTTGCTTTCATAAGATAAAGGTAGCATTTACTGTGGTAGCCTTCAAATAATCTATAACAATGATTGCTAAGGGGGAATACTAGAACATCAGATATTCCTTTGAATTGAGCAGTAAATGTCCCTACAAATTCTTCAATTATCATGTAATTATAAGATTGAACTAGATGGCGCAGCTTAATCCATTAAGGTAGCTTTTATGTACTCTGGCAGGTTGACAATCTTTAAATCAAAAGGGAAACTCAAACATGGCTTTAATTGGGCACTTTTGTTTTTGTGATTGGTCTCCTCCTGAGGCTACTTCAATTTTGTAGAAACTTGGAAATGGTTCTGTTTTAGGGATTGTCTTCACCTGGTGTTTCGGGAGGCAAGATCCACCAGTTTAGTTTAAATAGATGCATCAACATTCAGACTTCTTTAATCAATGCACTATACATAATTTTAAAATCTAACTACAAAATACGGCTACCAATTCTATTCTATCATTTCTTAAAGAATTTATATTACAAGCTACTTCCAGTTTTGAGTGTTGGTCTTTAGGTTTGATATAGTTTTTCCTTAACTTTGCCATGCTAGTGTTTTGTAACCGGTTGTGAGAGATTCATTGGTCGATTTTATTCTAGGTCGTGACCATCCATTTTCTATGCCAATTGGTTCAGTTTTGCTCAAATACAAGCTTTGCAGCCATACCTAGTGGGGACGCCTTTGCTGGAAAGTAAAGGTGGCAGTGGAACCCTGTTGGGTGTGGTTCGACTTTCTACTCCCGCATAGGCAGCAATGAAAGCAGAACGGGTCGGGGTGGCGATTTTGGAGTGCAGGGTAAGCATCCAGATCACTGTAGACTGATATGAAGGGCAACAGAGGGAACGCCGGCTCAGAGCAATTTCTTGCAGCGAAAACGCAGGGAGTTAATGAAACACAGAGTAAACGCTCACTCCTGGGCACACGCAACATTACAGCGTAGTCATAAAACGAAATTAAAACGCAGCAAACACACGAATAGAAACGCCCACAAATAAAGAGCAACATAGCACGCACGGCAACTCCTACCCGAAATTCAACGCCCACTGTAAAAACGTAAAGACATTAACCTGCAACAAGAATTGCCCCCAACGATTGCCCACAGAAACTCGAACCCGTAGAACAGGAGTTTTCCCACAAAAGTTATAAAAAGATATGCCACTGTATAAAAGGAGAAACCCCCCCCAAAGACAATTGCTCACGGTATGAAAAAACGCCACTGTATACAAGGTGCCACCGAAAAAGAAAAAAAATTCAATGCCATGGCATAAAAATTGCCCATTGTAATAAAAAAAATGCCACCTTAAGAAAGCCCATGCAATAACAAAATTCCCCTAACGAATGTAAACGCCCCCCATCATTACACACGTCCACAGCAAAAAGAATGCCAGATTTCGAAATACACATTAGATAGGTAAACTTTCAATCAAATTCCGACCAGTGACAGCAAGAGTTATTTCAGAAATAACCTCCGTCAAAATCCAGAGGGATGGAGGAACGAGTTCAAATTTCTGTTCCTTATTCTATTTAATTAAGGGCGAATAAATTTAACGACAGAAGAAGTGGCAACAATAGATTTATTCCTTTTTTTTTCAGTTTCAAGAGGGTCCTTCCAAGCTTGTTAGACGTAATTCATCATCAGAAACCTATAGGGGATCACTACACAGGATGGCATCAACGACCATATCTCACATGAGGTATTTTATATGAAAGTAGCAGTTGCAGCAGCTACACTTTTATCGCCAAGTAGAAAAATATAACAGCTGTTACATCCAATCGCAATCAATAAATTGATATCAGCATATAACATAATTCATCCTATTCTACCAATTAAAACAAAACAACCATATCGTTGCCTCAACGCTGTCCTCGGGTGGTCGTCCGCACGCTCCACCTCGCTCCTGCTTGTCGACCGTAGAGAGCTCACCGGTACCTCCCAGCCAAACGCTAGGGGTACTCTGCTTCCCCCTTAGCCCCCCGAGCCGCAAAGGGGCCACACAAGATCCAGAGATAACACTAGATTCTCAGCTCGCCTCCAAGGCTGAGCTACCACTCCAAAACAACTGAGAAATTCCCAACTCCTCACAAGAAAACAATCAAGCCTCAATCCAGCAACATAACGTTATGCTCACCGTTCATCCCTTCTTCCTTCTTTTCCCCTTCTTTTATAGAAATTTGAGACCCACCTACTTTCCTAAATCATTATTAATTTAATTTTTTTATGACAAACCTCTAAAAATTATCTGTCGTCCAAGTGTCACTCATCCCCACGGTTCTCCAAAATTTATTTCTTTTTAATAATTAAAAGACTCAATTCCCTCACCTCCCCTATAGTCGCTCCTAAAATTACTCCTAGGGTTCCTAGATCCCCTCTCATGCTTTTAATAACTTTCCTAAAATGAAGTTGTTGATTTTTAGTAACTCCTTAAATGTTGATTCCTTTTTTCTTTTTACCCTATGTCCCCTACTTTCCATTATTAAGTTTCCTTTATTACAAGTTTCCTTATTTCTATTATTTATTTCTCTCTTTTTAATTTTAAACCCAAAAGATAAATGCGCTTATTAATCCTTTCTATATTTTTAATTTCATTACTTTTATACTCTCACATGTTTTTTTTTTTTTTTACTTTATATTCCTTTTTACCATTAACACCACGTATTTTAATTAATTTATTCCATTTCTTCCCTTTACCCCCTTTAATTTTTAAGAAGACTTTAATTAACACCAAGGAGGGTTTTTTTTTTTTTTTTTGTTCACACCCTTATGTTTATTTTTGTAGGATCGTTTCTTAGGGTTGGTCGAAAATTTTATCTTAGAGGTGTTTTAAATTTTAGGTTTAGATTCGAACTGGGTGACAATCAATTAGGGGAGTCATTTTAAGAATTTCTAAAGGTGTTAAGGTCTCAGGGTCATCCAGGTTTGTCTCAACATCACCATCAATGCGACATGCCCTTCAGGACGCACTACATGCTCCAAGGGTGCCACTCGCCTCTTTTTCTTATGTTGCGTGACGTGCCCTTCAGGATGCACCACGTGCTCCAAGGGTGCCACTCGCCAACTAGTGTTTCTTTTGTGCGAAGTGCCTTTCAGGATGCACCACATGCTCCAAGGGTGCCACTCGCCGACTTGACTATTTGGTAGACATCTATAACCCCTGGAGTCAACACTCCGCCAGGTGAACTTGTGGGAGACTAAGGGCTCTAAGGAATAATGCCCCCACCTTATTGCGCACCCCTTAGAATCATCATGAGAGACTATCATAGTCTTCCCTCATGGCATCGTGGATCCTCTCGAACTAGGTAATCGTTAACCTACAGTTTGAGCCACGGCGGGAGTGCTAGTAGGTTGTGGCAGGGCTGTTTTCCACAACTCTCCCTCAACCTCTCTGGAAATCATGTGTGGCCCCTTTACTCCATATGTGAGTCTGGTCGGCAAGCTACCGTCAACCTTCATCATCTACCATATTGTCAGAATGTCAACAACATATCATAAAATCAATATCATATCATCAAAACAAAGCAATATCACCGTAAATGAATCAACCCAAATAGAACACTCCCTAACTCAATCCAGAGTCCAAGGGGGTTCCACCAATGCCTCTGCATCCTCAAGGTCTGGAACCCTGCACACTCAATGAAACTGAGTCAGTAGCACCTGTCTACATCAAAGTAGTAAAAGCATCATGTCATCTATCTTAATGCATCAAAATGAAAGATAAATGTTTTATCATCATAAAAATCCAGATCACTTGCGAGCAAGTGTCCTCAAAGAATAAGTTTTACAAGCACGCCAGAGAGGGATGTTACATGATGCAATAGCAGGGCCTCAAAGATATAACCCTACGGGAGAGAGGCTGACTCCAGTGTTGCTTAAGAAAGGCCTCGTGCTCTCTCCTCCTTCCTGGCAAACAACTAGCTCAAAGACAAGTAAAATCAAGACAAGAGAGTTTAAAGAGGGAGAGTGCTGCAAAGGAAAGGCTCTTTCATCAAACCCTAAAAGAAAAGGCCCCAGGTGTAGATAAACTAGGCCTGGGACATCCTCTTCCTCTTGAATTTTAAAGGTATGGTTGGCTTAAGGTAAGAAGAAATAAAGAGTGTAGCAATGGCTAGGCTCTCTTCTTCTTCTTCAATAGCTAAAAGGTTTTTCTATCACGGGACATGAGACAACAACCTACTTGTGTGCTTGTCCCCTAGGTTTTTGATTCAGCAATATCTATAAATGAATGCAAGACATTAAACTACAACCATTCAATCAAGAAGTTGTGCGGAAAATACTTACAAATCACCAAGAAAATAGCATGCAAGCCCTAGTTGTAAACCTTCCTTCAAGAAAAACACCATAAATTTCTAAAAATCTCCTCTCCAAACAAGTATGCCTTCCTCAAAATAGCCAATAACCCTAATAGGGTGCAAAAATCAGACCTCACTAGGAGAGTGAGTCATGATTTCTTTTTAAAATGAGAGGAAGAACCCTCAATATATAGTGTATCAATGACCTTAATTAATTTTAGGTCATAAAAATGGCCGACAAGACCAAAATACTGTTTTTACATTAAATTTTCAAACCAAAACCCTAACTGAGTTTTAATAAAGGTAAAATCCCCTTCAAGGGAGGTGTTATCCCCTTATATGGAAGATGAGACATCCAGGAGCAAAATGTTAGCCCCCCAGGGGCTTCTCCAACATGCCACACGTGCCACTGCTGCCCAGTCTACCTCCAAGAATGACCATGAAGCTAGATGATGTCGTGGTAAGGATGGGGATGCTCTAAGCCTTCCAAGGCCAACGTTCCACTGAAAAGGGGTCATTCCCCCTAGGTGGGGCTCTGCCAAAGTGCCTCTTGTGAAACGTCCTCTTCTTCTCCAGTGCAAAACCTTGGTCAAACAATGTACTGTCTCTGCCCCTTTGACGGTGTCTTAGCAACCATTTGATAGGATTTTCAGCCCCATGGAGGTCTGAACTAATCATATCCCCATGTTTATCGGTCCAAACGGTACCTGTTCATCGAGCATGGTCCTGCACATTAAAAACTATGCCCTTCATGGGCTCATTAGTCACAGGGATCATAGAAATGTCAATCACATTTCATCATTAATATTATCAAACATATGCATAAAAACCCTGATATATCATTCCATAGCTCAAATATATTACAAAAATCAACAATACAAAATTGAAGAAAAGGACAAGACATCCTATTGGGCTAGCATTCACAAGAGAAGGGAAGTTCCCAAGAAGGTTTCATCCAAGCCATGTAAATGAGGTGATGTGGCTAGGGGATGTCTAGACAAATGGGTAGAGTGAAAGCCAGGGATGCATAATGTTATTTGTGGGTGCCTTTGTAGAAGGCGAACTGCACTTGTCATGGATGCAATTTTTTCCAAGCTCGTTCTTCCCTTTATTATTTCTTTATTTTCTTTTTCTTCTTCTTTTTCTTTTTTATTCAAGGTCTAACCAGAGGACACTGCCTTGGCATGGTGACCAGAGATGACAGTGTTACCCACAAGTACTTTCACAAAGATGAGAAGGTTGGCTCGTGATGAGACCCCCTTTCCCTTGGCCATGCAACCAAACATCACTTCCCTAGTGTGGTAACCAGATAATGGCAATGTCATCTTGTTAGGTACCCATGAACCTAATAAGCTGGATCGTGATGAGACCTCCATATCCTCTTGGCTAGGTCTTGTTTATTATTTTTTGGGTCCCTCTTCTTTCTTGCTGAGATTCTTTTTAATGCTTTTTTGGGGATCCCTGGGCGAGGCATCTCGAGGTTTTATTTCTAGGATTTTATCTTTTACCAGCTGCTTTTACCTTCTGGGCTTTTAGCCCCTTCTTCCCACAAGATAAGGTGCAACCCTACAAACAGGTCAATCCAATGCCCGGACAAGGGGAATGGGATAAATGAGAGGGAGATAAGATGAAAAAGTGGTGGTATGGTGGGAGCGAATGATGGCTCTTCAGAAATCCCCCCTGTGGAAAACCAAAACCCATGGGTACAGGCTTGCTAGGACACCCTGGCAATCTCCTCAATCATGGTCAAGTGGGTTAATGTAAGATCCAAGCAATCGTTAAAGATAAAATGAGTCAGATGCATATATCCAAAGGTTATAATGATCAAAAGTGACACATACCATGATACCTGGACCAATTACCTCATGGAGCAAGAGCCTTTTCTGATACAAGACCAAGCCGATGGTGATGGATGTTACTGTTGCTGACAAAAAAAAATTGATGAAAGAAGAAAATGATGGGCCCTCCAGGGCCATTCTCAAGTCAATCCTGCTCTCGGTACTCCATGTCTAGGACCTATGGGACTCAAGACATGATCTCCTAGTTATCCCTAGAAATCAGGGATAACAGGGCTAAAATGCTATCTGATAAGCTGGCCAAGGAAATTTTTGAGTATCAATCAACAAAATCAAAATGGAAACCTACTCCTTTTTACATGTCAGTGTATATTATGGATGCCATTTTTTTCATGACCCCATTCCCCCTCATGAACTGGAGTTGGACCCCAACCAGTTCCGAGCCAATACATTTTTACCACTCCAAATTATTGGAAGAAAATAACAAATATTTCTTTCACGAAATCTGTCACAATATAGTGGTACTTGTTCAGATAGCTATCTACGGTCACCCATCACCCAGGAATTCAAAAACGATGATGGGGAACTTAGGTACACTTACAGACTGGTTTATTGAGGAGATTTTTTCCTACATTAGAGTATTTGGTTCTTTCGTTCCTCCTCATGCCCTTCCACATTTTTTACCCGGCAAGTTGTTTTGTAGATAAGTGGCATACCAAATAGTAGCAAGAGGCATCAGTAAGGAATTGAAAGCAGGTTAGAAAAATGTTTGGCCAACTTTTCCCATTCAAGTTGGTATGTTCACATTGTTATATTTTGATCATTATAAAGTCAAATTTGTAGTCCTGGAAGATGTCAAGTTAGTTAACATCGAATTCAAGAAACATTATCCACATAATATAGTGGAGAATCATTTGGCTCAATACAACATGAACCGATACATACATGAGGATTATCCTTATGATGAGATGTTGAGGGGAGTTAGATCTTATTAATAATTTTAAAGAAGATTACAAACTCTGCCTTTTGATCAACATGTTGGTTTCCTCATCTTTCAAAATCATATACGAAACAATTTACTGAAGATACTCCAAGGATATTCAAAACACATGACTTCTTCAGAAGAAGATAAACCCACATGATCTAAGCCAAGTTTCTCCACTAAGAACAAAGTTGAATAAGTCCCAAAAAGTCCAGAAATGTTATTTCAATAAGTAAAAACATTATTGTCAGGTCTAAATGATCCATAAGTATTACCTCGATTTGAAGATTCAATTAATCAAGGACAAGTTGTTCTTCATTCAACACCAACAACTCCTGCTTGCACCCCAAACACAACAGGTTAGTAACATTCCACATCAATCATGTCTCCTATTACATCATAAACCCCTTTACAGACCAGTTTTGGAAATCCTAATTTAGAGTTCATTCATGATGGTGGTATTACTCCTATATTATATGAAGATATGTATCCCTCAAGTTTATTTTTCAGAAAGAAATGAAAATCTATTACAAAAAGACAATCTCACCAAAAGGATGGATTAATCACTAAAAGGAAAATATTGGTGTATGATGGGAAAGACCAAGATGATCCTAAGTTTGCAAAAGAAGTTGCAGATTCACTAGGATCTTTTGCCACTTCCAATCAATGGTCAGTGGCCAATTTAACCAAACAAGTGCAACAGAAATGTCTCTTCATGGAGAAATTGCATAATGAGATACATAGCATAGAAAATATTGTTAGAAGCATGATGAATCATGACATTAAACAAATCAGGGCTAGTTATCAACATTAAATGAAGCAGTTACATGATAATCTTGAGCTGCTCTACCAGATTTCATAGACCATCAATGTTTTGATGACTCAGCGGGAAAATTTGATTGAACAACTGCATGCCAAATTGGCCCTAACAAAGAACATGACAATAGATATTATTGTCCTCAAAACATAAGCATCATAAACCAATGAGAATTTGGAAGTTTCCCAACATGAGCTATATCAAAAGGTAGATGCCATCCAGAAATGCTATCATGAAATAAACCTTTCTATGAAAAGTATTTATGTCAAGGAAAAAGATGTCTACACAGCTAGGTCTAAGTTTTAGGAATTTATCATATGGAAGAAGAAATCTATTATCCCTGGTCTTACCCCTTTCTCACATTTTGAAAAAGTAAAAGGAGAAATGGCTACGAAATCATGGGAAACAAATCTGGAAGAAGGGAAAAAACTTTCCAGAGAAGAAAAAGAGGCTTGTCTAGAGGAATTGTCTTCTATAAATAAAAAACTGATTGAATTTGAAGGAAATAATATATCTGAGTCATTGGGACAGATTGAAATAGAAATTAACCAACAAAGCTCTAGAAAGAACAAGGAAAGTATTCAGTCCACTATCCAACAGATGAAGAATATCGATTTACTTAAAATCAATGAGTTGTTAGTAAATCCAAGTTTACAATATCATCTCACAGTCTAAGAAGTAAACAACATCCAGGAGAAGCTTCCACAAGTACAAAGGAAGATGTTTTCCTTTGAATTGAATGAAAATATTGAGACTTCAATATTCATGGTAGCATTGATGGACATGTGCACCCAATTCAATTAACAGAGAAAAGTGAATGTAGATGGAAGAAAATGAAAGAACATACAAAATGGCCACTTTCTTCGTTGGTAGTCTCCCTCTCCTGCCTCACTAACTACACTTCCCTTCTCTCTACACATCACTTATCTCATCTATCCCTACCAACTACATTCTTGCATCCACTCATCCCACCTCCTTATTGGACAATTGTCCCCACGTTATCCTATTCCTGAACAATTACACTTCCTCGTAAATGCTAGCCATCCCATAACGAGTTAGTGCTAAGCTACATGTCCAGTTACCACCCCATATATTCAAATGCAATTCTTTATCCCAGTAAACACATTCAAAGGAACAGATGGAAACATAATCAGATGGCAAAGATAGTAAGCCAATGATTGTGGTGGCCTTAATGGACATGTGTACCCAGTTCAAATAAAAAAGGAAAAATAGAGCATCTGCGAGAAAATGAAGGGACATATGAAGTGCCATCACATCAAATAAAAACTCAACAATAACTGGATGTTGTTGTTTGATTCAGATGGTATTCTATTTTTAGGCATATATTGTGGGAAGTCCAATTTTTTTCAGTTGAGACAATTTTTGTATAAATAGATATATTTTAGATCTATTCGACACTGGTTATTGTCGAATGTAAAAGAGAAAACGTTTTTGAATATCAATACAAGTGCAGGCAGAAATTCTATGTTTTGTTCAATTTGATTTATGTGTTTCCTTTGTTTTTTGATCTCTCCGAATTTCTTTTTGTAGTTCTTGAAGAGCGAATGATTACAATTTAGTACTACATATATTGTGATCATAATATGTCAAAAGTTCATTCAATAACAAATTTTCCTCTGTTATTACTGTGAGTAAAACAAGACATGTGACTTGTGTGAATTACTTCATTTCCATCTCCTTTCAAGGGTCCATCTTCTACTTTTCTTCTACTGCAAACAAGGTGAGCCTTATCTATAATTGATACCTGACTTTGTTTTAACAGTTTTGTAAATCAATCCTACATCATTTTCCATTATAAATGTGACTTAGATAATGAGATACAATCTCTGTATTGTCTTATAATTAATTTCATTTAAAGATTATTTCTCATAAAACTGAAGATATAAAAAAGAACTCATAAAAACATTTCATTTAAAATCTTTGATGTTGGCATTATTCTTTGAACCTTAGAAACAATCTCAGGAAAAAACAGATGGTTTGCTAAAGACTGGTTCACACTTCTCATTATCTAATTCAATACATCTTGATACCATTTTATACAATAAGGATGTTAAGGAAAGTGTTTTTTAGCTTAAGATTGTTTCGATGGAAGCTCTAATTTTTGCAACCCCGTCATAACCCAAAAACTCACTCCCTTTGACCTAATTTTTCCTCTAGTTTGTGATGGTTATATTGAGTCTTGCACTAAAGAGAGGATATTCTCTAACCATGTTATTCTAATTGAGACAGATATCCATACTACTTACCTTCCATC